>MU182644.1:64014-101615 GCA_016904865.1 Pissodes strobi | reverse complement strand
TCTGGAGCATTAAACTTTGAATATTTCTACAGAAAAGCTTCTATTTGGAGGTTGGTCAGCTTGTTTAAAGAAATATTAGCATCCAAAACATTTTACACAGATGTTCGTTAAATTCTGACTGGGCATGGTTATCGTTTTTGAAAGTCTTAAAAGACTGCTTCAACGCTGACTGAATGGGCCGGACTACATGTTGCTAATTTTAGCAATGTGAGACGGCGCTGACGTCTTTATGTGTTGATCTATTTGTAATTTTTGAACAGGGCTTGCAAAAAACATAATCGATATCCAAAATAAGTTCTGAATAAGGCTTAATCCACAAAGTACATCGTATTTTGATATAATCATCACTTTCGGTTTTCACTTTCACTTTGTTTCGGGGTACAATACTAACTGCGGCTACGGCCCGGCAAACGTCAATGTCAGTAATACTGGTAAACTGTAACAAAGGTGAACAGATAATTTATGGAAGATAATAAAATTTAGGTAAATAAATTGGATTTAAAACATCTGACCAAAAAAAAATCTCACAGACTAATGCAATTTCTCAATAGAAGAATAAATTATTACTTTATGTACTTCAATATTTTATTAACCTATTTATTTTCCTCTCAGGGAAATCCCAATCTAATCTCTGAAAACCACCACACACCACCTGAACACTGAAAGTTCAGGTGTTTAGGTGCCGCTTCGCTCAGCGGTTAGGCGGGGACCGTAGAACGTAACAGAATAACAAGAAATCCCAAAACATGCTTGAATATGCAGTAGTTCCTGAAATATGCATTTCTATTTCAAAAACACAAAAATATGCAAAAAACGTATGTATGCAAAATGCATACAATCCGGGCTTTACCTCTAATACTCACAAGACCACAAAAAAAAGCTGATAATGCTCTGGAAACCATAACATATCAAATTGTAGACGTGGTACTAAAAAAGTTAATTTAAATATACTCATACAAATTGTTAATATAACTAGGATTCTATGTTATTTAGTAATGCTGAAAATAGATGACAGGTTTTTGATAGAAGTTATAAAATATATACTGAAAATAATAAACTGACGGGAAGAGCATGCAACATATTTCCTTTTACCAAACAAATAAATGAAATATTTGGAAAGAAAAAAACATAAAGCCTGAAATATGAGTTGCGGCATCAACCATCTATGAAATGCCATTCGATGAAAGAGCAAACATCAATACCCTATTATCAAATAAAACAGCCCGGAATATAAAAGACGTCATCAGTTCTGCTAACAATCTAAATCAATGTGAAGCATAATAAAAAATTAGATAGTAGAGTAATAAGGAAGGACAAATAAGAATATCAAGAGAAATTAATGAAAATTGAAGCTGACAAATTATTAGAAGTTTAGAAGGAACAACGTCAAATATATGATGAAAAATAACGATCTTCTAGCAGTAGGAAATAAGGTGTTCAATCACTTTTAGGAACAAGAAAATCCTTCAATTGATATTAATAAATTGTGCTATTTTCATGTGTTTTGTATTTTCATAGCTTCTGTACGTACAAAAGTTGTGCTTTTTGATCACAAGTATTGTGTGTGTGTGGAAATGAATTGCAACGTTTCTTTTAAAAGTTGAAGGCGCGTGTATATACATACACGAAAAATTAATATGCGGAATACCTGCTTCACTTCTACATGAAGTAGACACATACTTTGTATATTTGTTATACGCAAAACTCATCTGTAGTAAAGGTATGTCAGCTATTTTAATAACTGACCATTAAATTAACTCTATTTCAAAAATATCTAAATTAATTATTCCGTTATGCATTTTAAGACATTAGCATGCAATAAAAATACCTAATTAATTTCCAATCCATTATGTATGATATTATTTAATGTCACATATTTAAATACACATATTATTTCAACAGTTTATAACATCCAAAGAATTTTAATTTATAGGTAAATGCCGGTAGCAGGCTGAAAAGGGTGTGCACTATTATTGTAAATATATAATCATACATGCTATCTAATCAGAAACGCATTAAGCCGTTCAATAATTTTTTATTTCTATTAATCTTAATTATCATTGATTTTATGTACTAAGAATTTAGTATTTTATTGTAATTAGATAATCGTTGTATCTCTTTTTTGTATTGTAACTAACTTACTTGTAAGTTGCAAGGAGTCTAGATAAACAAATAAATCGCCTAATTAATTATAATAATGTAACTTTTCTCATATGTGGAATCAGTTCCTACACATATTCATTGTAAATGAAAAGTAAGCTATCGTAATATATAGACAACATGGTTACGCACTACTACCCAGCTTCTATCATCTTCAGCAGCTCTCTGCTTTGCTAAGAAAGGTTTCTTCTCATACTTTTTTATGATTGAAATTGCCTCCCAGGAGAATATTATGGATTACTCTAATTCGTTATTGTAAGAAAGTGTGCTACACTTCCTATACGTCTCGTCTACTTTCGTCGCTTCCGGCCGAATAACAACATAGCGTGTTAGTCGTAGTAAAACGGCATGTTTTGAATATATTACTATCGTGTGGTATTCTTTAGTGCTTTGTAAGACTGTTTGAGGCAAATCAGTGTTTAATATTTTATCATGGTTCATCATTGCAGAGTTGAAAACTAGTCGGAATTTTCCAAAACTTTTGTGTCATCAGTGAATATTAAATGTCATTTCATTGTCGTCCCTCGAGGACCATACAAAGCAATAAAATAATGCATGTGTTTCTAGTTGAAGTACAAGTAGATGACAATAAGCTTCTAATAACACTTTACAAGTTTATTATATCTGCTAATCAAAAATTAAACTAATCTAGCATAATTGATATTTTCCTCTACACGAGTCCTACCTGACGAGGCCAGTCCAATCACTTGTGCGCGAATTATAAGCACACTTCTGAAAACTGAATGGTATATTTGCTTATAAATACTTTTAAAACCTTGCCATCTACTTTTACTGGACTGATTTGAGGACCAATATATATAAAGTCCCGTTAAATTGCCATGGAACCGAATTAATAAAATTAGTCTTAACAAATTATTTTAAAATTAGGATACATTATGAAAGTTAAAAAGCTTGAATCTTCTCAGAAATCAAGAGTTAGAAGTTTACTTACAAAAGCTGTCTTATTTAGAAATTAATTCACTTTTGTATACTTATTAGTTATTCAACTAGATAGTTTAAATAAGCGTTGTATACTTAAAATGAAATTTCAGGACTTAAAAACTTGTCAAAAATGTTCCAAAATAATTTTGCCTAGTATTTTCTTAATCTCTATCTTTGCTTTGTGTTGTTCTTTTCAGTTTTTTTATTGCTGTGATTGTTGCGAAATCAGTAGTCCTATTCCATTTAATTATTGAAACATTTTTAACGCCATTAGAATGCTAAAAACATTTTACATCTATTACGATAAAAGTATGTTACTATATAATATCCTAAATGAACGGTTTGATTTAGTATTATGGTGTATTGCAATATCTTTAATTTTTTATTAATAAAAATTCACAGTCCTTCGCAAAGATGCAACCGGGGGAACATTGAAAATGATAAATAAAAAAGCAAAAATGTGATTTGTGTTATAATTCAAATAGTTTTTAAAAGCAGAGTTTAAAAAAGTAAATATTTTGTATATTTACTAGTGTTTATAGTATTTTTAATTAAAGAAATGCATTTTTACGAATAATATTAAAGATTATCATAATTAAAAAATAAATAAATAAAGAAAGATATGAAGGTCTAAAAAATTACCCTCCACTTGTAGATAGGAAAATATATTAATATATAATTAGCTATAATATTATTGTAATATTTTTAACTTGCTCCGATTCGTTTTAGCCCGTATTGGTGCATTTGTTTTTTTTAGACATTTTCGGTTAATCGTTCAAACAACTTTCGGTTAGTTTCAGTTAGTTCAAATTTATTTTAGCCATTTGAACCGACTGCAATACGTTATAATCAAATTTAAGATTTTTGGTTGGTCCCCAAAATTCGGTTCGTTTTGGTTGGTTTTAACTTTTGTAACCTATTCCGGTACGTTTTAGCCCATTTTGGTGCTTTTGGTTAGTCATTTAAACCGGTTCCGGTACCTTATATGCAATTTTAATGTTTTTGGTTAGTTTTGGTTAGTCGCCAAAATTGGGTTAATTTGGGTTAGTTTTAACTTACTTGGTTAGTCCTTCAATCAGCTTTCGATTACTTTCAGCTAGTTCCAATTTATTTTAGTAATTTGGACTGGTTCCGACACGTTATTATAACCAATTTAAATGCGAGTTTAAAAGTTTTTGGTTAATTTTAGTTAGTCGCCAAAATTCGGTTATTTTGGGTTAGTTTCAACTTAGTTTAATATTTTTAATCTGTTTTGATACGTTTTAGCCCTTTTCGGCGCTTTTAGTTAGTGTTGGTTAGTCGTTCAATCAACTTTCGGTTAGTCTCAGTTAGTTCAAATTTATTTTAGAAGCGATTCCGGTGCGTTATTATAACCAATTTGAATGTCTTTGTTTCATTTTAGCTAGTCGCCAATATTCGGTTATTTTGGGTTAGTTTCAACTTACTTTAATATTTTTAATCTGTTTCGATACGTTGTAGCTCTTTTTGGTACGTTTGGTTAGTTTTGGGTTAGTCGTTCAATCAACATTCGATAAATATCAGTTGGTTTTAATATATTTTAGTCATTTGATCCGGTGCCGGTACGCTATAAGCAATTTTAACGTTTTTGGTTACTTTTGGTTAATCGGCAAAATTCGGTTAATTTGGGTTAGTTCTAATTTGTTTTAATATTTTTAATGTGTTCTGATAGGTTTTAGCCCGTTTTGCTTCTTTTAGTTAGTTTTGGTTATAGCCATTCAATCAACTTTCGGTTATTTTGAGTTAGTTCAAACTTCTTTTAATCATTTTAACCGGTTCCGATACCTTAATTATGACCAATTTTAATGTTTTTGGTTAGTCGGCAAAAGTCAGTTTATTTGGGTTAGTTTTAACTTACTTCCATATATTTAATTTGTTCCTATACGTTTTAGCCCGTTTTGGGTTTTTTGTTACTTTTGGTTAGTCATTCAAACAACTTTCGGTTACTTTTAGTTAGTTCCAATTTATTTTAGTCATTTAAACCGATTTCCATACGTTCCATACTCCATACGTCAATTCTGTGGCTGCACGTGCCAGAGTTTTGGTGTTCGAAATTGTCGATACCTTTTTTCATACCACTACCAGTGTTGATACCCAACCAGTCTGAACAAAAAAAATCGGAGGTATGGTGATGGAACTTTACAGACTTTTAGTCTTTTTCAATTTATTATCCCTCAAAAATATTAATAAAGACTTTTCAATACATTTAAATAGCATTTCTACCTACTCAAGACAATCAAATTTAAATTATGTGCTAAAAAATTCGGTTCCAAACTTGAAATTTTTCGGTCACAAATTTCCCAATATTTCAATATCCAGATTTAATTTAAGAATCGAACTCTTCTCCGCAAATTTCCATTTTTAGATTTGCGTAATCAATTTAGATTTGAATTCTGGTGAAAGAAAATAATTACGAAAAATTAAAATGCTACGCCTATGTTTGTTTACCCACTAGCCACTTTCTGTACCACAGTTTCATTGAAAAATACGCACGTCACAGTCTGCGGTATACGATGCAGTTTTCTAGAAAATTATGAATGACAGACTTTGTCTTTTTAAGTAAGTAGTCTTAGTTTAAAACGTAGTGGTCCCAGGGTTCTAGACGAAGCTACTCAAACTGAAGTTATAGGATATTTCGCGGTAGATCCATGTACTTCAGTCAGACATGTTTCTACTAGTGCTCACGCATCTGTTGAGCAATCCACAAGGTAGGTATTTATTTATTTATTTATTTAGTAAGCATCAACAGTAATTACAACCAGTAACAGATACTCTTAACTTTGCTAAATAGGCATATTATACAGTTTCATACAAAAAAAAATGCTAATATAACGTAATTTATTATCAATAAAAATTGACCAACACTGACTAAACCCACATCTATATCTCCTGCAATTTTATTATAATAATCACATATGCGGAAAATGGGAGAATTTCTATACAACTCTGTTTTTGGAAAATCCAAATAGAATACCGTTGTACTTCGAGTACGTATAATATTAGCAGCAAATGGAAGATGTGTCAGAATGTCGGAGCTTACTATACTATCCTTTGAAATTTTAAACAAAGTGAGTAAGCATGCTTCTATTCTTCTTTTTTTTCTAATGATAATTTATTAAATACACTCGTGATCATATCCCTGTACCGGATAGTAGCCATACCTTTTAAAAAACATGTATTTTAAAAATTCTCCAATATGGTATATTCCATCCCTATAAAATTCAACCCCAAATCTGCTTAGGAATATCTGTTTTACAGACGAATGTATACATTCCTCCTTAATGGAACTGTTAATAATAATAGCTGCCGCTATTGGAGTGATGAGAACCTTTATATTTTCAGAGATGGCCAATCGCAGTATCCAGAAAAAGTTAATGATTGGGCGGTAATTTTCGACGAAGCTGTGATAGGTCCGGGTAGGTACTGTTTATGATACCGATGGAATACAGATCTACCTCAGGGATGCGATCCTGCCTACGCGAGCCTCGATCTCTCTCCCACCCCTTTGGAGAGAAATCATGTCCTAACCCCTTAATCCCCCTTTTAACCTCTACTTTCCCTCCCAGATCCTATCCCCGTGAGGTAAGCAAGGGGAAGCTACCTCACGTATTTTTCCCATGAAGATCACATGCTGTATGTTGTACCAGAGTTTAGCCTCGGATGCTGTGTCATGCGACCGCCTGACAATCGGCGCCGCTCCGTGTCCGGGATGGTGTGAAATATGCGACTGGACATGCGGATGCGAGTTCCTGGGCACCGCATGGGAAATCTGCGACCAGGAAAATGAACTTCCATCAAGATAAAAACCGATCCGCCACATGGAATACACAAGGCTTGAATAAAACTGGTAAAACATTGCTTCTAGAAAAAGAACTGCTGAAGCATAAAATAGACATATGTGGAATTATAGAAACCCATTGACATGGAACAGGATATTACAGAGCATCCGGCTATTCCCTGTTCTTCTCCGGAAATCAAGACAAAAGTTCGAAAGGTGTCGCGTTTTTCGTCTCGGGGAGAATTTCCGGGGCTGTCGACGCTTACCAATGTATAAATGAAAGAATTATGACCCTAACTTTAAACTCAAGTCCTGTGAGAGGCAACCTGGTTCTTGCCTATGCCCCCACTTCTGGTGCGAGTGACGATGACATTGACAACTTCTATAAAGTCTTAGAAACAATTTTATCTAACTTCGCATCTAAGGAGATAAGCATCATTATGGGTGATTTTAATGCCAAAATTGGAAACACGAAAGATGATAATTATCTACGATCAGTGATAGGTAAATGTGGACTGGGCTAGCGTAACGAGAGAGGAGAACGTCTCCTACAGTTCTGTATAGATAATAGTCTCACTATTGCAAATACGATGTTCCAACAACATGCAAGAAGGCTATTTACCTGGCGCTCACCTGATGGGCAATATAAAACTCAAATATATTTCATATTAATCCCTTCACGCTGGAAATCATCAATAACAAACACGAAAACGCTGCCCTCAGCTGACATTGGTAGCGATCATCAATTACTTATGTCCACTTTCAAAATAAAACTAAAAGTATATTTTAAAAAGATAACACCTAGAATCGCCCTACCAACTGATATCGATAAATTTAACTCTTTAGTCACCCAAAAAGTAAATAGAATTAAGTCTAACCCAGATACATGTACCACAAATCAGCTATGGGAAAACGTGGAAATAACGATATTAGAGACTATAATGACTAACGAAAGTCGAGGCTCAGATGTCCTTAGAAGGCAACCCTGGATAGGAGATGACACTCTAGCTCTGTGTGAGAGAAGGAGGAAACTTAAAGAAAAAGGTCTAGACGACGCTGAGAGAGGGGAAGAACATAGAGTCTTATCGAGGGATATACAGAGACGTTGCCGGGAAGACAAGAATTCGTATTACCAAGATCTATGTAAAGACATTGAAAAACATCATAATAATAGTCGAACCAAAGACCTGTTTGGAAAAATTAAAATAATCTCTCCTCACTTTAAACCTAGGGCATGATCCATTAAAGATAAGAATGGCACCTTAATAACTAATATAAATGATGTGGACGCCGTCTGGAAAGACTATTATTGTACATCACTGTATGATGATGATTACGAATCCCTTGAAGAAACAAGCCCGGAAAATGAACCGAATATCCTATTGAGTGAAGTAGTCGCAGCGATCAGACCACTTAAGAAAGGAAAGGCCACCGGAATAGATTCGATCCCTGCGGAGGTCTGGAAGGCCCTTGAGGAGAGGAACATTAAAATCCTACATCTGTTGTGCCACCAAATTTGGAACAGCGGAGGGTGGACAGACGAATGGACTGTATCCTGTATAATACCTATTCATAAGAAGGGATCAACGATGGACTGAAACAATTATCGTCTTATTTCTTTGATCTCACATGCGAGCAAAATAATGCTGTATATTCTTCGATCTCGGTTGGTCCACTTCCTCGATCACCAAATAGCACCAGAACTGGCAGGATTTCTCAAAGGGCGAGGTACACGAGAACAAATACTAAGTGTCCGAATACTTATGGAGAACGCCAAGGAATCCTAGGCACCAATGTATATGTGTTTTGTCGACTACGAAAAAGCGTTCGACAATGTAAAATGGTCAAAGCTGTGGGAGATCTTGTGCATTGTGGGAGTACCTACTCATCTGGTAAATCTCATAAAAAAGTTATATGAACAAAGTAGAGCGATCGTCAAAATTGACAATCGTGTTTCCAGAACAGCAGATATCAAAAAGGGTGTTAGACAAGGGTGTATTTTATCACCTCTCTTGTTTAATATATACGAAATGTTTGATGAAGGAGATACTTGACGAGTGGGAAGAAGGCTTTGCCATGAATGGGAAAGAATATCAAATCTTAGATATGCTGACGACACTCTTCTGATCACTAACTCAGCAGAAGAACTAACAGAATTGATACAACGACTCGAGAGAACATCAAAAGAGTATGGTCTAAAAATCAACTATGCCAACTCTAAAGTATTGATAGTTGATAGATCGGATAAGACAGCAAAAAGACTACATCACATTGCCAACTGTGAAGTGGTAGATCAGTTTATTTACCTGGGTGCCCTTATCCACTCCTCGGGCAGCTGCGAGATGAAGATCCGCCGTCGAATTCAACTTAGCCTAACAGCAATGATTCGATTGCATAAAATATGGAAAGATCGACATATATCCATCAATACCAAAAAATCACTAGTCCATGCCCCGGTTTTCTCCATTTTCTGGTACGCTTCCGAGACATTGGTTATAAAGGCCGCCGACAGGCACCGGTTCGACGCCTTTGAAATGTGGGTATGGCGAAGAATGCTAAGAATACCGTGGACGGCACATCGGACCAATGTGTCAGTACTGAAGGAGATTGGACCATCAAACCGTCTCAGTAGCTTGACATCAGCATGAATACAGAACTTCTTCGGACATATAACTCGTCACGACAACATCGAATGAGTGATTGTCCAGGGCAAACCACTTGGCAAGAGGATACGCGGACGCTCCCCATCTAGATGAACAGACATTGTATCAAAAGTAACCGAGCGTCCACTAGTGGAAGCCATTAGAACGGCTACTCACCGTGGAAGATGGCGAGAGACTGTGAGAAGATTTCTGAGAAATAACACCTGATATTAACGTGTGATCACTTCACGTCGTTCTCGACGTTAGACTAAGAAGAAGAAGTAATAGGTCCTTGATTTTTAAGTGGCAGTCTGATGAAAGAGATGTATTTGCACATGTTGGAAGAAGCAATTGATCAATTTATTACAAAAGAAGTGGATAATCAGAGAGACGAGCTCGTTAACGCGATAAGTAATGAAGAGCTTAATTTTCAACTACACCAGATATGTGAGATGGACTCGAGAACAGATTTTCACAAAGGTGGATAAGGAGGAGAGAGCCAATAAAATGATCTGCAGGTCACAGCACTCATATTATTATTTATACTACAAGACGGAAATAATAGTCAGTGACGTCAGTCACTAATTCGAAAACAGACCAACGTGAGCGGCTTAAAGTAATATTTAATATTTATCAATAAATCTGGTATGAAATTCTCGCAAAATGCCGCTTGTTTCAAATGCGGACACAGCGTTCCGACACAAAACGCGCACCGCTGCCAAATCATTGTGGCCCGAATACAGGAGTTTACGCGGAGCATTTGAAGCAGCTCTATTTTAACAGACGTTCGCGATCGACGGACGTAAATATACTGATATTTTACGACAGTCAGGCGGAGGTCGCAACGTTGCAACAGTAAACGAGCATGGACCTTGTGAGGGACCTATTGCATAGTCGCGCTTGCGGGTTTAGGTTATCGTTTTGTTGTTGTTGTATTGTTAATTCAAAATATTAATTTGTAAAATGGAACAGGGCGAAGCTTCGACAAGTCTTGCTCCCCCTGCGAAAAAAGTGAAAAGACATTTAACTGTGGGCATACATTGGTAAAAACCGTGTATGAAAGTATTCGCGCTCGAAATCCTGATTTAGGCGTGGAGGATGCAGCAGAATTGTGCGGAAATTTAACAAAATTGTCTTCTCGGACGGTTTTCAGATCACTTCAAGTTAATAAAAAGAAGGAAACAAAAAAGGAAACAAGAGGTAGAAAGAAAGTAATTCTAGATGATGACGTAAAATATGCAATTCACCGGAAAGTGCACGTTTTTTTTTAGAAACCAAATGCCAACCTTAACTAAAATCAAAACTGAATTAAATGCTGATGGATCTTTACCAAAATATCCTTTGGAGTTTTAAAGCGAACATTACGTGATTTAAACTTCCGATATTTAAAACGAAACCGCGAGAGCTTTTTAATCGAAAAAAATGAGATAGTGTTGTGGCGAAGAAAATTTTTAGATGAAATACGTGACCATAGGCTTAAAGGTAAAAAATATATTATACTGGCGAAACATGGTTAAATGAGGGGCACACCCGCTCCAAAGTATGGCAGGACTTAAACGTATCAAGTTCACGTCAAGCATTTCTTGACGGGTTTTCCACCGGTTTTAAATCTCCTTCTGGTAAGGGCCATCGACTGATTATTACCCACATAGGTAGCAACTCTGGTTTTTTGGTTGGTGGTCTTAACGTTCTCGAATCTAGGAAGACTGGCGACTACCATGAGGATATGAATGCTGAAGTTTTTGAAAAGTGGTTTTTGTCCGTATTGATGCGCGTGGAGCCCGGTTCGGTAATCGTAATAGATAATGCGCCGTATCACAGTCGGCGAGTAGAAAAAATACCCACATCTGCTTGGCGAAAAGCCGACATAATCGACTGGTTAAAATCAAAAGACAATATACCATTTGGTGAAAATGTGCTTAAAGTAAAATTGCTTGATATTGTCCGTGTTCATAAAGACAAGTATATTAAATATGTTGTTGATGAAATGACGCATAAACGTGGTGTTACTCTTTTGCGATTACCGCCATATCACTGCGAGTTAAATCCTATCGAACTTATATGGGCCCAGATAAAAGGTGAAGTTGCGAGAAAAAACACAACATTTAAATTAAATGATGTTAAAGTTTTGTTAAACGACGCTATTGATAATATTACAGCTGATAATTGGCAGAAGTGTATCGAATATGTCATAAAACAAGAACAAAAAATGTGGGATTTGGATACTAGGGTCGAAGTTATAGTTGAACATCTTATTATCAATCTTGGTTCCGAAAGTAGTGATAGCAATGATTCTGAGTCAAATTCTGATCAATCCTCCGATAACGAGTAATAAACTTGAGTTTTGATGTAAACTTTTGATGTAACTTTCGATATGGTATTTTATGATAAGAAAAACCCCTTATCATCCTTTTTTTCATAGGCTTAATGAATATATATATAATTCAATAATATTACAGTTAAAATTGTAATATATCGGACAAAATTCAGAAAAGTTTTAAAAATTAGTAGATAGAAATATTAAGGATAGCATAAATAGTAGTAAACTATAGAGTTCCCACCCCTAAAATATGTGCTTCATCCCTTACAACATTGTTTCTTTTTTTTCATCTACGAAACAGTGCAGGGTAGGTAAAAGTACATATATACAAAGTTGTTCCTCATAAAATTCTACAAAAAAGGTTCTATAACAATTTCCTCTAAAATGTTTGATTGTTTGGTAAATAAAGCGCAAACGAAATCAGTAAGGGATATATATTTCGTTAAATGTATAGGTGATTATCCAAAGCGCACAAAGTGGTCTTACCCAAAACAGGTAAAAATATAAATCGATAACCACTAGTTCACACTCGATAGTGTAATAAGTTTTAATTTCTCCCACTACACCCACTGTGACCACTCAAGGTCACTACGATACATTACTTTTAGGAATGACCTACAAGATATCGTGCAAATCTTTAATAGTGAAAAAGCTACTCATGAAGAAATTGCAGATGTGGGTGAACTATTTGTTCCTGCTTTGTACAACTGTACCTCTGCAGAAAAAATACTAGATGTATTCAGATTTATGTCTTTTAACAAACTGGTTGGTAAAGCGAAATGTTATCAAAACTACTGCTGCTCTGCTATACTCATATCGTGTTTTTTTCCAAATGTCGATGTCGGCGGTATATTTTCCAAAAAAGTCGGCGGTATATTAGCCTCAATTATGACAACAAAAGAACCAGCTCTCGAATCTGTTTTAACCTGATTTCGTGTTCGTGTAAAATAGGATGCGAATACAGGTGCAGTTGTAGAAGAGCAGGCTTACATTGCAATTTGCAATGTGTTATCATTGTCACAGACAAGCATATACATGAACGTCGAATCTATGGAAAACGGCGAAGACTAACATAGTCTTTTTAGAATTAGTTGATTATGCCTACTGGCGACACTACGTAAAAAAAAACGCGCCAAGTACTTTACCTCAGAAGTGGTGTGGAAACAAGTACGACTCCTATAGAATATTACTTTCTCTTTAAAAATCGAGAGGTTTTATAGGATTAAGAGAGTAAAAGTGGCAAATTTATTTTAATTTTAAATGATGCCAGTAGCCTACTACCAACTTTTTAGCGTTCAGCATTGGACTTTATATTATATTATATATTAGATCGCATACTAAAAGTAAATCTTTAAAAGTAGATCCATTAGTTGAAATATCTCTCGAGCTTGGTCTTGGTTGACGTTCTTCTTTAGCTTTTAGCAATAGTGCTATTTCACTATCCTCAAATTGCTGCTGCTGATTTATTTTAAACTTGGTTTGCTTAATGGGAGTGATTCGTTCTCGTTGGTCTATTATTTCGCAATGTTTATAATTATCCTCGCAAGATCTTCTGGATAAGGCGTCTGTATTATTATGCCATCTTCTTTCCCTGTGCTTAGCCTTAAAGTTATCTTGTTTTAATCCCACCTGACTTGACTTTGAGCTGCTAGCGTCTCTGGATGGAGATGTAGACCGTAGTTGTACTCAACAGTCTCTCTTGAAATGCCTAGTCCTGCCACATATATAGCATTGATTTGAAACATTTCAATTAGTCCCTTTTGAAATGTCTAGTCTTGCCACATCAATAACACTGATTTATAGCATTACGGTTATATGGCCTAACTTCTAGTGGCTCTCGGAATCTCCCCGTGGCCTGAAGAACTTCGGTTAATTTCTTCAAATTAACGTCCATCTCAGTTAGTTCACAACTGTTCGTCAGCTTTTCTTCCTGGATGGATACGTCCCTGATTGCTGGCTTAGAGATGTTACAGGCCGCCTCGATTTCTAGGGCTCTACCCAATTTTGGCTAGACGTAGCATCTTCTGAGTTTCTAGATCTCTGATACCATCCACGAAATATTGGGCAGCAAGTTCCTCTTGAAATTCTTCTGTTGCTCCCGGGTAGGCCAATTCAATGAGACGTCTAACGTCTGCCTCAAACTCTTGCAGGTTTTCACCAGGCTTCTGATGTCGATACTTTACTTGTGCCTGATAGATCTGTCTACTATGTTGGTCACCAAATCGTCTCTTCAGGACAGCTACAAGTATGTCATATTTCCCTTGTTGGCTGATGGGAATGGTCTGCAGTAATTTCAGGGCAGATCCACGAAACGCTACCACTAGTGACGTAGCCATTTCTTCGTTATTTCAACCGTTGGCAACATCAGCGGCTTCAAATTGTCTTCTGTACATTGCCCAGGATATTTAACCGTCATACGTTGGAGGCTTGATATGTTGTCCTGTGGCGAATACCCTCCCGGTGGGTCCTTGATTTTTTAGTCTGGTAACTTCTGCTTGTAGATTCTTCATTTCTTTCCGTACGTCTCCTACTTCTTTTTGTACATTTCCAACTTCTTCTTGTATATTGTTTACTTCCTTTTCAAATTTCTCATTTTGTCTGTCCAATATTTTCTGCACTTTTCGTTGCTCGCCTACAATTACATCCAGTATCCATTTCTGAAGTTGATCCTGTTCTATTTGCCTTTTATCCTCTTGGTCTTGTACAATTTTCTGAAGCCGGTCCTGTTCTGCTTGCCTTTTACGTTCATCCTCTTCCCGATCCGCTAGCTTTTTATCTTTTTGATCTGGAAAAACTTTCTGCAGCCGCTCCTGTTCTGCTTGTCTTTCAGCATTTAGATTTTCCATAAAATCGGCCAACATTTTATTTATTTGCTCCATTTCTGCCGGTTGTTGCCTTGTATTGACCATATGATAAAATGTTCCCAGAATTAAAGCGGTCTCGTTGACGTACTTGTACCCTCGTCTCTTCTCGAAAAATACTTCACAAGTCCGGTACCTACCTTCACAATCCAACTTTTGACACCAAAAGTTACGTATTTCCCGTGGGTTCTGAACGAAATTACAACTTTACTATTTTAAACTAATACTCTCTTTATGCTTTACCACTGTATACAATTAAACGCACTAAACTACTCTTATAACTTTACAACTAATAGCTCTTTACAATTCAACACTCAATCATTAACTAACTGCTATTCGCCTTAGGTCTGCTCCTTATTATACAATCTCAAATCTATCACGAATACTCGGGAAGTATTCCGAAGCCACTCTATATGATTCTCGACCAGGCCATCGAGATAATTCCAGCGTTCCTGAATCTTCGCGACTGACCGGCGATGACTCATACATAGACGCGGGCGTAGGGACGCTGCAAGGCCAGTTCTATAGGGTAGCACAAAAACATTCGGATAGTTGTTAGTCGTGACAATAGCGTTTTTTTTTCATATTTTGGACTAAAACCATGCATATGACCTTGAAGGTCCTTGGAACTGTTTTGTGGTGTCTTTTACCTTGAATGACATTGAGGTAATTTGATCTTGAATGCCCTTGAGTTTTTTATGTGTAACCATCTTACGCGGCGGTATGGGTAAATCTCGGCAAATGGAACGGAAATGTGTAAACCGATTCTAGCCGCTAGGACAGTACTATATACAATTTTGTTATTTCAAATTATTTCAAACGGATTTTATACGATAAAGAAGCATATTTAAAATTAAACGAACCGTCAAAAGTATTATTTTTATTATATTATATTCGCAGTGTATTTGGATCACAGCTTATTTTTAATAGACGGTTGAATTTAAATTGATTTTCGCTTCAAAATCCACGACAAATTCGTCCGAAGGCACAGCTGTCGTCCTAAAAAATCCGAATTTTCGGATTTTCATACAATTTTGCCATTTAAAATCGTTTTTAAGCGGATTTTAGACGATAAAAAGCATATTATTATTTTAAATTATACGAACTGTCAAAAGTATTATTCAGATGCCCAGACGTTTAAAACAGTAAAATTTTAAAAAGCTTGTTATAGACTGTCCCAAATCAAAGGATGTCGGCCCAAGATTATAAGGTAAATATGTTGTGTCCCTATGTTGATGTTATTCCTGGTAGCATTAGATTTTCGTGTCGAATTTGTACAGTGAATTAATCCGCTCCGAAGCTGCCAGTTCGTATTATTAAAGAATCCTAACTAATATAATAAATGCGAATGTTTTTGTTTTTATTCTATGAACATGCTAAAATGTACAGGTAAGGGCCATAGCACGTTGAAAATGCCAGTTCTCGTCCGATCACTGAAGTTAAGCAACGTCGGGAGTGATTAGTACTTGAATGGGTTACCGCTTGGGAATATAACTTGCCGCTGTCATTTTTTTACAACCGATGTCGTTATAGAATATGTTTACGCATTAGTCTCGAGTACTAGCAGACTCGCTTAATTTTTTTTATTTATTTTTGTTTTAATTATGATAATGTTTAATATTATTGCTAAAAATGCATTTCTTTAATTATATATCTATATTATAAAAACTCGTGTGTTTCCATTTTTACTTTTTTAAACTCTGCTTTTGGAAACCAAATGAATTTCAACGCAAATCACATTTTTGCGTGTTCATTCATCATTTTCAATTCCACAAAAAATGTGGGATTTGGGTACTACGGTCGAAGTTATAGTTGAACCTCTTATTATCAAATGTTGGTTCCGAAAGCAGTGATAGTAATGATTCTGAATCAAATTCTGATCAAACCTCCGATAACAAGTAGTAAACTTAAAATTTTATTGATTTTTGATGTAAACTTTCGATGCAACTTTCAATATGGTATTTTATGATAAGAAAAACCCCTTATTATCCATGACTCTTTTTTTCCTAGCCTTAATGAATACATATTACTATTTGTTTGTAGTACAATTTTGTTGCTTATTCGTAGACTTAGGAATAATTTTGAATATACGTTTTTTTTGCATATTTTAGACTAAAATCATGCATATTTATGTGCATAAACTTTATTTTTTTAAGTGGATATTTGCCTAAGTCTACTTATTACTATTCCATTATATAGTCATTATAACATATTAATTTACAAATCAATTGTATCCGCCACTGGAATCTCCTTCTCTCTTCCCTTACCCCTCGAGGCGCGCCATAAAACTAAAAATGAGTCACTGACTATTATTTCCGACTTGAGCTATAGAAGTCAATGATGAACACTTCGAATAATTTATTAGATAAGCTTTAATGAACTATTCCTGTTTATTTTCCATTTTTTGCTCTTAATTGTTACGAAAATAATGTATGCTTGTTAGTTATCACTTTTATTTTTATCTTTTCTGCTAGTTATAATGTAGATAAAAGTGCGGAACTATTTTTATACAATTGCAGTGAAATTATAAGGTACCGAAAAACAAAGCCATCTTAGTTTCATTTCGAAACATAACAAGTAATTACTTTTTCAAATTCTGAATCAATAAAATGGGTATTTTTCAGTAACAGTGAGGTCAAAATAAGAAATTAAACGTCAAAATATACAGAATGAAAAGTCCTAAAATTGAGTAACGACGCCCCGTCTTGTTTAAGAATTTTAGGGTGGTAGGGGGTTCAAGGGGCGCCATCCAATTTTTCATAAAGGCATTCCTCCTTAATAAATTTGTTGACGTGTTTCGAGGAGTTTTACAAATCTGTCTATTTACGCAGATAACGTGGATGGTAACTGTTAAAATGAACTCCCTGTAGACACATCCCTCCAAAATGCTAATTTAGGAATCAGGGTAGCGCTGCGCGCTGCCTGTAAATTCTACTTATCAAAAAACACAGCAACAGGAATTACGTCAATATGCTCCTCTATGCAGTCCATAATTAAATAAATCAATGTAATAAATAAATAAATAAATAAATAATGTAATTATAACAATGCAAACATATTCAAATAAACAATGGTAAATTAAATTTATTCAAAATTTGGTAAATAGATCAGAAGTTATTTTTACCATGCTATTAATTTCGTAACTTTCAACACATGGACTGCTACGTAAATTTGATAAAAAAATAGGTTAACAGTAAATTAAAGTTACTATTTTGTGATAATGATCTCTTCCTGTATAATAAATACCGAAAATAAATAGCAGCCGTGTGGTATCGATTGAAAATGATATTTTGTCGAGTTTAATTATCGGTTATAGACGGTCTCGTCTTCGTAAATAAATCTCTTGTAGTACCCATGCGTAGCCCGGTTTACACCACTATATTCAAAGCAAACCAAATCCCCCTGGTCCTCCGCGTGCCATTTACCTCCCAATTGATTCATCAGTCTATTGCTTAGTGCCGGGTTGTACACACGTCGCCGCGTCACCCCGCCCGCTGTGGTTTAATTTTTTGATAATTTGTGTTCTGCCGTGTTTTTCTTGTTTGCATAAATGCCTTCTCCGGAAAGGAAACGATCCCGTGCCTCTTCTGGCGAACGGGGAGTGTTATCGGAGATTCTCAAGTCAGTCAAGTCTTTTGATAAAAGATTGCGGAAAATTGAAGATGAAAGACGTTCGTCAGGGCACCGAAGTCGTTCCGCGAGTGGTCAGCAGGAACGTTCTCGATCACGTCGTCCGTGCTTTTCCGGCGATCGTCGCAGTCGGATCGACTCCAGACGTCGTAATCGCCGTCGCATTGTGTCATCTTCGTCTAGCTCTGTTAGTTCCCAGTCACGTGGCGATTTTCACGATACGGAGGAGAGAGAGACGGTGCATCGCTCGCCAAGTGCAGAGCATAGAGAGGAGTCTGTTGATGGTGAGTACGTCTACTTTAATGTTATCACCGACGATTTTTATGCTGTAGTTTATATACCTTGTATTTATGAGGCTCTGCGTATATTTTATTGTTATGGTATTCGCCTCAGTGACGGGGCGATGACTCTGACAGTTAGATATTTTAGTTGGAATGCCGCATGTGGCTGCACGTTTACTTTTGGTTTTTAGTATTTGCCTCAGTGACGGGGCAGGAATATTGATAGTGATTTCTTTATCGCATATGGCGCTACGCTTTCTATATGTTACCAAGTGCGGTAGTAGTGTTCGATAGGGATAGTGATTTCCTTATCGAACGCGAGACGCCTTAATTCTGATTAGATTTTAGAAGAAATAGGAGGTTCATTTCTACAGGTCCCTGAATATGATTTATTTCTTTTCAGGCGAGCATGTCTTGCCGGGGCACGATTTGCAGCCAATCATAGTGGACATGGAGCAGGACAGTGACGTCCGAGCTCCACAGAATGTGGGTTTGCAATCCCTTTTAGGAGACGAGGGTGCTGTCCCGACACCATTTGCATCGCCGCTTCATAATGACATTGCTACTCGTTGGGATATTATTTTAAGGAAAGGTTTGGACCCGGGGAAGCGGGCAGAGGTGGTACAAAAGTATGCCCCACCTGAAAACTGCAAAAATAATATACCTCCCAACCTTAATCTTCATGTTAGAGGAGCATTGTCCGAGTCTAACGAAAGAAGGGATGCGCGTTTAGCTAACCTGCAAAAACAAGTGGGTGCAGGGGTTGCGGCCATAGGAAAGGTTCTCTCAGGCCTTTATCAAAAAGGTGAGGAGGGGGACAAAGATTATATACAGGCTCTCAGTGATGCAGGCCGCCTTCTTGCCGATGTTCATTATCAGGAAACTATGTCTCGAAGGGACCTGGTTTTGTTGAACATTAACAAGGATTTACGGGACACCCTCTCTAACTCCCCTCCTGATGAGTGGCTTTTTGGATCCAATCTGGAGGAGGTTATTAAGGCCAAGAAGACCATTGACATTTCGAGTCAACAACTCAAAACCAAAAAGGTTGTTAAGAAGCCCTCTCAGCCTATAGTTAGCAAGCCTTTAAACTACATCCGTCCATTCAGGTCAAACAGGGGAGCCTTCCGGAGTGGACAGCAACCTCGACAAGCTCCTCGCTCAAGGACTCAGTTCAGGAAGAAGCAGGACCAGTGGCGGAACGGGGACAGGCGTCAGTAGAGGCAAGTAAATATGCCGGTCGTTTGAAATTTTTTGTAAGTAGGTGGCAACGTTATACTAACGATGATATTATTTTATATTGGCTATCAGGCTATGCAATCCCCTTGGTTGGAGCCCCAAAGCAAGAGGTTGTGTGTATGGAACCCCGTTGGTCTTCCACTGAAAGACTCTTGATTAGGAATTGCATAGATAATCTTTTGTTATCGGGTGCTATTAGTCGCACATCCGAATGCCCAGGCCAATATGTATCGAATGTTTTCTTGGTGCCAAAATCGGATGGATCATATAGACTTGTTTTAAATTTAAAGAAATTTAATAATTATGTAGTTACTAAACATTTTAAAATTGAAGACAGGAAAACTGCTGCCAATTTGGTGAAGCGCGACTGTTTTATGGCAACAGTTGACCTGAAAGATGCTTACCTGCTTATTCCTATTAAGGAAAGCCATAAAAAATATTTAAGGTTCTATTTTGAGGGTTTGTTGTATCAATATAATTCTATGCCGTTTGGTCTTAGTTCGGCCCCATACGCTTTTACTAAATTAATGAAACCAGTCATATCAGCATTGCGAGGAAAGGGTTATATTTCTGTGATTTATTTGGATGACCTTTTATTACTAGGTGATACGTTTGAGGAGTGCTCAAATAATGTTAAGATTACTATTTGTCTGCTCGAGCATCTTGGTTTTTTACTTAATTATAAAAAATGTAGTTTAGCGCCTTCTCAGAAATGTACTTATTTAGGGTTTTCCTATAACTCTTGTACTATGTCTTTATACCCTACGGATAGGAAACGCCAATATTTATTGGACTGTGTACAAAAATTCTTACGTAAGGAGTCTTGTACTATAAGAGAGTTTTCTCAGCTTGTAGGAAAGTTAGTTGCGGTTTGTCCGGGCATTAAATATGGGTTTCTTTATACAAAGGTTTTGGAGCGAGCAAAGTTTTTAGCCCTTAATAAGTCCGAGGGCAGCTATAATTCAGTTATGGTTTTACCTAATTCCGTCTTTAGTGAATTGAGATGGTGGATGGAACACCTACCTGATGCAACCAATTCTATTCGTGTTGAATCCTTTTGTTTGGAGATATTTTCCGATGCTTCTTTGACTGGATGGGGTATTTATCAGAAGGACCGGGTAAGCAGTCATGGCTTATGGTCGGAGGCCGAAGCGAATTGTCACATTAATTATCTGGAAAAGTTGGCGATTTATTTTGGGCTAAAATGTTATGCAAGTCACCTTAGTGATTGCAATATTTTATGTAGGGTGGATAACACAACAGCCTTGTCGTACATAAATCGCATGGGTAGTATCCAATATCCTACTTTGAATAGCCTTGCAAGGCAGATTTGGCAATGGTGCGAGGATAGAAACATATTTATTCGGGCGGCTTATATTCCTTCGATTAATAACGTCGAGGCTGATATCGCCTCTCGTCAGCTTAAAATAGATACGGAGTGGAGCCTCTCTGATAAAGCATTTCAGAAAATTACGGAGACTTTTGGGTTTCCGTCTATTGATCTTTTTGCTAGCAGGATTAACAACAAATGTAGAAAATTTGTTTCTTGGCTGAGAGATCCGGAGGCTTTCTCAGTTGATGCCTTTACTATCGACTGGCGGAGTTTGAATTTTTATGCGTTTCCACCCTTTTCTTTGCTGTTAAGGGTTTTGCAAAAAATTATTAATGACAAGGCGGAGGGTATTGTTGTTGCACCTCTCTGGATCTCTCAACCTTGGTATCCTCTATTTTTGTCCTTATTGATTGATAAACCATTAGTCTTTAGGCCGGCTAACGACTTACTTTCTTTTAACAGGATTCCCCACCCGTTATCCAAAGACCTTTCCCTGGTGGTCGGGAAGTTGTCATGGAAGCGCTGCGTTTAGGAAAAGTTACGGCGCAATCTCTGGAAATCTGTGTTGCTTCGGTCACAGACGCAACTCTTAAACAATATTCATCTGGCCTAAGGGCTTGGTGGGAGTTCTGTTGTTCGAAGGGATTGGACCCCTTTTCAGTAAACGTAGAGATCGTTTTAGAATTCTTGTCGGAACATTTTAACAAAGGATCTTCCATTAGTTTATTAAATACCTATAGGTCGGCCATAGCGCAGATCGCTGGTCCGGATCTGGCGCAGGATTTTCGTATTAAACGGTTTTTTAAAGGAGTTTTCGGCCTAAGACCTGCGCGACCTAAATACCAAAATTCTTGGGATCCTTCGAAGGTTTTGCAGTATGTCCGTACCTTAGACAACGACTCAGTTTCCTTAGAACTGCTTTCACAGAAATGTGCTATCTTGTTGGCTTTAGCTACTGGTCAGCGCATTCAGACTTTATATAATATTGAGATCTTAAATATAGAACAAAAAGATGGAAAGATTGAGATCAAGATACCTAATCGTTTGAAAACATCCTCCATTAACAGACCTCAACCTATGCTAGTTATTCCATTTTTTGATGAAGATCCCAAAGTTTGTGTATCTAGGTCGCTGATTGCATATTTAGAAAGGACCCGTTCCTTGAGAGGCAGTTGTCAGTATTTATTTGTAACTTTTAAAAAACCGTATCATAGGGCTACGAAGCAGACAATTGGTAGGTGGCTAAGATGTATCTTAAAATCCTGTGGTGTAGATACGAGCACCTTCTCTGCCCATAGCACACGACACGCAGCTACCTCTGCGGCGGCTAGACAAGGTGTTAGTTTTGACACCATTAGATTGGCCGCGGGTTGGACCGAAAGGTCTAGAACTTTCGCTATGTTTTACAACAGACCGTTGGCGCCTGATAGCACCTTCGCTAAGGCGGTTTTTAGCTCTTAGTTTACCTACTTAATATTACGTTTAAATATATCATTAATATTTTTTTTTTGTTGTACTTAGAATGTATGTTTTTCTGTTTGGAATTTTTTTTCTTGTATTCAGGTTTTGTAATAAATAATAAGCTTAGTAGTGGGTTGTTGCAAATTTCTTTAAAGATCTACAAGAGATTTATTTACGAAGACGAGACCGTCTAGAATCATAAGATTAAACGAACTTACCTAAGTGAAGTTTGATCTTGATTATAGGAAGGTCTCGTCGAAGTAAATAGAACCCTACCCTACCCATCTTATTTTCTTCCCTTCGATTTGCAACAAGATGGCAGTTAGCTTTGAAGAAGACTGGTGAATCAATTGGGAGGTAAATGGCACGCGGAGGACCAGGGGGATTTGGTTTGCTTTGAATATAGTGGTGTAAACCGGGCTACGCATGGGTACTACAAGAGATTTATTTACTTCGACGAGACCTTCCTATAATCAAGATCAAACTTCACTTAGGTAAGTTCGTTTAATCTTATGATTATAATATTATAGGGGGTTGTATTTGAAAAACTTATTTTCTAGCATATTTATTTTGATTCGTCCTGTATACCTTTTGCTGAAATATCATATGTCAAAATTAAGACTATTTTTTTAGATCAACACGTTGAGCCCTACTTACATAATAAAAAATATGCAGCGTGCTATATTTAAGAAAATACAACTTTACGGTTCAAAATTTTAGGGTAACCTGTATATGTAAAAATACTCTCTGAAAGTAGTTCTAAGTTGATATTTAATATTATGCAAGAAAAATATAAAGTTCCAGATAAACAAGTAATTTAAAAACATCTGAGTGACTCATTCGTTAAGTTTAGTTATTAGGATTTATAAAATTCTTGGGCATTTTGACAGTCGATGGTAATCGTGCGAAGAAAAACTGCATTACAGAATACGCATATATAATCTTATGACATCAACGAACATGTGAAACAAGATTAACTCTTTATGATGTGGATAGAGGGATTGTTTCAAATAAAGCATTTCTAAATTTAGTTCTAGATAAATATATGGTATATACATTTTCTTATCTAAACTCCAAAATTTATAAAAGAATGTATAGCGATCTATGTAAATTGGCAACAAAATGTCTTAAAGTAAAACTAGAAAACTCTAGAAGCACGACATTAAAGAAAAGTTTCCTAAAGGTTTAGAAACATGGAGCGCTGTTCGTCAATCTTAACTTGGATTTGCCAATAATGCCCTATAAAATTATAAACAACCCAAGCCAGACTTTTTTTTTTAGGTCGAAGTTCATATCATGTAAACGTCCAAGGAGGGTATTTGCTTCTTGGTGTATTCTTCTATTCTGTTTTCTGGACTCAGCTCATTCGACGAAGCCAAGTATACCTTGGGTTTTTGTGCCATCGTAATTCCATCCACATATTTTTTCCTACATATGCCCTCTTTCATTTCATATAAAGTAGACTTGTTTACAAGAATATCACATACCACGAGTAAATAATTGAAAGTATTGAAATGTTCCTTCGTACCGTTATAAAAAAAATTGTTTACCTTTTAAAGAGTGAGTCAGTATCTGTGTAGGGTAGTATTGCTTTATTCCCATACCTTGGCTTGATATAGCTATACGGAAACTTATGCATACTGATTTTAGTTATTATATACCCAGGGATATACCTAAGACGTCAAAATCTACTGAGATAGTCCTATTATAAACGATTTTCAGGTAAACCATTGGCTTTGCGAATAAATGTTCCCTAAACATGGCATTGCTTCTAACTTCGTGCCAATGAGTAAATGCTATCAGCAAGATCCGCTAAGTGACGTCTGGTGTCAGTATAGGGCGAACTCAGTAACACGTTTATACAATAAGGTAAAGGAACATTTTGGGTCGTTCTAACGCCGAAAATGTTGCAAGGATCGAGAAAATTGAGATAGGGAATTACCAGGCAAAAATATCGGAAACATGGTCCTTTTAGAGAAAGTGCAAAATGAATTATTTCCAGGTCAAAATATATAGGTGTTTGTTTTTTCTCGATTTTTTTTTTGAAAACCTCTTGACAAGAATCTGCGACAAAAACTGCATTAGAAGATACTTCGGAGATGATGATGCTTTTATACAGGATCGCCATTTCGAGTTTTATCTGAATACTCCTTAATAATATATTGCTGGGAAACCGAATAACCTAGCGCAAACAGTAATAAGAGGGGGGAGGACATAAATAAAAGATACCCACAATCGCACCGTAAAACTGCCAACACTTGTTCCTTTAAATGAAGCACCCTGTATATTAATCACTGAAATGAAAGATATCTTTGTTTTGATTTCAAAAATATATAATATGCTAACCAATCATAATCATCGTTAACACTACCATGGCAGAAGTCAAGTTTCATCGCTGTGATATTCTAAAAATCCTCAAAGACACATACGCAAAAGGCATCAGGACCGAACGGGATACGCGCCATCGTGTTAAAGAACTGCGCCAACGAACTAAGACCCATTTTTTTTATGCTTATTCGTCTGTTACCGAAAAGAGACTTACCCATCTGGCAATAAGGCAATGTAGAACTACGGATAATCTCGAGCGATTGTGTCGAGAATATCGAAGGTATTCGACAGAGTTTGGCATGACAGATTTCTTAACGAACTGCCGTCCTTCGGACTGTCAGCGTCTCTCTACAGCTGGCTTGCCAGTTTCCTTAAAAACCGATCCCTGCACATTGCAGTTGATGGACACATCTCAGACAGATTCACCTATAATGCAGGCGTGCTTCAAGGCGCAATACTTCCATCAACTCTCTTCTTCATCTATATTAATAATCTGCTGACCAAAACCAATAATACTTTTTGCAGTTTTGCAGATGACAGTACCTTTGTCTCCCAGTTTAGGTCAGAAAAACCTTTACCAGCGACTAAGGCTTATCACCGCAGGCAGGAGAAGATTACAAGAATTAATCAAGGTCTGAAGGAAGTTCGAACTTGGGCCGACAGAAAGTTGGTCCAGTTCAATGCAGCAAAAACCTAAAAGCCACGTTTACCAAAAAAGCCAATACGGCGGGCCCTGACCTCACAATTCCTTCATCCACATTTTAATCGCACTACTGGGTATTTCGGCAGGGGCGTACCTACCGCGGTATCGGCCGTAGAAATGATACGGGGCCCCCACGCTAGAGGGTCCCACAACCGTATTTGAAAAACGTTTATCCACACCCACCACTAGCAAAATCATTAAATTTATCAATAAAATTGTAGTGTACATCTTAGGTCTAATATTAAAAATGATAATTAGACCAATATTCAATCGTTTTCTAAACCATATCGATAAAATCCCGTTCCTAGTGAATAAGTAATAAAATTCGCAGACATAGCGCTACAGCTCTAAGTTTAATTGTCTCGCGCCTCGGGAATATATCGAATTTTTCGTTTGTTACGACTCAATTAATCTCCAATCATTATTATCTCCGACACACTGACACTAGAGTTAGAAGACAGATTCATTGATGTTTGATATATGATATATTAATTGTTGTGATTTACGGAATTATCAGCGAGAGAAAGAGAGTTTACCCGAGAGTGGTTCGATAAAAAGGAAAACCAAAAGAGAGCTGATGCTGATACTTTGCTGATACTCACTCTAACACATTCGCTAAATTTAACGTGGAGTTCTTATGAAATGTGACAAAAATATAAACTTTAAAGTAAAAGTTCAATAATGCTTCGTAAAATCCGCTTCGTCCGCTGATGGAAGGCATGTTTTTCAACGATTTTAACGACTTTTGGGTAAAAAGTGGGCGTGACATCCTCAAAGTTTATCGCCCATGGCGAATTTGCCTCCGGCAGCACCTGCGGCAAGCATCTCTGCTGCCCCACAACTCAGACTTAAATCCTCCTTTGAGAAAGGGATCCCTTAGCATAGTGTGATACAGGAACCACTCAGGTCTAGCTACGCAACTGTGTCTCAGTCAACAGCAATATGTTCTGGCTTTGATTACGTTACTAACATCGCAAAGTCAACCTCGCAGAAGCTTGGTACGCTATTTCGCAACAAGAAACTGTATACACCGCAGCAGCTGCTCCTGCTCTACAAAGCGAAAATAAAACTGGGCTTAGAATATTGCTCACACATCTGGGGAGCCGCAGCTAAGCACACCTTAAAGATGCTGGATTCCATTCAGAAGAGAGCTGTGTGTCTCGTCGGCGCCCAGGAGTTGACGAGGGATATGGATAGTCTGGAACATCGCAGATAATTATGTGGCCGAGATATCCCTGTTTTACAGATATTTTCACGGCAGACATCCCCAGGATTTGGCCCGCCTCCTCCCTCCCCCAGAAACGTCTTTCAGACACTCTCGACAGACGGCTACTGCACACCTAGAATGTGGCTTTACAAGGACTCCTTTGCCTGGCGCACTGCATCACTGTGGAACTCACTCCCAGGACATCTGTTTCTCCCAAATTACAACCTACAGCTATTCAAAAACCGTGTCAATCAACACCTTCATACATACACCGCCCGTCGAGGGACATAGGACCTCGCTTTAGTGTGTGTGCCACTGCCATAATAAAAAAGAAAGAAAAACTATATTTGCTGTGGCCATTTTTGAATTATTTTTAATAAGCTCCATAAGGTATCACTGCAAATATCTGTCCATAGTCACACCGATTTATTTATTAAACATGCAAGCAGGTATAAATCCTGAAATGTTTTTTTTTTTACTTTTTTGTTTACTAATGTAGATATTTAATATTATACTTACGTTGAACAAGTTTAAAACTAAAATAATTAATGTACCTGATAATGGACTATTTGCCCAAGTGAACAACTCATAACATAATCTATCGATATTTCTACCCTCTTCTTTTAGAAGGCTTCTTTTCTCATTCACGTTGATATTTTAGTGAAATTTACTGAGTAAAAGCTCTTTATTTTTAGCGATGCCTGTGTTTTTCCTATTTCAAAGCGTTTTGCTAAGTCACATACACTAGATTTTTAGTTTACATTTTTTGTAGTTAAAACTATACGTTTCGACGACATATGCGGCGGTTACTGCAATACTGTAGCGTCAATACTAAAAGCAAACAAGGTCTGCCAACGACACGGCGCTGGCGGATAGGGATATCCGCAAAAAAATCGTTCAAGAGAGTTGTCCGTCTATAAAAAGTGTCCATAGCAAGAGGTTTCACTGTATATAAGACGTGATCATTAAAGTGCAAGCCTTTGCCACGTTTATATTTTACTTTATGTTCTTCTTTGCGTTTTGATCAGCGTGATTACTTTTTTTTTGTAAAATTTCTAGAAAGAAAGTTGTGGACCTCTATGAGTCAAACCAAGGTTGGATCGTTGTGCAAATAATGCAATTTTTAAAATATTCCAAATCAACCTTTCAAACATAATCTATGTTGGAATGTGCAGATCTATTCGCAAAAGTTAACACTCATTTTCGCAGGGCTATTCAAATTTAGTCGATGAAAAACATTATTGCAGCTTAGCCTCCAGGAAAATCATTTATAAAATAGGTGTGTCATATCCCCTCCTGTTGAGAGAAAAGGTATGTTGGCATGATGGAGGTCAAATTAACAGTGACGTCAAAGGCAAATTTTGTATCTGTAAGATACTGGTAAGGAGGATGCTAAAATAAGTCAAAAAATACATGAATACTCAAAATATATTTGAAGGCTTCTTTGCGTCATTGGTTATAGCAGCCATCAACTGAGGGAAACCCGAGATTCTGCAAAATAATTCCCGTGAATATAAAATTCTTCATTTCCAGAAAATTTGTAATTTTTCAACACTGCTGAACATCCAAATTTTGACAGAGTTTACAAAGACTGCACGAATTGGAAATGATCGAGAAAGTGCAGTTTAATTTTAAAATTAATTTTGGAAATAATGCATTTAAATTGTCATATAAATAAGATATGTATACCGTTTCTCACTTTTCTCAATACAGTCAGTTTTTAATTTTTAAGAGCATTTTTTTTAAAAACAGATGAGAGTCGAACGCGGACAGATTGCGGAAGAAAATTGAAAGTGAAATTGAAACTTTAACATTGTGATTACATGCTTAAAGGGCTGCACCCCGAAAGTCGTCTACATCAAATGCTTTTTTTTGCAAGTAAAATGACACACCATTTGATAATGAAACTTTGTCTTTTCTTCATAGCTTGAAGGAAGAACCATAAGATGTAGATTGATCTGCAATCAGACTCCAGCCAACTTACAAAAGCGTTACATGCATGCTGGCTTTAAATGTATTACACAATGATACATTCTCTTAGTTAGTTTCTAAGTCAAAATAGATCACAAAAGGTGCTGCTTTCTTTTCTAAATCTAAAATTTTAGTATATCCGGTAACATCTTGTCCTTTTTTATTATCATTTAAATCATCTAAAAATGTTTTAGTAAAAACGTGGTTACATCCCTATTTCTAGTAACCGCTACATTTCTGATTACTTGGCAAATACATCAAATAACCATTACTTACTTTATATTGCAATGCTCATAAAAATAGAGGAGCTAAGAAGTGTGCCTCTCAAACTTGTATTCTGATGTGTTCGATTGAAATTTCAAATATTCTTTCGCTAATTTGAGCTACGCAATATTGATTATATTATTTTGTTAATCTCATCTAGCTTAGTGACAGCCAGTCTTTACTTTAGATAATTAGGTACTTTTATTTATTTTAGACAATTAGGTACTTTTATTTATTTTCATCTTCTAAACTTAACATTTGTCTCTATTAAAATTAAAAATTTCCCCCAATTCTTGGCGTATCACTTCCTGCATCATCAGTCTACATGTCAAGACTGTCATCACCGACACATGTGTCGTTTCACCCAAAAACGTGGTTCATACCTCGATTTTGTTTTTAAATCAAATTATGCGAACCTTTTTCTTAAAATGTAACGTGCAATCTGTCAAATTTTGATGTGACCATTGTCGATTTGTGTTTGTTTGTCTTCATGGATATGTTCTTTTTAACATTGAAAATGTTTTTGTTTTCCTATTATGGGGTATCAAATCACGAAAAAGTGCATGCTACATTTGGCACATCACGTAATATACGTGAGAGATCGTGTTAGTCTGTTTCTGAGGACGGAATCGGTTCAAATGACAAAAATAAATTAAAGCTAACTGAAACTAACCGAAAGTTGATTCAACGACTGACCCAAACTAACTAAAAGTAATCAAAAGCACAAAAAGGGTTAAAATGAATCGGAACAAATTAAAAAATTAAAAGTAAGTTAAAACTAACTCAAAGTAACCGAAATTTGGAGAATAACCAAATCTAACCATAAAAATTAAAATTTTTATAACATAACGGTTCAAATTACTAAATTAAATTGGAACTAATTGAAACTAAGCGAAAGTTGATTCAACTAACCGAAAGTAACCAAAAGCTCCAAAAAAGGCTAAAACATATCGGAACAGATTAAAAGTATGAAAGTAAGTTAAAACTAACCAAAACGAACCGAATTTTGGCGCCTAACCAAAACTACCCAAAAACATTAAATTCGATTATAACGCATCGGCGCCGATTGAAATGACTAAAATTAAAACTAACTAAAATTAACTGAATATTGATTGAACGACTACCCACTACGACTATCTAACACAACCTCACCCAATCTAACCTAAACTAACCAAAAGCACCAAATATGGCTGAAACGTATCGAAACAGATCAAAAATATTATAGTAATTTAAAAATAATCCAAATTAACCGAATTTTGGCGACTAACCAAAATTAACCAAAAACATTAAAATTGGTTATAACATATCGGAAAGTTGATTTAATTACTAACCAAAGCTAACCAAAGGTAACCAAAAAGCGCCAAAAGGGGCTAAAATGTATTGAAATAGGTTACACAAATTAAAGTACCTAAGTTAAAACTAACCAAAACGAATCGAATTTTGGCGACTAAGGAAAACTAACCAGAAACATTATATTTGACTATAACGTATCGGAGCCGATTCAGATGAATACGTTGGTTTCCTGACCGTGAGTTTCCAAGGTCGCATCACGACACGGAAAATTTTAGTTAACGTCACAACACGGTTTATGCGTAACTGATTATAACGTATCGGAATCCGCTCAAATAAGTAAAATAAATCGAGACTAAGTGAAAATAACCGAAAGTTGATTAGACGACTAACCAAAACTAACCTAATTTACTAAACTTGATTATAACGTATCGAAACCGACTGAAATGACTAAAATAAATAATTGATTCGACGACTAACCAAAAATAACCGAAAGTTTATTGGACTAACCCAAACTAAACAGAACTAATTAAACTTATGAAAATTGATTATAACGTGTCGGAACCGGCTGAAATAAGTAAAACAAGTTGAGACTAAGTGAAACTAACTACTGACTAAAATAAGTTGATACCAAGTGAAATGAACCGAAAGTTGATTAGACGACTAACCAAAACTAACCAAATCTATTAAAATTGATTATAACGTATCGGAACCGACTCAAATGACTAAAATAATTTGAGACTAAGTGAAACTAACCGAAAGTTATTTGAACGACTAACGAAATCCATTAAAATTGATTATAACGTATCGGAACTGGTTCAAATGACTAAAATCAGTTAAGACTAAGGGAAACTAACCGAAAGCTGATTGGACGACTAACCAAAAATAATCTAATCATTAAAATTGATTATAACGTATCGTAACCGGTTCAAATGACTAAAATAAGCTGATACTAAGTGAAATTAACCGAAAGTTGATTAGACGACTAACCAAAACTAACCAAATCTATTTAAATTGATAATAACGGATCGGAACCGGCTGAAAGGAATGAAAATAAAATAATTTGAGACTAAGTGAAACTAACCGAATGTTAAAATTAACTTAAACGTATCGGAACCGGTTAAAATGACTAAAATAAGTTAAGACTAAAGGAAACTATCAGAAAGTTGATTGGACGACTAACCAAAAGTAATCAAATCTATTAAATTTGATTATAACGTAACGGAACCGGCTCAAATAAGTAAAAAAGCTACTAAGACAAATTAACCGAGAATTGGTTAAACGACTAACCAGAACTAACCAAATCTATTAAAAATGATTATAACGTATTGGAACCGACTCAAATGACTAAAGTAAGTTGATACTAAGTGAAACTACCCGCGTTAGATCGTCGATTGAGAGACGAATCGAATGCAGTTTTTATAACCACCACTAATGATATAAATAGTAAAAACAAACGAAACTTGGAGTAATATGCATTTATGTGTTATATTTTGGTAAACTTGCGTAATCTGCTAAAAGTATTTTTTACATTACATTGTGTTAAGGGTGGGTGAGGATGACATTGAGTATCTCACGACAGACTAGTCTTCTTGCATATCGTTAGATCGAGTAATGTGAGTCGAATCCAATGCAAATGGTCTTTTGTTTTTTACAACCACACTTATAACGTTTTAAATTGTACTTGTACAATAGACTGTACTGTAGACTTGAAGTAATATACATTCTTTTAGTATATTTTGGTAAACTAAACTTACGTAATCTAACTTGATATCACCCAAACTTCTATCAACTATATATTTCCACACAATTATGAGTTTTCTCAGATCTCAAATTTAATAAGCGTTGCATTCTGCTTCTGCATTTTCAATGTCCCCCCCGGTTGCATCTTTGTGAAGGGCTGTGAATTTTTTACATTGACAAGTAAATGAAAGAACTCCCGCCATTTCTTTTTTTTCATTATACTCATTAAAAAAATCACAAAAAATCATCTTTCTTAATTACACTTTCAATTAACCCCCCTTTCAAATTCTAACAAATTTTGTATTTAAACATAACAATGTCAATTTTATCATTTCCCTTACCTAAAAATTCTGCTGTAGTCTCTGACTTTCCACTAATGGGTGGTTCTTTTACTTACTTTTTAGGTAACACTGATGATGGCTTAGGCCGAAAGCGCTCTCTGCTTTTTTGCATTTATTATGTTTCGTACATGCACACAGCCTTTACTCCTCATTTAACATATGTTATCCTTATAAATTAATAAACATGAAAATCCAGACACTGTTTATTTTTAAGATGTGATTAATCATTTATAGGAAAATACGAAAAAAAAGCGGCGAAAGATACATTTTCTGTGTAAATCATTTTCGATTTCACTCTGGTTGAAGATCAATATCCTCCACCAGCACGAGTAATTTTATTTTCATAACACCTCTTTAGCATGCTTCTTGTAATTTTTCGAAGATTTTCTTGGGGTATACACTCCCATTCTTGAATTAAGATTTCTTCTAGCCGAGGAATAGTATGGGATGCACTTTGACGCGTAGAATGCATCTGATTCTGTCTACTTTATTCTATAATATCCATCTATAAATCTAGACTAACCAATAATCCGAATTACTACAAGGTCTGTTTTTTCTTCAAGACTCCCTCCCAAAACCATTTTCGACCCACCACAAAATCTGTGAACTCCTTGCAAAATAGTTCGCCGTGCGCGGGTCGGGCGCCGGGCGGTCTGTAAACACGTACTCGGTCATCACAATATATAAGATGAAATGTCGACTCATCGGTAAATAGTACTTGTGTCCATCAATGTCTGGGTTGCCAATTAATATGCTAACGAGCAAATTTAACACGGCATTTTTGTGATGCCATATCAAAATGAGTTTCTAGCGCGGGTCTTGCAACGCAGTTTTAGACATTGATTACCCAAATTATTACAATATGAAACATTATGCAAATTTAAACCAATTAACTCATAATTTATAGCCTATTAATAAGCATTTTGACCTAATGCAGTGCTTGAAAAAAATAATACAATACAAGAACACCCAGTGGCGTGCAATGCTAGTTACAGTAGGACAGTAGGCAAACATTTAAAAAGGTAAAAATTACTTGCCATAATTCGCCAAAATATGCTCTCACTCGAAAATGTCACTTTAACATTTAATTACAGAAGAGCAAACTACTTACGCTTCCACAGAAGTGCGGTCATACACGCCGCTATTTATTTATATTCCCATAATACGTCTGCTTTAATTTTAGTTCAAAATATCGTCACTTACCAACGAACGAACAAAAAAATTACAATCGAAAATATTAATTACTTTTGCCGTGTTTCAGTACAAGGATAAAATAATTATAAAAAAGAAAACTACTGCATTTAACGCACATATTACGAAAACCCGCATATTTAAATGTAGATTACACATAAAAAGCATTATGTTAAGGTACAAGAATAATAAAAACTAGTTTAAGTTAAAAAAATAATAAATTGAAAAAAACGCATTATACAAAAACGTGTTTTTTTATCAGGGGCGACAATTACTGCACAGTTTATCGGAACATTCTAAACAAGTTGGAGCAAAACTAAAAGATTTTTCATTTCTTAGCAGGAGGGCACAAGAGACACGTTTTACGCTTTTTGATGTGTAAACATCTTACGCGGCGGAATAAGAGTAAATCTCAGGAAATGGGGACGAAAATATGGGGACGGAATGTGTAAACCGCTGTGACACTATAACCCGTCCGCACTGAGGAGCAACCTAATCCAAGACGGCTGTGATTGCAATGACTCAAATGACGCGTCTAAAAAGTTATCCGCTAGGGCGGTATGTATTATATTTTCATTATATTATAGTCGCAGTGTATTTGGATCTGTACTATAGCACAGCTTATTTTTAATAGAATACAATAGTAGGTTGAATTTAAAATGAATTTTCGCTTCAAAATCCACGATGAATTCGTCCGAAGTCACGGCTATCGCCCTAAGAAAGTCTGAAAATTTCGGATTTGTACAAAATTTTGCCATTTAGAATCGGTTTTAAACAGATTTTAGACGATAAAAAAGCATATATTAAATCAAACGAACTGTCAAAAATATTATTCAGATGCCCAGACGTTTAAAACAATATTGAGTCATGGCCCTCTTCTAAAATTTGCAAAATTTGGTTATTGACTTTCTCAAATGAAAGGATGCTTCCCGAAGATGACTAGCTTGTAGTGAATAACTAGTGTCCATAAGTTGATGTTATTCCTGGCAGCATTAGATTATCGTGTCGAATTTGTGCTGTGAATTATAATTCACTCCGATTGGAGCTGCCAGTAAGTATTATTATAGAATCCTAACTAATATTATAAATGCGAATAACTAATATTATAAATTCGAATGTGAAGCTTTTACCCGCGGTTTCGCTCGCGTTCATTTTTACGGTTAGTTTTAATCCTATTTTCCACGCGTAAACTACTTATCATGAAATTTTGTACAGATATTTTCAAGAATATAGTAAAGGACATAGGACACTTTTAGCTTTTACCCGCGGCTTCGCTCGTGTTGATTATTACGGTTAGTGTTGATGTGTAAACATATTACGTGACGGCATGAGGGTAAATCTCGGCAAATGGGACGGAAATGTGCATGCGGATGGGGAGGAAATGTGTAAACGGCTGTGACATCATAATCATGCGCAGTGATTTTATGAGGACTGCTCAGATATTTGTGCATGTCGATATAGGATATGTTTACACATCAGTGCATCGTTCGAGTACTAGCAGACTCGCTCATTTTTTTATTTTTTCATGTAAAACTTCTTTTATTTTTTGAACCTGTCATATAAAACATCGTATCTCTCGACCAATACGAGAATTCGCTACTCACCTTTCAAGTTCAGGAGTCACTGACTGTAGTGCTAACTCTTTGATAAACAGTTCAGGGTTGTCTAAAAGAACAAAACAAGATTGACAATTGAAACATTCCGAATTCTAAAAAAAATAGCGATAGGCAATGCCTTGTTCTGCGAGCTGTCGAGATCCTGCTGCATTTCTCATCCATTGCGTCGACTCCCACTTTATTGGAATTATAGTAGTCAATTATTTCTGTCAGTCTAGTTGTTTTATTCAAATGTGGATAACAGTATTCCGATGAGATCAGTGCAGCCTTGGCTTTTTCTTGAAACATGTGAAACCAAGGTCATAGATCTTCTCTAGATAGTCTTATATTCATTCGAGTTAAATATTGGTTCAGAAAGCCTAAGGAGAGCTTGAGTTGGGATCTTATATATCTTTCTCTCATTTGCTAACAATGTGAAACTATCGAAGTTTTCCCCTGCATATATGTAGCCGTTATAAAAAAGCTAGTTTTTGAAATAATAGCAATAATATTTAACCCATATCTTCCAGGCTTCTGCGGCATATACAACCTAAAATTTCTTCGGAAGGTTACCAACATCTCGTTACCACATGTGCTAGTCCCGATGATATTTACTTTTTGGCACTTGATGATGAATTTACTAAATATCTCTGATACATGAGCAACTGTGTCATCCTTCCTTTTTCTATTCGATTTGTCGGGTCATCAAATCTTCAATGAGATAAGAAAACATGCAAATCTATTGGCATTTATGACTTATCTAAAAATATCACGACCAGAGCCATCTGTCGCAAAAATAGATCTAATAGTCAGATTTAAAAATAGCTAGCCATGAAAAATAAAAGACCTAAAAACTTTTTAATTCAGTGAAATCTAAGTCACGAAGATCAGTGTTCCTTAGATTTTTGTATTTGCGTCTTTCTCTAGCTAGCCGTAAAATGGTGCGTTTTAAATTATCTGCAAAATATCTTCTTTTAAAAGAGAATTCCAAATTGTAAATGGGTCTAGCTGGGTTTCATTATGAAATTGTCCTTAATTTCCTGGCAGCTTCTGTACAACATTGTGAGTCAGGATCCTTGAGTTTCTAACAACACAAGGTTTTTTGACCTTTTAAATCTATTTTACCTTACCAGTACTTACTTCTTATTTCCCTCTCATCAGATTCACTATCTTCGGACTCTTCTTAATTCTCTTCTATAGACAATTTTCATTTACGTTAGTTCTTCTCTTGTGGTCTGTTATTCTCTGAAGGATTTTCCTTGTCACTTAATCCTTGCTCCTGATTTTTGGCCCCTTCTTCTGCTTCTACAGTATGTCCAAATAAGTATGCAACATATGGGAAACTTCTTTATTATTGGATTCTCAAAAAATTTTATTCTTCATAAAAGTTGGTGCTTGCCCTAAAACAGTAAACGAGTATTTCAAATTTTACGTACTGCTTTTAGTGCGGACGCAAATGTCATTTTTACAAAATCGCGTCAAGAGTAAAGTACCTTAATTTATAAAGATACAGCAAAATCTTATAAGGAAAAGTTCTTCCAAATTAAAAAAGTAATCTAAATATGAAATTTGAGTTGTTTAATGTTTAATTTCCCTTTTAATCAATCATCAATATTTAATTTCCCTTTTTTTTCTAAATTTTCTTCTCAAACGTGCTTTGTTCTTTTGTTATTGGTATACTTGCCAAGCAACTTCAAAATTTATTTAACGTAGACATTAGTTACACAGTTGCATAATGTTTCAGTTTTTACAGAGATAAGATCCAGTCCAGTTTAGGTATCAGTGTCTGGCAAACACACTTAAAAAATTTTGGTCCAAAATAATTATTACAAAATACAATTGAAATGAATGACTCAATAATAATTAATTTCATATGTCAAAGCGAAGTAAAATTATTGCTATTTATTTCTTTTTATTCCAAATGCATGGCCTACTCTTCAAGGCCAAATATTTTATATGGCTTTTTAGGATACTTGGGCATATTTTACTCATCGGGTGCAAATGATAAATAAAGGATTAGTGGTTTTACATGAAATGAAAAGAGTTGGGTCTATTCATGATTTTGTGAGGAAAAAATTTTGAATCAAAAGTGTTTAAATATGTTTGCAACACACTGATACCTAAACTGGCCATTGTCTCTGGAAAAACTGCAACATTATGCAACTATGTAACTAATGTCTATCTTAGATAAATTTTGAAGTTACTCGGCATGTATACTAATAACAAAAGAACAAAACATTCTCCAGTGGCGTAACGTTTAAGAAAAAATCGAGAAAAAAAAGAAAAATTAAAAGCTGATGTAC
>MU182644.1:15719-56479 GCA_016904865.1 Pissodes strobi | reverse complement strand
ATAATAATAATAATAATAATAATAATACTAATAATAATAATATTAATTATAAAAATAATAATAATAATAATGCTTTATTGTCAAAAAATTTCACAATTTGTAGAAAATGCTAGAGCTAGAGTACAAAATATAAAGCCAAAGTACAAAACAATAGACAAAGCGTATCGGAACAGTTTAATAAATTAAAGTAAGTTAAAACGAACCCAAATTAACCGAATTTTGGCATCTGACTAAAATTAACCAAAAACATTAAAATTGGTTATAAGGTACCGGAACCGGTTCAAAGGACTAAAATAAATTAAAACTAACTGAAACTAACCGAAAGTTGATTGAATAACCAACCAAAAGTAATCAAAAGCACCGAAACGGGTTAAAATGTATACGAATAGGTTACACAAATTAAAGTAAGTTAAAACTAACCAACACGAACCGAATTTTGGCGCGTAACCAAAAACATTAAATTTGATCATGGCGTATCGGAGACTGTTCAAATGCATAATTCTTCAGTTTCATGAGTGATTTTTCAAGGTCGCGCCACGACACTGAAAATTTTCGTGAACGTCACGACACGGTGTATGAAAAATTGATTATAACGTATTGGAACCAGCTCAAATAAGTAAAATACATTCAGACTAAGGAAACTAATCGAAAGTTGATCGGTGGACTAACCAATTCTATGATAATTGATGTTCAAATGACTAAATTAAGTTGAGACTAAGTGAAACTAACTGAAATTTGATTTGGCGACTAACTAAAACTATTATAATTGATTATAAAGTATCGTAACAGGTTCAGATGACTAAAATAGGTTAATACTAAGTGAAACTAACCGAAAGTTGATTTGACGACTAACCAAAACTAACAATATCTATTATAATTGATTATAACGTATCGGAACCGGTTCAAATGACTAAAATAAGTTGAAACTAATCGAAAGTTAATTGGACGACTAACCAAAAGTAACCAAATCTATTAAAATTGATTAAAACGTATCGGAATCGGTTCATATCGCTAAAATAACTTGAGACTAAGTAAAAGTAACCAAAAGTTGATTGGAACCAACCGAAATTAACCAAATCTATTAAAATTCCTTATAACGTATCGGAACGGAATCAAATTAGTAAAATAAGTTGAGACTAAGTGACACCAACCGAAAGTTGATTACACGACTAACTGGAACTAACCAAATTTTTTACAATTGATTATAACGTTATCGGAGCCGACTCAAATGCCTAAATTAGGCTGAGAATAAGTTAAACGAACCGAAAGTTGATTCAGCGACTAACAGTATAAAGATGGCGGCGAGTTCGGGTGTACCGTTAAAGTGTTCGAGCTGTTTAGACGAATTAAAACACGGCGAAGTGAATATTAAATGTAACGGAATATGCAACATGTTGTATCACAAACATTGTACCAAACTATCACGAGAAAAAGTGAAAATTTTGCTGGAAACACCAAACTTTAAGTGGTTTTGTGATGAGTGTTATGAAAGTTCGTCAGCGATTTCATCAGTACTGATTGCGATGCAACACTCTTTGGATAAACTTACCAACATGGTGAGCAAACAAAATGATATAATTCACGAACAAAACATTAAAACTAATCAACTTGAAAAACATTTTCACTCTTTAACCCATAAAAATCAGGGAAATAAAAAAATTCCCCCATCCATACATCCAGCGACATCTAAAGACGCAAATACAAACAACGGTAAATCAGAAGACATTGCCCCGTTTTCTTCAAATGCTAGCGCTATCGGAGATAAAAATAAAAATGTTGACGAAAAAATATCAACAATAAGTGCATTGACCCGACAACAACAACAACTAAAAACCCAACAACAACAAAATGTAAACACTCTTGACAATACAATTCCTGAAAAGGATGATTTTACATTAGTACGGGCAAAAAGGCGACGCAGGTCGAATTATATACAGGGAACGAATACCACTAATGCACTTAAGGCTGCAGAAAGGAATGCATGGATATATATAACAAGGTTGGACCTACGAACCACTACAAAGGAAGTTGAAGAAACTCTGTCACCTATTTGCAAAGTTAAATGTGAAAAACTAAACTTAACTCACAAAAATACATGGAGCTCTTTTAAGATTTGCGCTCCATTCCAGTATAAAGATGCTATCATGGATGGCAACATCTGGCCAGTAGGTGCCTATCTTGGCCGATATTACTTTCCTAAAAAGGAAACTCTGACTGTACCTGACGACCCAGAAAGCGGGAATTTTTTAAACAGCACTATGATGAATCGAATAGATGCATAGTAATGCACCTTAACATACAAGGAGGACTCATCAACAAGAAGGAGTGCCTTGAAGAAATACTGGCATTGCACAATGTCGATTTCTTATGTATATCAGAACACCACCAATCTGATGACATAAGACATTTTAATCTTGAAAACTATAAGGTCTTCAATTATTTTTCAAGAACTCAGCTTAAGGGCGGAGGCGTTTGTATAATGGCTAAAAAGACAGTAAACCTGACTGGGGTAGTCTTCAATAATTCAAAGGAAAAGACTTTGGAAATGTGTGTCGCAAAACTACAGACAGACAAGCAGACGATTACGTTTGTCGCAGTTTACCGATCCCCAGACAGTGATATTGAAGCATTTATGGACGAACTTGCAGTTATGATGGAAAATGTGTATGATCCAAGAAACAAACATATTCTGTGCGGAGATCTTAATATTAATCTTTTAGAGCCTAGCAAAAAAACACAAAATTTAAAAAACTTATTTTTAGAATATAATATCACCGCCACCATATCAGAACCTACAAGAATTACTAATCACTCAAAAACTTGTATCGACAATATTTTTGTTGATTTTGCCGGTCTAAAAGCGCAAGTTATAAATTGCCATATATCGGACCACGCGTATCAGCTGTTCTACTTTGAAACAGAATTTACCCATTCCCCTACTGATGAGCGGCTGTTCAGAAAATTTAACCAGACTAACATTGAAAATTTTATAATCGAGATGTCTAATACTAACTGGAATAGCATAGTGTGTCACAATTTTACAGACGGAGATATTGATGCGAACTTCAATGCTTTTTATACGATCATTTTAAATGCTTTTGAGATTAGTTTTCCACTTGTTAAACCTTTAAGTACGAAAAAACCTAATCATAAAACATGGATTACAAACGAAATAAGACAACTTTCCCGTACGCTACAGGAAATGCACCAAATAAACAAAAGGATAAATAATCAATTTTATAATAATAGGTACAAAGAATTAAAATTATATTACAATAAAAAAATAAAAGTCACAAAAAAGACATTTAATGATAGTAGATTAAAGAATGCAATAAATATAAACAAAGAAAGCTGGTCGATAATTAGGGAAAACAGGAAATGTAGTCAAAGAAACTTAAATATTGCAAAAATTAATTCTGAACAAGGTCAAATCACCGATATCAGGGATATCTGTGAATCTTTTAATACATATTTTGCCAATTTTGCAAATAGTAGCGACCCCCCTCAGAAAACATATACAAACACTATACCAATAGAAACAAACTCATTGTTCCTATACCCCACTACTCCTCAGGAAATAGAGGGGATAATCTCACGTACTTGCCTTAAAAAATCATGCGGTATAGATGATATACCAGGTAACATTATTATTTCTATAAAGCACATCATTTCCCCTATACTATCGGACTTAATCAATTTGAGCTTTATACAGGGTAAGTACCCGAGCTTACTTAAAACTTCGAAGGTCATACCAATTTTTAAACACAAAGGCAGTATGCTCGACATGGAAAACTATCGCCCGGTAGCTCTTCAGTGCCATATAGCAAAAATTTTTGAATCTTGCTTTAATAAAAGACTTGCTAAATATCTGGAGGACAACTCATTGCTGTCAAAATGTCAAAACGGTTTTAGAGCTAATTTATCTACTAACACAGCACTAGACAGTGCTCTGCAACATATTTATAATTGTTTAAATGATAAGCAAGCAATACTAGGTCTTTTCTTTGATATGAGTCGTGCATTTGACACCGTCGATCATGACTTACTTTTAAAAAAGCTTAATAATATGGGTATCAGAGGCCCAGCCAATTCATGGATTCGAACATACCTTTCAAAAAGAAAGCAATGCGTCGTTGTTAACGGTGTGAAATCCGCAACTCAAGAGGTGTATCGGGGTACCCCTCAGGGCTCGTGTTTGTCCCCTACATTGTTTAATTGTTATATTAATGACCTGCCAAATAATGAAGTCCCGGGAAATCTGTTTGTATTATATGCGGATGACACAAACATCTTGGTTACCAGCGAATCAAAATCGGAGCTTACTGAAAAGTCAAATATATGTGTTGAATACGTAAACCATTGGTGCAAAGACAATGGCATTAAGCTAAATAAAGGTAAATCTGCGGCCATGCACTTTGTCACAAAAAATACCACCGTGAACGCAAGCATGCTTCTAAAGGTCGAAGGACGCTCCATTGAAAACTTGGACTCAACTAAATTCCTGGGTCTACACTTAGATTCAAAATTAACTTGGAATTGTCACATAGAAAAAATTCTTCCAAAATTAAGCTCTTGCTCGTTTCTAATACAAAGCATAAGGGACACAGTATCACTAGATGTGTTAAGACTGGTCTATTTCGGTCTCTTCCAGTCGGTGCTTTCATATGGCATAATTCATTGGGGCCTAGGAGCTGACGCCAACAGAATATTTATAGCACAGAAACGCGTTGTCCGGTATATGGGGCGAGCAAAAACTAGACACTCATGCATTGAAATTTTCAAAAAATGTAAATTCATGACTTTTCCATGCCTATATATATATTTATTACTAATATATGTAATACAGAATAAAGATATGTGGGAAAAACGTTCCAACACCCATAATCACAATACTAGACATAGCAATGCGTTAAATGTACCATTTTCAAGACTTAGTATCGGACAGCAAAGTCCACGGTATATTGGACTTAAGGCTTACAATCATGCTCTATTTATCCATAAATGCTTCAAAGAAGACGACAATTTAACGCTTATTAAAAACAAAATGAAATCTTTTCTTATCGAAAAGTGTTTTTATTCGGTCGTGGACTTTTTTAAAAAAAATTAAAGCAATGTGATTTTGATATTACTTTGGTTTGTATAAATATGGTTTTAAAATGTTTGTATGTATTTTTCCATTTTTTTTATATTTTATTTGTCATTTACTGTTGTATTTGTGATGTGTATTGTACTATACATAATAATTGACGTGCTTATAATATTTTAAGTGTTTATACATTGTAATATTCAAAAGCGAAATATATCTTATCTTATCTTATCTTATCTTACCAGAACTAACCAAATCGATTGAAAATGATTATAACGGATCGTAACCAGTTCAAATGACTAACCAAAACTAACCAAATTTTTGGAAATTGATTATAACGAATTGGAACCGACTTAAATGATTAAAATAATTTGAGACAAAGTGAAACTAACCGAAAGTTAATTGAACGACTAACGAAATCTAATCAAACCCATTATAATTGATTATAACCTATTGGATCCGGTTTAAATAACTAAAATAAGTTGCGACTAAGTGAAACTAACGGAAAGTTGATTGGACGACTAACCAAAACTAACCAAATGTATTAAAATTCGTTATAATGTATCGGAACTAGCTCAAATTGGTAAAATAAGTTTTGAGTAAGTCAACCTAACCGAAAGTTGATTACACGACTAACCGGAACTAACCAAATCTATTAAAATTGGTTATAATGTATCGGAGCCGACTCAAATGACTAAATTAGGTTGAGAATAAGTTAAACTAATCGAAAGTTGATCGACTACTAACCAGAACTAACCAAATCTATTGAAATTGACTACAACGTATTGTAACCAATTTAAATGACTTAAATAAAGTTGATACTAGGTGAAACGAACCGAAAGTTGATCAGACGACTAACCAAATTTTTGGAAATTGATTATAACGTATCGGAACCGATTTAAATATTTAAAATAAGTTTATACTAAGTGAAACTAATCGCGTTAAATCGGGGATTGAGCAATGCAATTTTTTTTTTTGGTTTTTACAACCACCCCTAATGTTACAAACTGTAAAAACGAACGAAACTTGAGGTAATATGTATTTATGTGGTATATTTTGGTAAACTAAATTTACATAATCTGCTAAAAGTAATTTTTTACACTAAGTTGTGTTAGGGGTGGGTAGTTTCTCACGACAGACTAGTCGTGTTGCATATCGTTAGATCGGAGAATGAGAGACGAATCGAATGTAAATGTTATTTTGCTTTTTATAACCACACTTAAAGTTATAAATTGTAAAAAACAACGACACTTGAAGTAATATGCATTTATGTAGTATATTTGGTAAACTAAACTTACGTAATCTAATCTGATCTAACCCAATGTGAATATGAACTATTACTTTCAACAGAATTATGAGTTTTCTCAGATCTCAAATTTAATAAGCGTTGTATTCTGCTTTGGCATTTTCAATGTCTCCCCCGGTTGCATCTTTGTAAAAGGCTGGGAATTTTCAGTATTTACTTACAAAATTAACAAACGTTAAATCCATTGAATTAATTCTACCGTAATAATGAAATGTTAGAAACATTAAGAAATAACGTCGTTGGAATGGTATTTGGTACCGTGCTAGATGAAATAAAGAACGAAAATGGATGTAGCAACTGATTCATGCAGTTGTTACATAGTTAATTTAATAATCGAAAAACTGACATAAGAAGAACCTGGAAAAGCTTACACCATAGCTGTAAAATAACTGGAAAAACAAACAACCTTAAAGCTACGCGTTTTACTGAAGAATTATTAACAAATTTTTTTGCCGAATTCAATTAGTATAGATAAGATTCTTGTCCTGTGGTCCAATGCTGCGCCGGACAGGTAAAGGCATGATAGAATTTATAAATATACATTTTTTTAATTTAATTCATGTAACTTGCCTAGGTCATGGAACAAATAGGGCTGCGGAAATTATTAGGGCTTCCTTCACCTTATCCAATGACCTAATAGCAAATGTGAAAAAAATATTCATAAGTTTGGCGAATTTGCCCGGAGTACCATTACCACTTAAGCCTGTCGTGACCAGATGGGGTACCTGGATTCATACAGTAATATTTTATACAGATAATTTCCAAAAATTGAAATACTTAATTGCACAGATGTCTGCCAAAAGTGTAAAGAAATATTTCAAAATGTTAAAGTGGAACAACAGTTAATGTATATTTGGTTTAACTGCGTATTTCCAGCAGACAGTATTTTGCAACTAGAAGAATCGTATACAAGTCTACCAGAGTCGACGAATATAATAGAAACATGTGTACAAAAGGGAAGGTTGGAACAACAGAAGTGGCAAAATTTGAAAGTTTAATACAAACAAAAACAATTTTAATTTTTAAGGCAGGTCGTAAACGTAAAACCAGAGAAAACTATAAATAGTGTGGCTATTAAACCTGCCTTAGTTCCAAAACTAATTTTTTGCGCTCTAACTTCAGTAGATGTAGAGAGATCGTTTTCTTTGTAAAAAATGCCCTTAGTGATAGATGCCACAATTTCTAGTTCAAAACCTTGAAGCACACGTAATTTATAGTGCGTTTTATAATTTTTCAAATTAATATTGAAGTTTGATATAAATTGATATAGAAACATTGTATTTGTAATTTAATAAAGTATATTCAACTTTAATTTATTTTTATTCAATATTCAATCCCATAATTTAGTAAAAACTTAGTTTAGAAGATCAAAATTTAGTTTTTTTATTACTGCATAGTGCATATTCATTGAATATTAATTAATTTTTTTAGTATATATGATCTGGCATAAATTAAATAAGGTTTTTGTTTGCATATAAACCGATCTTTAGTTATAGCCTACCTAAAGCTAAAGAAAATGTATTGGGTTGCAAAGCCTTCATAGCCATCTTTTGAAAAAGCAGTAAATTACAGGTTTCGATAAATCGTCCACATTAATAATGCCATTTGCGATTCCAGTCTAGCAATATCTTAAAAAGGAGAATACTTGCGAAACTAATCAGTCGAAGCGCGGCTGATTTATTAGGATTATAAATTTTTTCACCTCCTGCGGTCATTAGTTAGCTTTCATGCCATTTCCACCTTCAGTAATAAACGTTCTCATTAACAACATATGAGTTATTTAATTTAACTGTTTTATTTATTTATCTTCTTTAGATTAGCCGCTGAATCATCAGATTTTTTTTACTCCGATTACTTGGCCCATCAATCAGATTGTAAACAATAGCTAATATTGCATACATTTCGCTTTATGTAACTTTCGTGACTCTTGTATGTAACTCTATGTAAGGTTTTTCACATGTTCACCACCGAATTACTGGGTCCGACTCAGAAGATTTCAAATAGGATGTGTGCTTCAATTTTAATATAAAAATGATATTTTAACTGCCTTAATCATATAATGCTATTAGACAATCCGATTAAAATAAGGCATATATGTGGCGGGCGCATTAAATTGCTAGTGACTGTTGACGTATGGCGAAAGTCAATTTTGTGATGACAGATAAATTCCGTTACATTCTCTTTAATTAGATTTAACGAATAGTGAAGCTCACGTGAATTGGTTTAAAATGATTACGCCGCGGAAAATAGATTCAAAATATAGAATATTTTCCTTATGACAATTTGGTTTATGTCGAATATAATCTGTTCAATTAGGCTTCTGTATGGTGAAATCCGGGGATTTTATTTTCGAAATCGGCTTGAAAAACTGTTGGATTAGACGTGTGATATGCGGGTTGTGCTTCCACTGGTCTTTCGAAATTTTTGAAGTGGAGAATTTAAAGGTTTCTTTGCTTTTTAAGTTGGTTCCTTGAATTTTCAAGAGCGAAACGCTTCTCCATTGAAATTGCAGTGTTAGGGACAGGGTGGAAGTTTTTGATAGATTTTTACTTTTGTACGATTTTCCATCCGACCAATTAATTGTCTGTTTGGTGCCTGAAACTCGCTTCTTAATGGGATTTAGTAGTGCTTCTGTCTGATGAGCTGATTTTGTTCTTCCTTTTGTCGCCATTTTATGAAAAATTTCATTCCACTCGAATTGTCCCTAATTCCGTTTCAATTACTTTTATGGAAGCTTTTCTCGTCACATTTCGAGGCAGTCAAGCCGATTTCTGTAATAAGCAGTCAACAAACCCTTCACATGTAGACGATTGATTTTTCTGGCAATTTTGTTTGGTATTTTAGTTTAGTTGCTCAATCTATAAATGTTCTTTGCTCCATTTTTAAGCAAAGCCTTAAATACGGTGACATTTAACAGGGCCTTTTTCGAGGAAGTTTCTTTCCTGGCTATGTGAGGAATCCGAACTGCTTCCGTCCTTCCTTCCTTCGACAGAGGAAGTTTTCTTGTGTTACGACCTTCCTACCTACTTGGTCTTAAGAAATTCCTTGTATTGTGGACGTTTCCTTCCTGGAGAGTCCTGAATTCGCCCAACGGATCCGACCGTGAGAGATTCAGTTTTTTTTATAAATAGATATTTAATTATCGGTTAATTTAAACCATGGTATTCAACCTTTAAAATTTAATTCTTAAATTTTTTATTTATAACTTTTGCAAACAAAACGCCACCTTAAGAGAGCTATAATTTTCTGAATAGGCCTGAATTCCTCATCATTCGTTGGCTTTGCTCTATTGTGATCTTAAAATTGGAATACTTACGTTTAACTTAAAACTCTTTTAAAGTTTTTTAATTGATTACTTGTTTCAATAAGGCTTAATCGTAATACTTATTTCTATTTCGCGGCTGTTTCCGACGTATTGTAACTGATACATATTTAAATAATTATTTATTTGCGTTATTTAAATTTTTTGCAAGAGGTAATTATTTAGGTTATATATCTTAATTTTTTTATAATGTTATTTTCGATGATAAGCTTTCTTTGGCTATACGTTAGCAAGAGATTGACTTAGTTGTTTAAAATTTTGGGTATCATAGCAGGTGAAGAATATTATTTACAGTATTCGTTTACACAAATCATCTGACATTTCATCCAATCATTTAATTTTTATGTAAAGTATCCAAGCAAAAATTAGTCACTTTCTTTAAATATATTGTCAGGCGTTAGCGGCCTAGAGTACCGACAGTAATGCAATTTCCTGCATTTTTTTAATTGTCTTGAAGACAAGTCCTTTCGGCTTTTTTGTGGCAATAAACCGATTTTCTGCTCATATATCTACCTGTTTCATTTAATTACCTTTTAGAATTAGTATTCCACAAGGAAAGTAAATATATCTGATTTATATTATTTGGGCTCAGTAATTGAATAGTTTTAAACTATCGATTTATCTTAAATATTGACCTAACTTCTGGTTTCATTATTGGTTATATCTTTTTATTATTATCCGTAAATTACTGGCGCCCACTGCGGAGTTCATTATTCATATTTTATTTTGTTGCAAAGCCTAATCCAAAACAAGATTCATATTTCAACTTGGGGATTTTCTGACTTGTACCACCTACAAGTTGATGGCGCCTTAAGTAAATAGCCCACCGCTACTCTCCGATATTTGAGCTAGGGCCTAATATACATGCTTTAATGAGAACTCGTTCTGGCCTACACATCGATAATTATGAGTTTTCTTAATTTCAATTTTAAATTTTTAATTTGACTTTATTCACTTTCACTTTCTCCTGATGTGAAGTGAAGGCAACTTTAAAATTAGAAGACCGGAAAGAGCGTCGCAACTGTAGTTGTGAAACCGAGGCAGTTTTAATTTTTGTACCTGGTTCTGTTAAAATTCAAGGGAAATTACATAACAGTTGTTATTATATTATATAATAGTCACTTTGACTTTGACTTTGACTTTATTATATAATAATTTATATTGAAATCAGAGCAGTATAGGAACAGGTTATGATATATCAGATATGTTCAAAATTTTCTGTACAATTCAAAAATGCAATACAAGTTCGGGTCTCTTATTTAAAAAACAATTAATGACGTCATAGTGCTTACATCAGCTATATTGTATATAATTTTTTAAGTGTCATAAAAGCATATTTGAAACAAAAAATTGACGCGTCGTTTTTCCGAAAATCCTCTCTTTGAATTCGTGTCGATTTAAGGCTGATTTTCATATATAGGACTGCGCACCGACTGTGCACCGACCGTGTCGTTGTCACTGTAAATCAAAAAATTGTATTTTCCGTATAAAATGCACTGAAGCTCTTATTTACATTTTCACATATAGGACTGTGCTACGACCTTCAAACCTATTGTGAAAAAGTAGAATACCTGCGACGGCCGCAACATGGTAGGCGCACAGTCCTATATATGAAAATCAGCCTTTATGTAACAGTTGTCCCTAACTGTATTAAGGCCCATGTGCTCAAGTTTAAAATTTCTGAGAATCTAGACCACAAGGCCAGGAGGCAAGTGTCTAGGCGCACCGAATGCGAAAATTCGCGCATGTGTATTATATGATTTTTCTGAAATGTTGACTATTAGTTCACTCCACGCACGGCCCATCGCTCGCTACGGGGGCGCAATTAACAAAAACTAACCCAATGCAAAATGAAGAAAAACACTTTTCTTCCTTTTAGTCTTCAGTTGGTGGGGCACCGTTTTGATTTCTCGAGGAAGAATTCGACGTCCAGCCGGGGATTTGAACTCGGTTTATTTTGCGAAACCCGCTTCGCCCGTTCTACAGATATCCGCTTGTTATGAAAAATAGTGCTTCCCCTCTGGTTGAACAGATAACTATTTCCTTTGACCACTTACGAGAACTAGAAAAAAAAAACGGATAACACGGCCAAAAAGTGCTTTATATCACACGCGTGTTGAAAAATTTGTCAACACACCTGTTGAAAAATAATTTCAATACAGCTCTAACTGAACAGGTGGCGGATGTGGTCAGTTTGATCATGAAAAAATGGTTTGACAGCGCATATTTAAGTTAACAGAAGAAATTCGCAAATTGTTCTTTTCAACACACATATTGAAAAGTAGATTTTAACACGTGTGGGATATTAATCGTTTTCTTAAAAATCTAAAGAGTGCTTTTTGTGTTATTTTCACTGGCGATCATAAGAAAAATTATGTACATTATTCATGTGAAATTACGTTTTCAACCTCGGATACAAGCCGAGTGCTAAATAACTTTCTCGTTTGAGAACTGATACTTTCAACACTTGTTACGTAATATACAATCGAACTCATGTATTGAAAAGTTTTTCAACACGCATGTGATATGAGGTATTTTTTAGCCACAATAACATAGTTTTTTTCTTATTTTTAAAAGTGGTCATTGGAAAAATGGCATTCCTTCTTTGGGAGGCATAATACTTTACCTTTCAGCGAGAGGCATTATATTTTTACTCCGACCGGGAGATAAAATAAATTTAAAGCGTGTTAATGTTATTCTGATATTAAAAAGATGTTAAGTTTAAAACATGTTTTCATGAAAATACTAAATAAAAATATCGTTATTTAAAATAAAAAATTTCTAGAAAAAAATTAACCATATTCCTCTGGAGTAAATTATGTTTTCCTCCTTCGGATTTTATTGTTTTAGCGGACATTAAACAATCCGCGCGGAAAAAATCAACAATTTCCTATAGAATTAGGTAGTGTCTTACCTTCCTAGGGAAGAAAATCATTTCAGCTTCAGCCTGGAGGAAAAGTGCTTAGCCTTTCGTCCAGAAGAAAATACACAGGAAATAACACAAGGGTCATAGATAATTCTTCTTCATGAATATATTAAAACTTTTCTTACTCTCGTTCTAAAGAAAACTATAAGTGGTCCATATTTTCCTAAATATTTGTACAGATATTTTCCTAACTATTTGTACAGGGTGTTCCAACGAGGACTGAACAGGGGCTTAATTTTGACTTTCCTTGTATTTTTTATAAATTCAAAATAGCTAATATATGTATTTTAGTCTGGAGAATTCGAAAACTGAACCAGAAAATCAATTCAATTATAAACATTAAACTTCCGGCAGGGCTAAAAAGTTTTTTTATTGGAATGTAGGGTTTTTTTAGTCGATTTTTGGAAAATAGGTATTTTTTAAGTCCTTTCTGATTAAAACATTTAATATTGCGGTTACTGTCTTTATTGTATTTTAATATTGTGAACTAATTAAAATCATTAATTAAATATCACCCTGTCGTAAGTTTGAACTTGAACTTGAAAAATGTTATATAAACATTCACTGTTAACTATAAACAACTTGAGCGGTCGACGGGAGCGACTTTAATCACTAATAATGCAGACATCAGCATTTTGTAACATATAAATACGCAGGCAAACACCAAGTTCATAAGGCTTTCGGGTCCCTCAAACCGCTCAGTCTAGTTGCGGGGCAGTACACAGGTACGTCCACTTATGGCTGTTCTATCCCACAACCCCCATAACTGAGAACACGTATGCACCGGTATAAGGTTGTCAGGTCCTTACCTAACCTGGATGAACGTATGCACAGGTATACGGCATTCGGGGGCTACTAAAAGTAAAGAGAGAGTCGAATTTATGAAGTATCAGAACTTCCAGTAAAGGGATAGTTTTTGGGGAGTTTTAAAAAGTAGTGAAAGTGCCTTAGCAAATTGTGATAAACTTAAAAGACTTACCTTATAAGTATCAGAACAAATACCTAAATAAAAGACAACTCCAATCACATATACTTTATTAATAAAATAGTGACGTCGCTTGCTAGACAAACATTGAACTAAGCCTCCCTCGAGAAGACATGCATTTCATATTAATTGGGTATAGTGTAAACTCTTAATTCCTCTATAATCTTAAACACGCCTTTATTAGTATACAGTCTAACCGTTGTTAAGTTTGTTTGTAAATAGACTTGTAGACTTGTTTTTATCGATGTGTCTCCTTTATTATCTCTTCTCAACTTGACGTAGTGCGTTCCTAAATCTGAGCTACTCTCCTACCCGCTAAGTAAGGCGTGGCGTCACAGATAAAAAATACAATTCGTGACCAATATTTTAGCCATTATAATTTTAGTTTTACCTGTTTGAAATACGCGGTAGATTAGTGCAGGTGAAAGAGATGTAATTACCTTCAAGTGCCGTCAGAGTCAATAAAAATAAAATATGACCGAAATTAATACTCCTAAAAAAAGACTAAAATGCAATACAAGCAAGAAGAATATTTATTGAATATTCAGAATAAAAACCTATTTGAAGAAAATAAATCCCTATATGATAGAAAAAGCAATATGCAATTACTAACAATACAACTTAAATAAAATAATTAGTAATATAGGTGTTCAATATGACGCCTGTTGTTTTCGAAGCAACTTCTATATCCTCTATATAATCTCTCTAAACTTGATATTAGAACATGATTCTGCTAGTTAAGACGATTTATCTCGACGATAATTTTTCCCTAATCCCTGCAACGTTCTCATTCCTGTCTTGGTATACCACATTCTTTAGGTGACCCCAAAGAAAGGTGTCCATAACTGTGAGTACAGGGCTATTAGGTGGTCAAGAAATTATCCCATGTCGTCCAATCCACTCGTTATGGCGTTGATTTAAAAATTCCATGACATCACGGACTGCATGTGGAGGTGCCCCATCTTGCTGCCAAATTAAATTTCGATATTCAGCCAAATGTAACTCATCCAAAAAAAATCAATTTCGTTTTGCAGAAACTCGTGATATTTTTGGCCACTTAGAGATCCGTTAAAAAATATCGGACTCAAAATTCAGTTGTTTAAAACACCACACCAAACATGAAATTTTATGGTCCGAAATTTTCTTGAGTTTTCTATTGCCCAGTAATGAATGTTATGTATAGATCCCTGATGTCGTAAGCGTTGCTTCGTGTGCCCAAAGAGTTTGATAAATAAAATTGGGACATTGTCTTGGTGCCGAATTATAATTTGAGAAACAAATCGAAGACGAAGTTCCTTTTGTGCAGCAGTTAGTTGTTGGAGCGGCAGTACACGAAAAGAGACGGATTTATTGATTTTTAAAGTTCTGTGGACAGTTCCTCGAGTAACTCTTCGTCATCTTACAGTGCCATATTGAACATTCCGAACAGCATCCGAAACTGACTTCATAGGATTAAGCCTATAATAATTTAAAATTGCTCGGGTCAAGTTTCGTTTAGCGGAAATCCGCTAGGAAGAAATTAAATTTTTTTTTGACATTATAGTACCTGTCTCAACGCAGAACAATCAAAGTTTTTCCCCGCCAATACATCAATCTCATTTTCGAAAAAAATAAAATAAAATAAAAAAGCGAATATGCACTAGAAAAAAATTCTTGGCTTAGAGTAGCTCTCTACCTCTCTAACCCTTATTAACGAGAGTAAAAAAACAAGCGCGCTGAGCGCGCTTCTCTTTTCACTATCCCAAATTACCCCAAACTAACCCAGACTAATCCAAACTAACCCAAACTAATCCAAACTAATCCACACTAACCCAAACTAACCCAATCTAACCGAAACTAACCCAAACTAACCTAAACTAACCAGAGTAAAAAACAAAGCGCGCTACGCGCGCTTGTCTTCACTGTCCCAAATTACCCCAAACTAACCCAAACTAACTCATATAAGTACTAACCCAAAATTATCATATAAAAAATCTAGTTTTCTGTAAAACAAAACATTTGCGGAGAAAAGGAAAATTATTTTTGTGCTAGTATTCTTGTGTAGAATCATTCTATAGAACGATATTTTTGGTAGCCGATTTCCGCTATTCTAAACTACAAAAAAAAATAAAAAAATTTCATTAATTAGGCATTTTCGGATAAAACTAATAACACCGTTTTAATTAATAGGTTTTTCTAGACCGGCCTATGACAAAAAAAAAATAATGGGAAAATTATCCAAATATAGGTTTTAGCTAAACTATCATATAAAAAAAATCTAGTTTTCTGGAAAACAAAACATTTGCGAAGAAAAGGAAAATTATTTTTGTGCTAGTATTCTTGTGTAGAATCATCCTATGGAACGATATTTTTTGTAGCCGATTTCCGCTAAAAGAAACTTGAGCCAATTGCTCTATCGCGGTTTCTTCCCCTATGCGTATTTATTTTTCTATCCTAAGGGGATTTATTTTCATCACAAATGTGTTTTATCCTTAGTATTGTATTCACTGATATATTTCTATGAAAATCTTCAATAAATCTTCTTCTTGCTTCTCTTGCATTTTCTTGACTCTTGTAAAATAACTTTATAATCTCTAGTCTCTCTTTTAAGGAGTATTTCATGGTGTTGTCAAATTTAATTTTTATTGACACTGACGGGACATGAAGGTAATTACACCTTTTTCACCTACTCTAATCTACCACATATTTCAAACAGATAAACTTAAATTTTAATGGCTAAAATATTAAAATACAATAAAGACAGTAATCGCAATATTAAATGTTTTAATCAGAATGGACTTAAAAAAATGCCTATTTTCCAAAAATCTAATGGAATGTAGAATTCCATTAAAAAAACATTTCGTCCCTGCCGTAAGTCCTTTGTATGTATTAAAAAATACGAGGAAAGTAAAAATTAAGCCCCTGTTCAGTCCTCGTTGGAACACCCTGTTCCTGTGAAAGCGAATAAAATAGAACAAATCATGTTATTTGGTTGAGGGTATAAGCCAAATCATAAAAAAAAACTTAAATTTAAATAGATTTGTGGCCATTAAAACCTTTTAGGTTTTCAAGAATATTTAAGTCAATATTTTAAATCCGATCCAGAGTAATGGAGCAACGGTGTCTTCAATTTAGATGCTGAAACAACATGAGAAATACTTACTGCACTTACTGTCGTATTTTTAGAAATTATGATTCAGAAGAAGTAGTGATGGGCTTATTCGAATGAAAATTAACCTGTTATCCGGTTATTAAAATAACCTCTATTATTCGGTTTTCATTCCACAAGTATTCGAATGAAAAATAACCTGAACCCGATACGTACAAATTCAAATACAAACACAAACTACGAAGGAGCAAGCCTCGCTGTCCCGGTGTCGCGTCGATTCATCAACGAGCAACGAGCAAGGAGCGGTTTTAATTTAGTTATGAGTTATGAAGCAAGTTTGGATGTTTTAGCTCGAATAAAAGATGAGCTTTAAAAATTACAATTATTGCGTACCTAACATAGAAAAATATCCAATTTTCGGCGCCTGAACGCCTAAAAGTGCAAGTACAGCAATTTGTTGACATCTTCAAAGAATCAAAATAAAAGGCGGTCGCTTTTGATCCGGCCGGCCGATATTTTTTGTTGCGATTTGCAAGCAACCCCACATATTTCTTATTTCTTTCATACTCTTCTTCGTAATGACTACGGCCTGCTTTTCAATACATAACACCAATTATCACCTAATATTTGTTTAGTTTCTAGGTTATATATTGGAGTTTAGAATTTAGGAGCAATACATAAGTCGTAATATAACTATAACAATATAATATGTACTATTAATTATTAATATTATTATAGTACTATACATACATCGCCAGAGGGAAATACTTTTTTGAAACGTAGATTTTTAATAATTATGTTCATTACATGTAATTCACACTTCCAAGAATCATATTTTGGAGTTTAAGTATTTTTTTGATTTAAAAACGTAAAATGCTATTTATTTTATTTTGTTCAATAATATGGCGTAATCAAATATTTACTCGTATTCTATTGTTATTTATAAAGCCATACTTAATAAGACAATTACAGATTACAGCAGTTACGAATACGATGCCGATGAACCTCCTTCCTAACCGGCTGCGATCGCTAACCTGAATTTATTCGAATGATTATTCAAATATTCATTCGGTTATTAATATTATTTGAATACAAATAATTCGGTTATCAAAATAATTCGGTTATGCCCATCACTAAGAAGAAGGCAGCATAACATAATAATAAAAATAGTTTTAAAAATCACCAAACAATCATCACAACTGAAACGTAATTATGCCAAACCTTGAATCGATCATTTTAAAATAATTAACTACAACAAGTTAAGAATATTATTACAAATGATATATCCACTAACTCTACATGGAAGCATTTAATAGAATTAGTTATTAGTCCTGTTTGTGTCGTAACCCTAAACTTTAATATTATGATAATGGATACAAGGGATTTTATTTTGTACGTATCTTAAATCCTCAACTCAAGAGGTTTGCGAGGTAATTTCGCAGGATAGTTTAAATACTCCAATCCACTGGTTGGGAAATTTATTTTCGAAATAAAGCGTGTGTGACTTGTGTGCAGAAGCTCCATCTTGCTGGAAGCAAATTTCATGTAAATATGCTAAAGGCACGTCGTCTAATAATTCAGATAAATTATTTTCCTTATCGGCTTGTTACGCTTCCACATATAGTGTTTCCGGAAGAGGGAAACCTGCTTTACGAGTGGATTTACGATACAAAATCATTCCTCATATAAACTCCTCTATACCTGACTTCATGGCTGAAAATTATTAGTAAATTAACTTACATAGGCAACTTAAGAAAGTCAAATAGTAAAAGTGATTCGCGAATATTACTTTTATTGATATAAATGTGAGGAAAAGTAATGCTTATGTAACACAAAATCAAAAAATATGATATTTTACCGCCAGATTTATGATATGAATTGAGGCGTTGATTTCAAAAACAGCATAAGTGCCAAAATTTTGTTTTGAGAAAATTGAAAAAAACAGTTTATCTTGATGCACATACAACTTACTAGCCAAATAATCATTAATAAATATTTTAGGGGCCTAATGGTATTTACATACCAATTATTGTTTGGCTTACCCATTTTTTTGCATCAAACGCAATGTTATTATTTTGGTCATGGTTTGTCAACGGTAAATGAGCTCTCACCGCCAGAGGGTGTCCGTGTCTTATGCGATAGGAAAAATACATGGTTTCTTATGTGCATAGTGGACTTTTTTCACTTTTTCTTTATTGGAAACGTATTATTTGATGTTATTTAACCCCTAACCACAACTTTAGTGTATAAGCTGTACCTTAACCATCGTAGTGCGGTCTCGGTGACGACAAATTAGAAGAAAAACATTTTATTTGTGTATGTGTCATTCCTGTTTGGAATGGGCAGCCAAGCCAAGATCTACAAAAATTCTAAGCAAGCGATTTTGCTCAATTCGCTATCGCTTGTTGCCATTTCATTTTTAGAGGTTGTATAAAGTAGAGTAGTTAATTTTTTTCATCAGATGTTTTTCCATACTTTTTAGAATCTGTTAATAAGTTCGCTTAAAATAACGAGTTTCGTTCTATAGACAATTTTTTAGCGTTTGTGTAAAAAATTAATAAAATATTTTATTCACATTATTTTTCATCATTTATTTTTTGAACAAGAAATTAGGGTAAAATGTTTATATGCAGTTTTATTTTAGGTTACCCTCTAACCTATAAGAGTATTTGCATTTGCAATGAGCAAAACATTTTATTCTTAATAATTAATATCTGAGAACAATTAGAAATCATTACTGTATTATTCACAAGCATACAGAGAGAGGATATTGATGAATATGATAATAAAATTTATCAGAATTTTCTTGATATGAAATAAAAAAATCAGCTATATTCTCAAAATTACGTCTTTTATTTCATGCTGCAAAGTACAAAACATTTCTGCTTAGATTAACTTTGTCCAAACTCATAGTCAATCACATAAACGTAATAAAACACAATTGACACCAATTTTTTTAACAAAAAACGCGAAACAATCACATATTCTCCATAAGACGTAGCGCATGGGATCGCAGCGCCATCTATGACAAACTTGTGAACTATTACAAAAGTATGACCAGAAATCCGAATTTCGGCCATTGTCGATTGCTTTCCTTACGTCTAACCCTTCTTAACCGGAGGTTTAAAAGTTCCGGTTAGTTTTATTCCGGTTTTATCAAAATGCCCGACTTTCATCTGTCAATATTTCGTAAACACCTAAAGATAGGTATAAGATATTATACACGAAATGTGTTTAGATTTCTCTAGAGATTCCAAAACTGTAGTAATATACAGGGTGTTCCATTTAAAAAATATAGAGTAGGCTGATATGTCAGAAAATCGTTAGTGTTTTGTTTTATATGTAACTTGAAAAAAACTTGGCTACCAACATTTTGCTTTTTTGTTTAACTTGATATCTTTAAAAACAAAAAAGTTACAGCGAATCAAAATGTTATCAAGATAAATTGAACGCACGGTACATGTTGCTCCGATTTAGCGTAATTGTGCACTTCATGCATAAACTAGTTCGTGAACTATAGCCAGATCAAAAATTTACTTTCATTTCACCATCTTGACAATATTTTTATCCAGCGAATAAAATGAAAAAGCTGTTACGAAAAAATATGCAAAATCGTACATAATACGTTTATAAAATTGTGCAGGTTGCTAAGAATCTATATAAAACAAAATTATGTACTTATATAAGATATTTTTTAAGCTTAGAAGAGAACAACTAGATAAATCAAAATTTTCAAAATTATTATTGCAGATCTTGCAGTTGCAAGATCGTCTAAAACCGTAACTACTTTTACAAAATAAAATCTCATATAAAAAAACTTTTGTTGTGTATAGATCTTTTGATATTTGAAGATTATCTTGGAGCTTATATTCTATTATAATTATATTGATGTGAGTTTATTTCAATTTCAATTTATTTTATATGTGTTATAACGTTAAAAAATAAATAACTTTCTACATAAATGAGTTGATTTATTGATCGTAATTTATCAAAATAATATGTAACTCAATTATATTTTTCTTTAGGTAATTGACTTTTCTTTCAAGAATGCTGTACTTACTACAAGTAATCTACATTCGCCATTCCTAATTTCACCTCAAAAGACATTTTTAACTGTTTTTTCAGATGTAATGTTTAAATAAATATTCGGCTCTCTTTATGCAGCTTTTTGGATCAAAAAATTGGTTATTGTCTACTCGAAATAAGCAGTATTTTATTAATCATATATTTTGTAATGAAAGTTTAAATAAAATATTAGGGGAGAGTATATAACGTCCCAAAAAATTTGAGTACGGCTCGCTTCACTAACGATTGCCGGGGGGGTTGACGACAAGATATATTTATTCATTTCCTACCCACTACATAGTGATAAAGTTGGTCCTCGCTTGTCAAAGGTGCCGCGCTTAAGTGTCGCAGCTATGTTTTTCTTTAGGCTATGTCGATGGCATGCGTGAACATCTGTAAAGTTCACTTCCGTGATCTTATGAAGGTTCTGTAGATCGAAATCATGCAATCCAATTTATCTACACCACCCATACATTGGGTATAAGTTTTTACTACCTCTATTTCGGCATCATAACAAATTCCTTACTGACTTTATTCCAACGACGGCAGTTATGTACTTTTCCAGCACGCATAACTATCCCAAACTAACCCATAAAATTCTCAACCTCAGCTTCTAAAGGCAGAGAAACACGTCTTCGTCTTACTGCATCGAAAAGAAGCCTTAATTTTCAAAATAGTTTATTGTTTTGTGGATGTCGAGGCAAGAGCACGACATTGACGAAATGTACATGCATGCGAAGCTTAAAAAATCTGTTGAGAGCCATACAATCCGCTATATGAGGTATTCTTAAACTTGAGTCTTAATAGAAACGAACTCGAGGATAGTGCAAATTATCCATAATTATGTGAATCCCCACTACATTTTTAAACCCTTCTACTGTAATAGTTTTAAATATGTTGTTGAACATCATAGAGATTTATAAACTCACTCATATCCTCAAATTTTTCATCTATGAAGTATTTTTTTTAAATATAAAAGGCTTTCTAACATTACATGTTGTTCGACTTTTTTTTGTACTACTGTGTTGGAAGAGTAAGATAAGTTACATTTCTTCTCCAGCGTAGGCATTTTTTTGATGTAAGATCGTTTTCTTTCAGACACTCCGTTACGTTAGAGATAGATTTCATATTCTGGTGCTTGACAGAAGGGGAATCTTCTATCGCATAATTTTCTTGATGATCTTCTGCAGACTCTTCCAAACCATCAGCAATTTAATCTTCTTGTGGGCTGTCAAGTAACTCATCCACATCATTATTGTCGAGAATTTCTAGAACAACAATTATTTTAGAGAGTGAATTTATAAAAATATAAAACATTTACTATTTATATCTTCATTCAGGTCTTGCTCATTGTAGTCACTCAAATATTCAACATCTGGCATCTCGTCTACTAAAGCAACCATTTCCTCCTAGGACTAAATGAGATGGCACCTAGTGTATGAATGCAGTAAATACGTTGTCATCAATTGAATGCATCGTGACTAAACAGCAAACAGCCATACCACGGTGATCTTTTCCAGATCAATAATTGCGTTTAGAGATATCCTTAATTTTGTCAGATGAGCATTAATCTCTTCAACATTGCTCTCTTCATGGTCACTCTCATCACCACTGGCAAAAATTTGACTCCAAGCATTCATATTTTTTACTTTGTCCTTTGGACAACACTCGCCAAAACACACAATTCAAAACATAAAATATTAATAAATCAATTATAAAACAAAAAGGACCCAAGCATTATTTACTTACGTTATTACTACCTACGGGTCAATTAGACCCACAAGCCTCGATAATACTAGCACAATATTCACCCACGAACTAGGCAGAAATTCTGTCTCAACAACTGTCCATAACTTAAGGAATAGCTCTAGGCTCATGCTTTTCACCCTACCAGTTCATATGATCTCTTCCACGTAGGCAGTTGTTTGGGTCATGTTCACACGTGAGTAGTGGTTTAAGGTTAATAAAAATAAATAATATAAAATCAACATATTATATTTAACAGAAAATAAAACTATAGCTGTTTATGTAAAATTCCGATGATCAACACAATTTTCTTTATATTAATTTTTCATATTTATCAAAATTTTGCAATCCCATTAGCAGAAAGCTAACCATTTAAAACAAGTTTAGTAGATTGCAATATATAGTTTCTTCGACAAGAACTACTAATGAGCAATTAATAAATAATATGCAAGCTTAATCTTAAAAATAAATATACTATATTATAATACTCCTAAAAATCTAAAAACTATTTACACGCATGCCATACCGCCAATTAGAAAAGTAGATTTTGATTTTTATATCTCGAGAGACCCTACACAACTATTGAAACTGGACATTCGCACAATATTCCCCTGCGAAATAATAATATATAGAAGTTTATTTTCTCACAATACCTTTCGGCAAAATTGAATTCTTATTTTCGAAGTAAGTTTTAAGAATACAGTTTCGAGTGCTTTTAGACAAATTGAACGCATTTTATTTGCAATGGCTTGCTAACAAAACGAAACATAAAGAAAATTCTTTAGTTGCTTTGAAAATACTTATAAAGTTTTGCCATTTGGAAGTTATTTTTGGGTAACTTTATTATCGTTTGAAGTATTTTTGGGAGTAAAGTACCAAAGATTCGATCCCGGCAAAAATATATTAGTTTTCCTTGAGGTTAACTTACGGGAGACGTATTTATTTTAAAGAATTGTAAAGACAAGCCCTATTAACTGTAAACATAATAATTGATTTTTATGCTAGAACTTTTATGGCATATATTCATAATTAATTAGGGGCAAGGATAAACTTCCGTCTTTGCTGCTCTGGAGTAAGATATTTAGAGACGTATTCAAAATGATTCTCTCTGTTTTAACATAGTTTTATGTGTTTAGAAGTAATGGAGCAGAATTTTATGTCTATTCAAAAAATATTTTTAATCGATTAAAGATAGTTTATTTTTTTATTTGTTTTATTAGTAAGAAAAATTATTCACTTTAATTTATGTCAAATATAATTACAACATATACATACCGAGGCAAATTGCAAAAATGAATTTTTAAAAAAACTGTTAAAGGAATAATATTACTTAACAGAATAGGATTCCTATTCATAGCGTTTAATCAAAGTAAAAAAAATATATATTTATTGCAGCACAGTATTCTAGCGTTATGAGTTTAATTCCACAAGAATTACCATAGTGTAATCCAACGACATTGTGGCACGCCAGGTTTTCCACAGATAAAGAACACATGGCAATATGATGAAACCAAGCAAATAAAGCACTAAACTAAAGCAACGAAATCCTTATTTATTTTTTGGAACCCGTTTACCAATTCTTTCCAGGAATCCAAAGAATATTTTGCTGAAACTCAAACTGAGATAATTGATTTGCAAAATCACAGAGTTTTAAAAGGCAAATACAAAGAAATTATTTTAACCACAGTAAGCTATCAAAACTATATTGACTTTTGGAATTTATACCTGCTGCAGATTTTCCAAAGTTGCACAATTTGGCTTTTAGGTACCTTTGCCGGTTTGAATCAATGGACGTATGAAAACAGACATTTTGGATTATAAATATTATTAAAAATAAATATCGCTCAACGTTAACAGATACTCGTTTGAAACACCTAGCCTTGCTTGCTTCTTTAAAAAGTTTTCCCGATATAGACACCATTCTAAAAAAATATTCGGGTACAAAAAACCCTAAGATTTTTTATTTATTCTTTTTTATTTTTCGAAAAGGTTAGGTGTTTTTGGATTTCGTATTTTTTTTTTGCTACGTAGAGACTTTTTTTATATTTATAATAATAAAGTAGTAAGTAAATAAGTTTTAGATTTTATAAAATATTGCACCAACAAAAATGAGTGGCACGCGCAAAATTTTTGGCGTTAAAAAGCTTGACCACCGCTGTAGTATAACCAATTTCAGTGATTTCTTTAAGATCCAATTAAAGTTAAGCAGCATAATATAGTGCCGCGCTATCCAATTCAGTTTTAAGTTCATAGTCCGTGGGATGTGATTGTTGAAGTAAGAAAAGAAAATCAGTGCGATTTGAATTACCTACAAATTATTATGTTTTTTACATATTATTTAATTCAAAATAATTGGAAAATGTTGTATTTTTAATATCGAATGCATGTAGAATAATTTCTGGATCTATGTATCAATTCGTTGTTTCTATAAAAAATTGACTCCTGGTACCATGCTCATAGATGCGGAAGATGCACGCTGATAGATTAACACCGACTAAATAAATATTTTTCAACCTCTAATTTCGGTATTGGAGGGGATAGGGCTAGCCCTCGTTACCTACATTTCTGACACTCTCCGCTTTATCGACAGTCAACAGTAGTATTGCGTCAGAAGAGTTTGTGTGATATTATAGGGTTTTACGGTGGTTGAGACCGACGCGACGGGGACGCGACTATTTGTGTTGAGCGTTTAACTGGCATATGTAACGCACGCAAGGAAAAAGCTACAAACCAAAAATATACATAAAATAAATTGATTTTGGGATATTATATTTTTGTTATTATTGGTATCAAGCAATATTGTCTATAATTTCATATATTTGTATAACTTTAAATTTAGTGGAAATTTAGTTTCGACAAAAATGTTAGGTCTTTTTAATAAAAATAAATTAATTTTATACGGTAAATGTTGTTTAATTTATGTTAAAAAAGAACCTAACTTACTTTGAACCATAATTATTTAATAAAATCCGGAAAAGGACATCATTTTAATTGTTCGGTCCCAGAGACCGCTTCGACCAATTACCTTCAAGATAATGCGCGCCCACTGAGAGGATAATTGGGATTCAGTCGATAGCTTTGAGCGATCTCCACTATCTTGGCCTACTCTTTTGTATTATTGAAACCAAAAGTTTGCCGTTTGTTTTCTTTCTGCGTCTCTGTGTCACTGTATGATAATTGTGCCATCAATGGTTCGATTTTCTTTGTAGGATTTGTCTTTGTTGTTAGAGAGCTTTATGGACTTTCACTTGATGGATTGGTTTGGGTTAGTTTGAGTTAGTTGCTTGAGAAAATATATTTCCTTAATTTTTTCCAAGTTTACTATTATAGATCGCGGTAGTGATCTTCTTACTTTTCCCGATGCTGCGAAGATATAGCTTGTGCTCGCTACAGGGAACGCGAAGTGTTTTGATGTTGATCGGCTTCTTGGCTTTTCTAACGTAGGCTTTATTATTTTTATTTGACAATCATTGACAGATTTTTCCTAATAAAGATTTTTTAGTTATGAATTTACTTCTGTGGTGCGTTCACCAAAATGTCAGGAAACAAAGAATGATGACTTGTCTAGAAGATCTGAGGAAAACCTAGAACAAATATTAATTTTGTCAACGGCTATGAATTGAGTTTAAAGATTTAATTTATTTATGACTATCCCAGTATGTCAGAGTATGCAGAAATAAAAACGGCACTTATCAAGAATGTCTTAAAAAAATCATTTGACAAGAAATATTTTTACTTGTCATCTATACGGGGGATCAGAATGGTGTAACTTGCAGAAATGTCGAAAATACATTTGCAGAGGTTGAATAAGGTTGCCACGATGATCCTGAGATAAAATATTTCAGGTTCAATTTGGGAATTATTTTCCACATCAAATTCATCAGGAATCTCTACTTGTTCTTCTGTATCACTTTTTTCTTCATCGTGAATTTTACATTTTGAATCACTGTAACTATTTTCTAATTTTGTACGTCGCTCATCCTCCGTCAAATATTTGTGCTCCATGTTGACTCTATGAAACTAGTGACTCAACTAAAGCAATTTTATGCAGCAGCGATTACCGCTCACATTTTATTTCTGCATGTTACGACTTGTTTTAGCCCAGCGCATCTTTAATACATAGTTGGCCAAGCGGAGTAACTAGTTTACCCCCTCAAAAAATTGTTAATTATTAGTAGATTTTACATTATTTCTCCTGTCATCGAGATATCTATAGGTATTTATTCTCCCTCTCGCCTTGTTTATATTTAATATTTTTGTCGTTTTTCATAGCATAAAACTCATTTATGAAGGGCGAATTAGCATTAATATTTTTTCCGAGAAACTCACTTTTCTGCATTAAAATAAATTGGGATATTTTTATATTCCATTAACAATACATATCGATATTGATGAAAAGCTTCATATTTGTTCAGTAAATTAGTAGGTATTTCTTCATGTCTCTCTAATATTAAACCATTTGACCTAGCATAGTACGAACTCGTAATTATTTTGCTTAAACTACCACATTACGGAAAACTTGTTAAAGTTAAAATTTACAAACTGTGAGCCATCGTCCAAATATAAACAAATCGCATTTCCATTACGTGTGAAGTTTGATTTTAAAGCAAATATTGCAGTCGCTCCTCTTAGTATTCAGACTGGATGTGACTAAAATTCTGATTTAGATTTTGACAGTTATGGTTCTTCATGTTACAGGTATTTGTAAAATTATGCAAATTATTTTGTGTCGTAAATATTAAATAGAACTTTTAAACTTTTCTGATGCAATAGACGCTCCCAATTCTGTGAAAATAAACTGTAGGTACCTACCTATTAGAGACTCTAAAACTAAAAACGTTTAAAGTAACTCTCGAAGTAGGTCGTATAGAAATGGTAAAATATTTATTTTCCCAGACAATTAAAGCGTTACAATAAAAATACCGTGTCAATTCATAGGATCAAAGCTCTAAAATAATTAACCTTTGGTTTCTCAAGTCCGCTACTGATATATGTGTTCTTTGTCGTTTTAATATCATGAACAAACTTCAAATTTCCTAATAATTGATATCGGCTGCAACACGCATTTCTGATTGAACCCAAAATGTAAGTAAAGATTTTTTTTCCCAATTAATCAAAAATGAACCTAGCCCCGGAGAGTTGTGTTACAAAGCCCCGTCCCCTGTCGTGGGGTCGTTTGAGCGCCATCCGTTCTAGTCAACTAAACGGAAAAAGCTCTGCTGTTGTTGTATAGGGTGGCTAGATCAGCATATAAAATCAACCGGTACTTAGTACTTAATTTCAAACTAACAAGAAAACGAGAATATAGGCGGGATTATAGTCAATTAACTTAACCTATCAAAAAAACACAATCTAAAAATTTAAGGAACAATATATTTGCTAATATAATAATAAGTTCTTTTTTTTTAAACAGCGACAATCTATCTGGAGAAAAATTTTAAATTAAAATGTAGTTAGTTAAAGACAAAAGAATGTTAAATTACTATTAACGTAATGATAAAATAAACAGAGTACAATATGGAGATTGTACATAGACCAATTCAGTTGTTAATACGGGGTTCTGTATGCCTTACAAATAAATGCCTTAAATACTACTAAAAAGTGATCACTTTGACGTTCACTAAGCTAATTACCACTAGGTATGCGTGCGCTAATAGCTGCACCGATTTTGAAAGTAGCAATGATAATATGCAGCAATGAACTGCCACAATAATTGAATCAAAAGACTCGATAGATTAATAAAGGATCAAAACTAGAATAAAGCTATTAAAAGCGTGGCTGTCGATGTTTGATTCACATTATAAAAAGATAAAATTCAGAGCCGTTATATCACTCGATTAATGAATGAAAAGAATAAAATTATCGATCCAACGCTTGACGTTTATTAAAAAGAGAAAAAATTCAGAGCAATCAGATTAACTGGTCCGATAAACCAGTAAATACATGAAAATAAAGTTAATGAGCTACTTCAGAGCTCGGCGTTCAATGTTTGATTTATATTAAGGAGAGAAAACGAAGAGCGTTTATATTAAATGGAGAAACATAAGAATTAATGAAACATAAAGCTTCTAGTTCAATACCCCAAATACGGTCGTCGAACTCTGGTGGAGGCGTCGGGCACTTATAGATGCCTCAGGGATTGACTCTCGATGATCCCGAGGGAAGATCAAGCCGAGGTCTCGATAGCTTTGGGTCGAGACAAGTGCTGCTGGTAAAGCAGGCTTCCAACCCACTAGAACAGGGTGACTCTAGCGGCAGGTAAAGGTCGTGCCCTTCGAGAAAGAGGTTGTACCCTCCGGAAAAAGGTGGTGGACCTCCGGAAAAAGATGGTGGACCTCAGGAAAAAAGTGATGGACCTCCGGAAAAAGCCCTCGATCGTGTGTGTGTGTGTGTGTGAGGGCTAACTATGAGAGATTCGACGGTCTCGGTCTTGTATCACGAACGTGGGAAGCCTCTAATACAGCAATATCTAGATCCCGATTTACCAGTCGTGTCAAAACACAAAGAGATTCCACAGAATATCTCCAATAAATGGGTTGAATTAAATCACAAATTAAAAGTGGAGTCTCTGTATGACTGTACTATCAAACGTTCTTCTCGCCTTGAATGGGAATCTTAGAAGGAACTCTCGATCGTTTTCGTCAATTTGCCTTTGCTTTCGTTCGATTAAGAAGTTGGGATGGACTGAAACAAGCCGAGCGATTTCGATACGGTGAATAATCCCAAGACAATAAACGCCTTAATTCTCGTTTATTAGGAGGATAAACGACGGCAGAAGCCACAATAGTGAGCTAAAAATACATTTTCCAAGAAATGCTAGGCAATACTCTTACGAGAATGATAAACCTTCCGAAATTTGAAATCGAGAGCGACAAACACGGATGGATAGCCATCACTATTATTTGACATAAACCTCACAAAAACTAGTCTGCCGTATTAAGCGATAAATTATTTAAAGCAGAGGTCCAAAAACGATCTAACGATCTTCAGAAATGGAAGCCGGTAATTAGCGCCCCGCAACCAAGGGGTTCCCAAATGGTTATAAAATATGCCAACAAAATTAAAATATGGATCAACAAGTCAAATGCAGCGTATTTACAGGCTAACGGAATTCTTAAAAATATAAATCGGTTCGTTGACCGTTCCACGGTAATGTGACACAAATCAAGCCCAGCTATCTTAATAAAATATAGTTAATTCATAATAGAAAAGTGACATTTTCAAACGAATTGTTAGCAAATCAAATTAATAAATTTAGAAATAATAAACCGATGCGTGCAAAATACAGCATCTTTTCCCCTATATGCGGCATAGAAATGAAATTTTAAAAATATTTGGCATTGGTAAAAACGAATTGTCACAGGACATTGGTCTTTTTTAACCCGCTTACCGGTCTAATGTGCCCCTAGCATATAAATAAATATATTTTTTTGTAATTTAAACGAAATTACCTTTATTTTAATACCCCACCTTCCAAAGATATTATAGGATATATCAAAAACATTTAACCTAAAGAGACCCGAAAACTCATTCATAAAAATCCAAAATCTTGCAAAAATATCAACAAAACGATTGTCCACTGCCTCCTTATATTTTTATGTATCGTGTACAAACTTTTGTCAAACTTCGTCCCCACTACTAAATGTAGTATTGCCCGCCCCCGCCTGAACGCAAACAAGGACAGTTCATAGACGTAGACTTTGAAAATGTGAGTCCATCATAATAATAATTTCAATAAAGTAAATACGTTTAATTTGAAATGATGGTATTTATTCGGGTGCATTATTTAAAATATATTTATGTTTTATTTATAGTATGTGGGTTAGATTGAGTTAGTTTGGGTTAGATATGGGTTCTGAAGTTTAGTTAACATAAAATAGTTATTTTGCTGTGTCACGAAATTTTTCCGTGTCCTTGCAAAACCACTGCCATGAAACCAAAGAAGTATTCACTTCAAAAATTATTTAATAGAGGTTGGTAAATGACTGCAAACATATCAGATTATCCATTAATATCACATACATAGGTGAGTATTATAAAATATTCGGATGATAATAGCTGGAGATTTTGCATACCTCACACCGCAAGACCATCGTTACTTTGATATAAAGTTTATAAAAAATATTTTTGTCATACGCTCCCAAAAATAGTATATTATTTTATATGGAGGAAAAGTGATACTTTTCATGGCGCGCTCGTATTTAACAGCCGAACGGAGTGAGGCTGGAAATAGAGAGCGAGCCATGAAAAGTAACTTTTCCTCCAAATAAAATATGCTGTTTTTTCTTCAAATGTCGACAAATTAATGCAAAAAGTCTCTTTTTAATAGTAATAATAATTATTATTAAAGATAAGTGGATTCGCAAGGCGGCTTAGACCGGTGCGGTGTCGGTGAATTGGCTCAGGTTGTTGCTATAGTAATGTAACATAAAGCTGTCAGTGGACACTGTCAACAATAATTATATTTTTAAAATTGCGTCTTCGATTGCGTTTTAATTCCGTATTGATAAGCAGTTATTGAGTAAGTTCGATTAAATAAAAACCAATTTGTTCCTAAATTAGTGATTTTTAGAAATGCAGTCACACATTGAGTGATAAATAAAAATTTTAGTTTAATAACTCTTGAGTTGTTGACGCTTATTTTGATGTTTTTTTGTATTGTATCTATGTTGCTATGATAACACTTTTACCTCCGCCGGCGGAAAAGTGAAAAGTAAAGCTCCGGCGGAGGAAAAACGAAACTTCACTGCCGCCTACACAGTCGAGTAATGACGGATTTACTGACGTTTGAAGAAAATAGCTATTTTACGCTCATTTGAGTCCGTAAAATGCTTCTTTTTAGGCCTAGTCCCTAAAAGTCGTCATGGTAACTTTTACGGACTATTCCAAAATTCCTGAATATGTCTAAATGTCAAATTTCGAATGACATGACAAAATTGTCAAATAGTTGCTACGATATCAAATTCTAACTTTGTTGTACATTATGATTTCAAAAATTATGGTAAAATGATTTCAAAAATTATGGTAAAATGGCAAATTTGGGCGTTCTGAAGAATTGCAAAAAGCCTCTAAATAAAAATTAAATTTTGGGAGCGTATGACAAAAAATAGTGTTTGTCACACGTACCTAAATGAAGTTTTTCAGGACTCATCTGCTATTCCGGACTCGGCAAACGCCTCGTCCGGAAACAGCAATGATTCGTCCTGAAAAACTCCATTTTAGGTACTTGTAACAAAAATAACTATTATAGGAAATCACTCACGAAATACAAAAAAGCTACACGTCGCGTCGCACAAATTCAGGGTTGAAAACGTCGATTTGAAACCAAACAAAACTGGGCGAAGAGTGCTATTTTGCACGTTTTTTATTGAAAAACATTAATTTATTCAAGTAGCGATCAAAAGTTGGACGGCCGTCTTGTCACTTTTGACGTCTGTATTATTAGGAATCCCATCCAAAACGGTGTCGAAATTTTTGCTAGTGAGCTTTGACATTGCACAATTTTGTTAATATCATAGCAACCAGTCATCAAAAATAGTGTCGAAAAGAGCTTCTTTGCGTATCGAAAATACTTCTTTATGATACCAAAATAGAAATAGTATATTGTGCAACAAGTGCTGAAAATAAGACTTTTCACACGAATGAGGCAGTTTGGTGACACGAGCCGTAAGCGAGTGTCATAAAGTCTCATGAGTGTAAAAAGTCTTTTCAGCAAGTGTAGCACACTATACTTTTTCTACGACTGCTACATACAGGGTGTGTGGGTGTGTGGGAGTGTGGTAGAAAATTACATGTTATATGGGAAACATTTTTATTATTGATTTATCAGAAAATTTTATTCCTAATGAAAGAAGCTACGTGAGTAAGAGATTCTCGCTAAACTATAACGAAGGGCGCAGTCCTAAAATGGGACCACCGGAGTGGGGTCCCTATTTTCCAAATATTTTAAAAAAGAGGCTCCGAGGGCGAAGCCCTAAAATGGGGGCCCGGGGGGCGAAACCCTAGAATGGGGCATATGGTACGGGAGTCCCATTTTTTACAGATTTAGCAAAGGAGCCCCCGGGGGCGAAGCCCTAAAATGGGGCCCCAAGTCTTAAAAGGGGGCCCCTGGTATAAGAGTTCCATTTTCTACAGTTTTGCAAAAAGGGGCGAAGCTCTTTAATCTAAATACCCGAATAAGCGTGTGCGAAGTGTACTTTTCACACGATGTTTGAAATGTCCAGTTTTCAAGAGCAGTTGTTAGTGCGTTTTTGTCTATTTTCAGGGCAGTCGTAGAAAAAAGTATATTCAACTTACATTTGCAATGAATGGTCATTGCATAATATTACTAGCAGCTAATAATGAAATAAAATTTCCGACATCTTATTTCCTGAATAATTTCAAATTTGAACACGAAATTTATGAGATACCAAAAATACGCAATTTTATCCTGATAGGGTTTTTCTGCTCTCAATGGTTAAACGAAAAATTAAATCATAACACTGCTAGCCTAAAAATAAATTGCTTATCATTATTTTTGAGACAAATAAAAAGGAAATGAAGCATGCAAATTTTATTTAAAAACATATAAATATGACAAATATCTGGTTAATGACATATTCAAAATGTAGCTTAATAACTATTTTCTTCTATTAAATACCTATTAAAAATATATTTTCATTTCATTATAAATGCTACTATCACTGAAAAAAATCTCCTAAATAAACTGGTATATCTAGAAAAAAAGATTAAATCTAGAGTATTGGCAATTGTAATTGGTTTATTTGGATTTGCTAAACCAGTAAATTGTTAGGGTATTTCTATAAAGCTATTGTATTAAGTTAAGTACCCGTATTAGGTAGGTATAAAATATAATTAAAGTAGATAAACATATTTACAGCAGTGCCTTCACTGGTTTTGAAACGTTACCAAGTTAGTATACGTCGAATGGGGAAGAGCCGTCGGTCGTCGACCTCCAATGCTCTCAATCTATTGGTTCAGTTACTTTACTACGTGCATACTATAAATATTTTGGGGGTAAAACAAGGCGGAACCAAGGGAAGCGGCATTGCCAGATTAACATGTAAGAACTTCAGAACCGGTTTTTGATGAATCAAAAATGGGGAAAATAAGTATTTAGTGTTATAATTTAATATGAAAAAAGTATGTACAGTAACTCGTAAACTTAAAATTTGGCAACGCTACATCTATCGACCATAGAATGTGCCTTAATGTTGGGGGAAAACAAAGAACCATTTGTCCCGTCTCTTCAGGTTAAATGTCTTTGGGATAAATCATTCATAGTAAAAGTTCTGCAAAATATAACTCGTCCATGACGCCCGACGTTTAGTTAGACATTATAAAAAATGTATGTTACCAAAGTTCTTCTTAGTATAATTTTATTTTCTATCTTTCATTTTGTTTATTTGAATGTGACCCATCGGTGGGTCACTTACATCCATTAGTAATAATTTTACTTTAGGGTCCTCTTGACCCACCGGTGGAACACGTGCAAAACGATTAGGCATTCGTTTCAGAATTTATATTGTCACGGCTAGCGACCATCAGCTAAGCTTGTCGCATCTACGTTTTTTCCGCATGAATCATTATCCATCGAGAAGGTTTGTGATGCTCTAGTGCGGTCGGCCGAGAATAATACAGAAGCCGGCGGACGCTTCCAGAAAAGGCCCTACATTGTATGACTGGACATAAATAGAGCGCAGAACGCGTGTAGTTTTTGGCTAACTATTAGTTGTAAAGTTATAAGGGTAGTTTAGTATGTTTAATTGTATACAGTGATAAGCCGTTAAAATAATTGTCTTAAACTATTTTTAAATATCTGTCCCGTCGAACATACTTTACAAAGAAACCCCGAAATATTGGTCGATATTTTTTATTCTTATGTTAGTTCAATTCAGATTAGATAAATTATACATATATTGTGTTTTATTTATGGGATACAATATGTAAATATGTGTGTATACGTAATTCGCTATTATCTGTAACACGCCATTTTCCGCCGGTTATAGAAGGGCGGATTATCGAGAGAGCACTGTATTATAATATATCAAAAAGAAATAAACAAGGAAAATAACAATCTCCAGTACCATAAATTATATAATAGAATATTCTCCACGTGGCACTTAGGATATTACAATGAAGTAACTATACGGTGAAAAGGCAAACAACAGATCCAAATCATTAATAGCGAGGATCTGCCGATATTCTTTATTTATTAGAACAGACTTCACGTTCCCATTTTAATATATCAAAGCATTGGAAAGAAATTCGAATTACTTTTGTTTTCCCTCAGTTTTTGGAGGCGTAGCTATAAACGACGCGATATTTCAGTTATCACTTATTCATATAATGAGTGTTTCACAAAGAACCTATTATATGAACGTGTTAGTCGCCTGAAATATAGGACACTTAGTTAGATTTAACTATCTAAAAGGGCTTATTACATACCTTTAAGAGCAACTTAATGGTGGGAAATTGTAAAACTGAATTGGTTAGCTATGATTGCACAGGTCATGGACTATGTCAATATCATCTATTTTAGCGTGAATGACTGCGATAGTATTTCTTGCCGGTGATCTTCGTCAAAATAATCCAACATGTATTATTGAAATATAATTTAATTTTCACAACAACGTTGTATTAAAAATAAATACATGTCTTTTTTATAAAAATCAAGGAGTATTGAGTATCGAGCACTTTAGCGCTGCAAAAAGCAACATTTTTTATGTAAAAAACACAGGAGATAGGTTTACAGAAGTATATAATCTAAAAAAAAAAAAAATAAGGAACAATTTAAAATTTCGAAAAATTTTAAATCCTCTCCTCAACTTATGCCTATACCTATTACGTAGGCCAGTCAAATTAGGGTCTATTACGGGGGCCACTTGGAAAAAATTGTTGAAAAGCTAATTATTGATTTAGTCGGTTCATTTGACGTCAAATAGATGTATCCTAGATTTGCACCGTCCCTCGACCGTTGCTCAAGTCAGGAAGTCCGAAAAAATGCGAACATTTCGGATACTTTTCAGCTTTTCGCTTATAGGTCCAAAACGGTGCGTTCCAGCGCATATTTCACTCTTATTTTTCAAATAGGTACCTCATTCATTCAATTCAGTCCGGTAGTATGCTTGAAATCGGTGGTCGGAAGCTGGATTTTTACCCTGTGTCATTTGCTGTTCAGTGCCCAAGAAAGGTACCCTCGCGCTCCAACTCTACATAACTGAAGAAATGGGATTCTGAATTAAATTAATATATAAAGCATTCTTCTTATGCCACAACCATGAAATATTTTTACGCACGCGCTTTGAAGTTGAGGTCCCATAGTCACCCACGCTTGGTCCACGACTCTGCATGAAAACTGACTATAGATTGTTTGGCAGTTTGTCAGGAATCGTGGTATTATCTTCTCCGTATTCTAGGATAGAAGAAAGACAAATCATTATTAGGATTAGTATACTCAATATTGTATGGACTGGACATTACTGAGTGATGGACATTACACGAAGGGAAAGTTAAGGGTATAGCAATTTTAATATATACCTGACTAATCTAGATCCTCAGTCGCCAATTATACGTTATCTTCATTAAGGACGACAGGCGAGATATAATCATCATCAGGGGCATTGGAGCATAGGGGTCCCTTGCATTCAAAGTAGATTGTCCGGAACGCCGAACATTTCATTCCTGCTTTCCGGCAACTACAGCGACCTCGGCATCCCGTAGACAACTTGCAAGCCACGGTGTTGAGTATTCCTTGAGATGCTGGCCATGGTCGGCATGGGTAGTAGGGCGTACTTTGTTCTTTGCATCCCCACTGGACCTGTGGTATGTTCGAATGGCATATTGTCGAGCGAAAGCTGGAATGAGGAGAAGAGATAATAGCTTCATGTTCCTTTTGGCTACGGCTTTGGTAAACAGGTTGTACCTTATGTCGTCCAATGAGGTGTGTCTTCGAGAGTCACTATAAACAGCTATAAGAAATTTTTGCTAGCAGCGTCTATATCATCAGCACAAGCAATGTTTTTTTAAGGTAAGCACAACGGCGTGGAATTCCATGGTCCTTTCGAAAATTTTCCCTTCATTTTTTCTGAAGGTATGATGATGTCGTATCACACCCACTGAAATCATGCAGGAGCAGGATGTTTGCTTTTGCAGTATCCGAATACTAGACGTGTCTGGGAGAGTATAAAGGGTTTTCCTTGAACCCCTCCAGGAGTTATTAGTGTTCTATTGAGGTGGAAGGTGCTAACATTGGGAGTAGGACCAAGAGATCAGTGTCCTCTCTAACAATTATTTAGTGATAAGTCAATAGCAGTCGTATTAATGAGTGTCAGCACCCGTTGCTACTTTTACAACAAATCCTTCATCATTTAGCCATCTATGGGGCATGCTAATTTGACGTTTCTTGTTACTGTTGCTCGAGACAGATCTCTACTGCAAAAAAACTCTGTTTATCCGGAGATCGAGATCTTATATCTGTCATCATAGAAACAAATTATAAAAACGAACCCGTACCACAACGAAACAAAATACCGCAAATACGAGAAAACGGCCCAATATAGCAAATTCGCTGATTAGAGACTGATACATTTAGATTGAAACAGCACAGCTTACTATAATAGTAAGCTGTGGTAATAGCCCTTGGTTTGACGTTTAGTTGCGTAATGGCAAAGCTGTCTCTTGTATCTTATCAACCTCACGTCTCCAGCAGCCGGCGCGGCGTGAGGTTTAGTCAGGCCGGCTCGGCAAATTTGTTCAGTTGCAAATTGTTTAAATGTGTATTAGGTGTGTTTGGCAATTTTCAATAGCTCTAAAAACATTGGCATTAAAGGAAAAAACCCTCCATAGTCAAGTACAGGAAATTATTTATAACATTTCCAAATTATTATTGATTATGCGTTTTTTAATTTAGACTGACGATTGAAAAGTAACTATAATGAGTAAGATTCTTTCTCAAGCGGCAATCCGTTACTTTGCGCTCTAAATACACAAATAACTATTTAATGCACGTATGATCCGCTATGGCATGGCTCTTCGCTCGCTACTGGGGAGCAACCAACAAAAACCAATCAAAACTAACCACAGGCCTACCAGAAATCAAGAGAAAATATTTTTGAAACTGCTATTAGACTAAACTAACTCAATTCATACACAATAGTCAACAAAGAAGAAATAAAAGAAACAATATAACAATATTATGCACTAATATGGATGAGAAACGCTTGATCTAGATACTCCGCCACTAAAAGTTGTACCTACTTTTTGTGATTATATTAATAAAAAAGTTCATAATCCAGATTTTTTTTACAAATGGTCATAAAATTACTTCCTTTCTCGATAAAAAATTAATTTTATATACAAGTATTTGCGACGCTAAAGTGCCAAACAACCAAATCAATTTCAATTTCATGAGTGCTCTAGCTGCGTAATAATAGTATATTATTTTATATGGAGGAAAAGTAATACTTTTCATGGCGCGCTCGTAATAGAGAGCAAGCCATGAAAAGTAACTTTTCCTCCAAATAAAATATGCTGTTTTTTCTTCAAATGTCGACAAATTAATGCAAAAACGTCGCTTTTTAATAGTAATAATAATTATTATTAAAGATAAGTTGGTTCGCAAGGCGGCTTAGACCGGTGCGGTGTCGGTGAATAGGCTCAGTTTGTTGCTATAATAATGTCATATAAAGCTGTCAGTGGACACTGTCAACAATAATTATTTTTTTAAAATTGCGTTTTCGATTGTGTTTTAATTCCGTATTGATAAGCAGTTATTGAGTAAGTTCGATTAAATAATAACCAATTTGTTCCTAAATTCGTGATTTTTACAAATGCAGTCACAAATTGAGTGATAAATACAAATTTTAGTTTAATAACTCTTGAGTTGTTGACGCTTATTTTGATGTTTGCTTGTATTGTATCTATGTTGATATGACAACACTTTTACCTCCGCCGGCGGAAAAGTGAAAAGTAAAGCTCCGGCGGAGGAAAAGCGAAACTTCACTGCCGCCTACACAGTCGAGTAATGATGGATTTACTGACGTTTGAAGAAAAAATGCTTTACGGGAGACACAAGATTTGTGAGTTCAAATCATGAATGTTTTAATTACTAAGGGGGCCAGATATGAGAAACCGAAAGAAAGAAAGGGGAAAAAAAAGAAGACAAGGGATATCAAGAGTGTTTTATAAATATTTAATATTTCATAATTTATTAAAAATCTTGATTGAAATAATTGTTCCAAAGAGCAATTTAAAATTACACAAGTATCACTGATAAGCCATAATTAAACTTTCATAAGAAGAGCACGATTAACTTTACCTAATACATTACACTACATTGAGGATAATAAAATAAATGCGCTTTGTAATTGGTTGTTTGTAGTCTTGTCGTATTTTTCGTGATGAAGGTGACTGTTCTTATTTATCTTTGTGCATGGGATCAAAAATCCAAAGATAATCATAACAGAATAATTGTTTCTTTACATATTCACCATCTTCATCTCTTTTCAAATATATATTATTAACCCAATATCGCCTTGGTTTATTTAATATAATATATTTTAAACAAGAATTTTCGAGAAAATATAAATCGTGGAATGCTTCGTCCATTTTTAAATCCTGACTAAAATATCGCACGCTCAAAATTGGAGGACACGCGTGGGCGACAAAAAAAATGCACGCATCCGCATCCAATGTAACATTACACTTACACCTTGCAAAGATTCAGTTTCGCACATTCTTTTTAAATATTTATTAAATATAACAAGAATTACACGCTTTTAGTTTATCAACCTCATCAAAATTGGGGTATTTTATCCTGAAAATTCTGTGTAGTTCTGAGCGTTGCCCCGTTGCTATATTATCAAGCTTTGTTACAAGGTAATAGCAACGCGTAACAATGCGGTTCATTTCATCACCGTATGTTATGCGTGTGCCTTGGTGGTTTTCAGTTATGCAGACAAAATACTTCGGGCAGCTCTTACGGTCGTAGCTTGATCTTCTTTATTTTGGTCAACAGATCTGTTCCTGGGACGATATTTTTTTTCATGCCGCTCGTCCGAAGTTTCTTGACGCTTGTTTTCAGAGAGATGAATTATACAAGTGCCTCGGAATGAAACAATCAATGCGCATTTCACATGGCGCAATAAAGGCTGAGTTAACAGAAGAACTTACTAGAAGGGTAAAATGTTTGGCAAAAACTCAACTTTACAGCAAAAATCTCTGCAAGGCTATTAATACAATGCCGTCTCAGTTCTTGCATACTCATTTGGATTGGTAGCATGGACCGGCACTGACATTGAAATTCTCCAGCGGAAAACAAGAACCTTACTTACAAGAGCACACAAACACCATCCGATGAGCGCAGTGGAGAGAACAACCTTGTCAAGATATCTAGGTGGAAGAGGTCTAGCGGATCTACGTAAACAATTGGATCGGCAAATAAGTAATATGCAGAAATTCATAGGGCAGTTTGTAATGCAGATGACTCTACACCACTGCTTTTAAAAGAACACCAGGTTCAAGATCGCCATCATACCGACCTTGAGAAAATTCGAGTGTGGATGCAAAAGCTCTTACATGTGAGGCATGCGATTGATCTACCCAGGATCACGTCGACAATACCGCGTCGAACTATTGGATAGGATAAATCTTCCCCGAAATTGAGAGCTTTCTGCTGGCTATTCAAGATCAAGTGATTCCCACCAAAAACTATCTCAAGTACATATTAGAAGATGTTTCGGTGGCGGATGATCGATGTCGACACGGCTGTCAAACCACTGAGACCATACAACATATTACAGGAGGATGCCAAACGTTCGCAGCAACAGAATATAAACTCAGGCACTATGCAGTTGCGAAGATAATCCATCAGGAATTAGCAGACAAGCTGTTGCTGCTGCAGACGGAAAAGGTGAGTTACTATAAATACACTCCTGAATCTGTTTTAGAAAGTAACAACTATAACATCTCTTCAAATTAATGCAGAAAGCAGTACTTCTCGCAACAGCCTGTACCGTCCGAAAATTTGTAGAAAATACGTAGATGCTACCAAGAACCCGATAACATGGAAAGGGGTTCCCTCAGAGTTTAATCCTTTTGATATCCGCGATATCTATGATAAGTGAATGTTCCCCTTAGAGGGAGTGCGAATGCCGTAAGGTTAAATCATAATAATAATAATAATAATAATAATAATAATAATAATAATAATAATTATTATTATTATTATTATTATT
>MU182644.1:0-10719 GCA_016904865.1 Pissodes strobi | reverse complement strand
TTACTTATTATTTATGTGATGGACATAGTATTGTAACATCTATGCTAGTATGCTTATTGTTGGGTATTAATGTTTTCATTTCATTTTCGGTCATCAGCCATGCACTAAAAATTCGACATACTCCCGTTTCTCTTTTTTAGATGTTTAATCTGGCATTCAAACTTTTTCGTATCTCTTTCCAGTACCATTTGCGCTGAACTCACCTCAGTGTAAGTTTTATTGGCATTTCACTGTCTCACTAAAGAAATCCGACCCAATTTAATCCGCACCGATTCGTCTCAATGTCCAGAATGATGTCGATTAACATTTTTTTCATCTTCGCTCTGACAGCCTTGTATTAATAAAAATGATTGATGTCATATTGTTCGAGATGCGACAAACTAAATTAAGAAGAATGGCCTTAATAGAAAGAAGGAAAGTGATGAATAAATCTAAATTCGAAAAGTTGCGAGCCAGGATGTACGTCTGTCGGGGTTGTGAGTGATTTATTCATGCGAAACAAAATTTAAGTAGCCATTGGGGTTTTATTTTAAGCCTTGCAGCATTCAGAAAAGTTCTTATGCGGCCATTTCTAACTACAAAATAAATTTTCTTTGTTACTATCTATCAGTTATTTATGATACTATTTGTGAATATTTTGTATATCTTTTCACATTAGTTTCAGTTAAAAAGATATATGTGACCGTTCCAGAACATCTTTGTTAACAAATAGAACATGGCATGCGATTAATACAAACTGTACTGCAAATTTTGTGATTTGCATGTACGTATATGTTAGTAAAAATATGATAATTTGGATTGAAATAAATGTTGTTTTGAGTATTTTGCCCAAAAGTTGACATTATATTTATATTATATATAATTGTTTTGAAATTTCCTCATTGAATTCCAAAAGTAAAATTTGGGACTTTCATTATCTATCGTAGTATGTTAAGAAACTATTTATTTGACGCTATCGTTTATATCCTAATAATGAAGACTTATAGCAAAGAAAATTCTATCATAGAATATCCTTTGCTAATAGTAAAGTGTAGCAAGTATAACTGGAACAGCGGAAAGAATGCTGATAAAAAAAATGGTGATGTTGTTGAGTGACTTGAGTGATCTATTTGCCCAATACATCCGGCAAGAGGTGCATCAAGTTCCCCTCGTCCTCGTGACAAAGTGCATCAAGACGATTGGTTGCAAGCCATTTTTCCGCTCTTTGCTCCTCAAACGTCGCTGTTCCAAATAAGTTTGCCACACTTTAATGCAAGGCCTACAGTAATACGGGTATACCCACTATTATAGTCGCTCTGCAGTTAAAGTGTAAATTAAAGGATTTTGCGGTCTTGAAGATTGAAATTTTGGAATGGGAAATAACAGTGATGGTGACAAGGACAATAAGAAAAAGGAAGTTTAGAAATTTCTACCAACCCAATGAAAACAAGAAGTTTTTCAGTCGGTTCCAAAATCGATTTAACACAGGATCAAATCGACAACATCATTGGAATTCACAACGATAATAAACAATCAGTAAGTACTGATAAGGCTGACGAAAATACAGATAAGGGCAACATGCAAATACCAGGGTCGTTGGAAAAGAATACTATCATAAATAATGAATTTGAAGGCGATAATGAAATAGAAAATAACTTCTCGAATTAATTAAATAGCCAGGAAAATATGGATAACCCAAACAATATTTTTAAGCCTAGGAAATCAGTTACTAGCTATACAGGAACACCAAAAGAGCAATGAATCTAGATATGGAAAAGGAACGCATTTCCACTAGGGGCCATGTGACAGATCTACCCCAGCAGCTCAAGAAACACATACAAATAATGAAAGTGAATCTAAAATAGAAGAAATAATTTTGGGGGCCTTTTCAGCATTAGATAAAATTTCAAATGTGGTAAACAAAAACTCCATCTTTAAACTAGACCATCAGTATTGCCCGAATACCGCAACCCATAATATACATAAGTCTCCTACTTTATTAATGTACAAAATGGGAGTATTGAAAAAAGAAAATATGTCATTATATTTCCAGCTCAGGAACGCCCTCAGCTCTAATCAATCAATGATCTAATGAATAGAAATAGAAAAAAAAACCAAAATAAAAACGTATGCTGATGTTAGTGCACTTAAAAAACCAACCATAATACCAGAACACAACCGTGGTCAATCCGAAAAACAAAAATGGAGTACTCCAAAAATCCAGAGAAAACGGGACACTATGATTTCGGTAGATAGATACAGACGCAGGCACAACAATGCAATAAATAAAGCAAAACATACCAAAAAATATGGGTCGTGGTTTTAAAAATATTAGATACTAAAAAAACGGGGCAGCTTTTGTTGAAAGTCACAATAAGGAACAACTCGAAAAACTAAAAATGGCACTAAAGGACAAAAATTACATCAAAATCAAGGAAGCGTAAAACTTAGACCCAATGTTTATGCTAACAGGATTAAGAAAAGGACTTACCGAGAAGGAACTATTCCAGGACATTTAAGTGAAATTAAAAGTGAATTGGGAAAATCTGTAACTGAAAAAGTTGAGATAATAACCAAACGCACATGCAGAAACCAATTTAAAGAACATTGGATCCGACAAGCACCTCCCAACATAGCTAAGTGATGTTTTAAAAAAGAAACCATATTTATGGCCGTGCATATACAGGAACATATTAATTTAGCAATATGTTTTAACTGCGCAGGATTTAGACATGTTGGAAAATATTGTAGGGAAAAGCCGTGCTGCCAGAAATGTGGAGAACATCAGACGAAAGACTGGATCACTGTTATATTAATGTGTCCAAATTGTTCACAACAAAGATTAATATCTGAAGATTGTCAGCAGATTTTCAATGTCTTGTATATCAACGGAGATTTGCACAATACCAGAGCAACATCAATTATTCCTCAAACCAGGCAGATTTTTTAGTACAAGATATTTAGGGAACAACAAGCACCCAAAAAGTGTGATCAACAAAAATGTCCAATCCCTGGGAAATGCAGTTGACCGTATTAATGCTATGCTCAGTTTACATGAGTATTGTGATATTTTATGTATTACTGAGCATTGGAGCTCAGAAGAACCAATAACAAAGATGGCAATAAATAACTTTTGTTTAGTGTCAATGTTGTGCAGGGAGGAAAGAAAACATTGAGGCATAGCTGTATACTGCAAAAATGGACTTTAGTGTAAAACATGAATACAACTAAATAGTTTATCAGTTGGTGGTGTATTTGAATGTGCGGTGGTAGAATCGTCATTTGCGAAACATAATTTGATAATTATCTCCATATACAGACCCCCATCAGTAGATGTACACGTCTTTATGATATAGCTTGAACATTTGTTGACAAGTGTGTTCAAAGAGAATAAACAAATCTTTGTATTAGGAGACGTATAAGCCTATTATCTTTGGTGAATTAATTTGATTTAGTTCATGCTATACTTACATGAAAATACTCAGAAGATCACCTTTGAATATTCTGCGTAGTATAATGGGACAGGATTGAACGAAAGTATATAATTGTGAAGCACAGGATGTAAATAATCAATAGAATACTTTTATGACTATTTTTAAAACACTATTCAACCAAAGTTTTCCTCTAAAAAAAAACAAAAGTCGATATTGTATAAAGATGAAAATATTATAGAATGTAAGCATAGATTAGATAATTTGTTAACTCTGTCCCCTCAGAATTACTGATAGGCATAACCGAATTATTTTGATAACCGAATTATTTGTATTCAAATAATATTAATAACCGAATGATTACTTGAATAATCATTCGAATAAATTCAGGTTAGCGATCGCAGCCGGTTAGGACGGAGGTTCAGCGTCGTCGGCATCGTATTCGTAACTGCTGTAATTGTCTTATTAAGTACGGCTTAATAACTAAGTAAATAACAATAGAATACGAGTAAATATTTGATTACGCAATATTATTGAACAAAATAATCTACACAACATGTTACGTGTTTAAATCAAAAATACTTAAACTCTAAAATATGATTCTTGGATGTGTTGATTACATGTAATGAACATATTTATTAAAAATCTACTTTGCAAAAAAGTATTTCTCTCTGGCGATGTATTTACAGTACTATAACAATATTATTAATTAATAGTTCATATTATAACGTTATAGTTATATTACGACTTATGTATGCTCATACATTCTAAATTGCAATTTATAACCTAAAAACTAAACAGACATTAGGTGATAATTGATGTTATGTATTGAAAAGTGTATGAAAGAAATAAGAAATATGTGGGGCTGCTTGCTAATCGCATCAAAAAATATCGGCCGGCCGGATCAAATGCGACCGCCTTTTATTTTGATTATTTGAAGATGTCAACAATTTGCTGTATTTGCACTTTTTAGGCGTTCAGGCGCCGAAAATTGTATTTTTTTATGTCTTAACTTAATATTCGCTAGGTTTCAACCCCCCAAGTTCGGCTTCCGCATTCCACATCCTACCGGTACATTTGAAATTATAAAACTCATTTTTTATTCTACTAAAACATCGAAACTTGCTTCATAACTCATAACTAAATTAAAACCGCACCTTGCTCGTTGATCATTCGACGGATCGACGCCACCGACAGCGAGGCTTGTTCCTTCGTAGTCCGTGTTCGTATTTGGATTCGTACGTATCAGGTTCAGGTTATTTTCCATTCGAATGCTTGTTGAATGAAAACCGAATAATACAGGTTATTTTAATAACCGGATAACAGGTTATTTTTCATTCGAATAAGCCCATCACTACTCAGAATTCTACGTATAAACAAATGTATATTGACGAAAAAAAGAACTATGATAATTTGTTGGTGAGTGCTCGGGCTAAACAATACGAGAATCAAATAGAGAAGTCACACAATAAGTCTAAGTGCATGTGGGACATTTGCAATGATATCAATGGTGTAGAAACAAAATCGGAAATGGAAAGAGAGCCCGAATCTCTTGCCAATAGGTACAATGATTTGTGACTTTCCGTAATACCAGATTTATTGAATGCCTTAACTAAAATTCCATTTAATGATAAGCAAAAATGAATGCTGAATGTATTTAAGCCCTGTTACACGGGAGGAGATTTGTGGGATAGCACAAAAGTTAAAAAACGAAAATAGTAGGGGAATAGATGAAATACCTTCGAGCATTATAAAAATAACAGCTACTGAGCTCATGGATATTTTGCGCTGTTTTATAAATAACTCCTTTAAATTTGGTATTCTCCCTGGAAATTTAAAAGTAACCCTAATTAGACCATGCTTTAAAAAAGGTAACCCTGAAATATTAGACATTTATATGCCTATAAGTTTATTGCCAGGTTTTTCCGGAATTTTTAAATCAGATATGAGCACAAGATTAATTAATTTACTGCAATTTACTTGGTCATTGTCAGCAAGGTTTTTTAAAGGGCAAATCATCTCAAACACCTATTTTTGATTTCATTAAAACAATTCTTGAACATCTTGAGAATGGTGAAATAGCCCTTGGTATGCTATTGGATTTATCCAAAGCATACGACTGCCTGGATAGAGGTTTACTTCTACAAAAATTGGAAAAGTATGGTATAAGGGGTAATATCATAAAATAGTTTAGGTCCTACATATTAATAACAGAAGACAAATGGTAACAGTGTCAAAAGAGGGAAAGACTAGCCATTATAAAATTAGACATAGTGATGTAGGAATCACACAAGGTAGTATAATGGGTCCAGTGCTGTTTATTATATTTGTACCTCTTGATAAATTCATCCAGTCAAAATATGGTAAAATATGCTGACGATACACACCTAATTATTGGCAGTAGAACTTTACAGGAATTGACAACAAAGGCTGAAGAATTTTTTAGCATGGTCACCTGCTGGTTTTGTGCAAATATACTGATTTTGAACAAAGATAAAACAAATGTTCTAATGTTCAGAACAAAGCAATATAATATACCGAAGTCCTTGCAAATGGAATTGAACAATGAATGTCTAGATGTGAATGGAAACACAAAATTCATAGGTATTTATGTAAACCAACACCTTGACTGGTCATGCCATATAGGGAGGTTAATTAAATAACTCAATTCCATTTGTTATGGTATTAGAATTGTTAGCAGATATATGAACGAAAGTTCCTTAAGGATTTTGTACTTGGCAAACTTTGAATCTCTTCTGAAATATGGTATTATTTTCTGGGGAAGGGACAGTATGTTACAAAATGTTTTTGTAGTGCAAAAAAGGCTTATAAGGATAGTCGAAAAAATAAATATATTCGTAGTTGTAGATCTGTCTCTAAAAATATGGATATAATGACCATATATAGGGTGTACATTAACGAATGTCTGATGTTTTTCTTCTGAAACAAATACCTTTTTGAAGCAAAATCAGATCATCAATATAGTACAAGAACATTAAACTTTACATACTTAGCACATAGGCTCTCACTTACAGAAAAGTCTTACCATTACATTTGTGTAAGATTGTTCAACTGTCTATCTAACCAGAAAAATATTATTGAGTCAATTAAGAAATTTAAATTAGACATTAGGGAGCTATCAGTGAATTTGGAGCCATACTGTTTGAGGGACTTTTGTCCAGCTTTAAAATAGGAATAAAGTGAATGTTTGACGTCCTTTCGTTTCATATACGTACCTGTAATGTGATCTGAAATAAAGAGCTTATTTATTTATTTATTTATCAATTATGTAAGGCACGTAAGAACTTCATCCTGTTGCAGCAAAAACGCGATAAGACATATCTACAATGGAAAGAATACTAAAGTTGATTATCCCAACTAAGTTTATGTGCTGTTAACTTTTTCACATTTACCGATAATACTTTTAATATTCATGCATACCTAACTCGAAATGGAAAATGTTGTACAATTGTCTGCATTTGAGAATCTAATTTCTTCCTCTTCTTTTGTGAATCTCGAATTTTTCGAGAAGTGTGTTTTGGAAAATAATTTTTTTGAAAATGTCACCTATAAAAGCATATGAAGGCAAGTTCGTTTTGTTTAAAGTATGCCATTAGCAACCTATAAAATGTTATCTTAGAGTGAAGGTGACAGATATAATACGTAGTATGGGGCTCTACACTTAAATGGACAAGCTCAGAACGAGTATAAGTGTGATTTTCGCTTTTGGAAAACCCTTCCAATGAGGGAATAATACGTTTGGTTTAAAGCAAATATAGAAATTATTTGTAAACATTTTGTTCTCAAAATGATCAGAGCCTACAGCTTTGATACACCTTATCCACCTCCAAATGTATGCAGACAAGAACGCTACCTTCTACACCACCGAGAAATTTTGCTAAAAGGGTAAACGGGATTAACCCAGACTAAATTAAAGATTCGAAAAATGGTCCATTCGAAGAATTAAACATTCGAAATATTGTCGATTCGAAGAATTGTCTTTTCGAAGAACTGTCCATTCGAAGAAATGTCGTTCGAAGAACTGTCGTTCGAATAATTGTCAAACCATCCGGATTCATAATATACTATGATTCTTAAAGATGCTTGTATCAATGCCTCTCTTCGTTACCCATCTTGGGGTCGTTTGTGAGATTTTTATGTATTATTTTAAGTGGGATGATTACGATATATTTATACAATGTACTATTGTCGAAGCTACACATAATTCAGGAACTTCTAGGAAGAAGGGAAAAACTAGATATGGATATTTTTCCCAACACCAGAAGTTTTTAGTCTTATAAATGTCTGTATTAAAGTGATTACAGTTTTAGTCTGACTATCTCAAATGGTTTCACATGGAGCCATCCATAAGCCAAGGTAGGTGATACCGATACTAGTCTTCCCACTAGGGATGCAAACTTTAGAATCTTATAAACCCAACTATTTTAACAAACTCTCCATTTCTGGTTCATCCGATGTTCTTTTAACCTTTGCTTGTCAAATGGGCGCCATGAGTTTAAATATTTTATACCTAAAGGACCGGCTACTGCACTCCTTTTTCTACCTCCCGCCTTTCTTATGTGATTTTACTTTTGAAAGAAAATCTGTGCCAAACAAGTAATATATCTATGGGATTTGAATTTGCAGCTGATCTACTGTATTCATTTATAATCGGATTTATCTCAAATTTCTTCTTTAAGGAAACCGCATGATGGAACACTCGCTATTCTCGCGTCTTCTAGGTTTTTGTACACAATAATTTGCGGGTGATATTTTAGTCAAAACAACTAACACCCTGTAAAGTATACAGTTTTTGCAGCTAAGCTGTAAATTATTCTTTCTGTCCATCCCCAGCATAGAAAACTTTATGACAAGCATTTAGTATGCACATTAAATTTTATGACTCAAGTGGTTTTTAGTGGGTCAGGCCGTAGCCTACCGATAGATCTATCCGTGACACTCATCCCCGCTACGCCAGTGACGTCACAACTGTAGGTGTAAATGAGCAAATAATGGACAAAATCGAGTTGCGCTCTTTTACATATGCACTCCAATATCTCCGAACCTAATTGAGCTATCAAAATTATTTTTTTACTATTGTAAAGTGCACAGTTTGGCGCTTCTGTCGAAGTATAAAATGGTTGATATTTTTTATTCTAAATATGCTTAAAACATCGATAACTTTTGCAGTTCAGAAATTATGCAGGCAAATATTCACCAATCGAAAAACTTTTTAGTTTTTAGGAATTTCCTATAACATGCAGCGAAGAAACTGTAGATAAAAGACCAAAAATATTTCTGGTACCAAAATCGTTATTGTTACTTTTATAGTTTAGGCGCTATGACATTTTATAGCGCGCAGAATTTAAAAATTCTCGTGACTCGTCACATCGGCGCCGGCAGAGTTTTTAAATTTTGCGCGCTATAAAATGTCATAGCGCCTAAACTATAAAAGTGACAATAACGATTTTGGTACTAGAAATACTTTTGGTCTTTTATCTACAGTTTCTTCGCTCCATGTTATAGGATATTCCTAAAAACAAAAAAGTTTTTCGATTGGTGAATATTTGCCTGCATAATTTCTGACCTGCAAAAGTTATCGATGTTTTAAGCATATTTAGAATAAAAAATATCAACCATTTTATACTTCGACAGAAGCGTCAAACTGTGCACTTTACAATAGTAAAAAAAATATTTTGATAGCTCAACTAGGTACGAAGATATTGGAGTGAATATGTAAAAGAACGCAACTCGATTTTATCCATTATTTGCTCAATTACACCTACAGTTGTGACGTCACTAGCATAGTGGGGATGAGTGTCAGGGCTAGATCTATCGGTAGGCTACGGTCAGGCGCTTGTTGATAATCGGCCTGTTTATCTACTCGTAAACATAAACAAATAAGTCGACGTCGCGTCGCGTCGGCCGGTATAAAGTATTAAGTGATATAAATAAACATATGTATTCTTCTTTTTCTACCTTCCGCCTTTCAGATCGCCTGGCATGATTTTACTTTTGAAAGAAAATCTGTGCCAAACAAGTAAGTATCTATGGGATTTGAATTTACAGCTGTTCTACTGTATTCATTTATAAACGGATTTATCTCAAATTTCTTCTTTATGGAAACCGCATGATGGAACACTCTCTATGAACTGACCCGCGTCTAGTATTTTTTTTTGCACACAATAGTTTGCGGGTGATATTTTAGTCAAAACAACTAACACCCTGTAATTTATACAGTTTTTTGCAGCTAAAGTGTAAATTATTCTTTCTGCCTATCCTCAGCCTAGAAAATATATGGAAAGCATTTTATTATTATTCACATTAAATTTTATGACTCAAGTGGTTTTTAGTGGGTCAGGCGCTTGTTGATAACCGACCTGTTTATCTACTCGTAAACATAAACAAGTGAGTGGACCGCGCGCCGGCGCCGGCATGAGATATAAAAAACATTTCATCATAAAATGAGGAATATAAGATCGGTATATGTAGGTAATATGCATATATAAGTCAAAAAAGGACCCCTAATCTATGTTTTCTGCGGCTGATAAAATTTTACGCAAATAGCTCAATATTCTTTTCATAAAAAACAGATAACTAATGGTAATAGGTATATGAGTCAATAGTGCCCCAAATCTCTGTTTCACATTATTGCAGACAATGGTCTGCGGGTGATAAAATTTTAGGCAATAGGCCCAACACCCTTTTATGAAAAACAGAGGCATGGTTGGCAATTAAGTAAAATATAAGTCAAAAGGACCCCTAATCCGCGTTTCATATTATTGCAGATAATGGTCTGCGGGTTGCAAAAGATGCAACACCCTTGTTATAAAAAAACAGAGCTGCAAGGCAGGAGTTATACCTTAGTCAAAATCATTAAATATACTGATTTTCATATCGCACTTCGCACTAAACAAACAACCTACTGCATGTGACGACCCAATATGGCTTGGTCGGCGACGGGCCGGGGTGCTTGTTTATTTACACATAAAATGAGACGTACCAACATAATCATAGAAGGACGGAGATGCGACGAATAATTGAAAGTATTTTCTTCATTTAAATGCATTTGTAAATACACTTGTAAAAATACACTTCCAGTTAATACTTGTTGGAATTATGTAAGTTAATTCAAACCAGTTTCCAATAAATTACGAATTACGGTGGAGGTTAGCTACAGGAATATTCAATAATCATTTCAAAGTTAGGTATAGACTATTATTTCAACAGAGTTTGATCTTACAACATTTTCATGTTCTAAGACTGCATAATTAATATTAATTGTATAATTAATCTTGAGATATCCCAC
>MU182643.1:297934-319403 GCA_016904865.1 Pissodes strobi | reverse complement strand
GGACGATGGGATTTGATGGGCCATATCCCATGGCAACTCGGAATGGCAGGGGCGTCACTCCCCGTAATCAAAATCCTCTCACCAGTTTGACATTCCTGCCAGCCAATACAATGCAGCCCCTCTTGTCACAAACTGTCATTGATCAGCTCCAGGCTTTGTACTTTGGTGTTCTCCAGCCTGTGGGAGGACGATGGAATTTGATGTGTCATATCCCATGGCAACTCGGAATGGCGGGGGCGTCACTCCCCGTAATCAAACTCCTCTCACCAGTTTGACGTTCCTGTCAGCCAATACAATGCAGTTCCTCTTGTCACAAACTGTCATTGATCAGCTCCAGACTTTGTACTTTGGTGTTCTCCAGCCTGGGGGAGGACGATGGGATTTGATGGGCCATATCCCATGGCAACTCGGAATGGCAGGGACGTCACTCCCCGTAATCAAACTCCTCTCACCAGTGTGACATTCCTGCCAGCCAATACAATGCAGCCCCTCTTGTCACAAACTGTCATTGATCAGCTCCAAGCTTTGTACTTTGGTGTTCTCCAGCCTGTGGGAGGACGATGGAATTTGATGTGTCATATCCCATGGCAACTCGGAATGGCGGGGGCGTCACTCCCAGTAATCAAACTCCTCTCACCAGTTTGACGTTCCTGCCAGCAAATTCTGTTTATCTTCTATAGCGTCTAAAGTTATTTTTGTCAACTCTTCACGGCGACAAGCACCTGCTAAACCAAACATTGCAGCAACTTTTATCATAAGAAAAATTTCGCTGGGAGCTTCTTCCATGAATTTGGATATCTCTTCTTGAGTAAACACTTTAGATTTCTTAGGTCTGTACCCTAAATTTTGTCTCTTTAAAAAGGCGGTCAGTTTAAAATATTTTCCAATGTCCAAATTCAACTTGATTTCGCATATAGTTTTCAGCACCGAATACTTGGACCATAGCGTTGGGGCTTATATTTTTTTTAAAGTTCCGACAAATAGGCTAAGAATACTTCTTCTTTAAAGGACTTCACTTTATTGATGTCACACCACTTGCTAAATTCTGCATATTACTTTTCATATTTTTGGGACGACTTTTGGGGTATCAGACTATTGCAGGCACCTGCGGCTTTGTCTAAAATATGTACCGGTATCTCCTCGTTCTCTTCTGCTTCAATGTTTTCCATTTTTATTAAATATGGACTACTGACTTAGATGTAGTTAAAATAATGGTCAAAAATTAACAAATTAATTTGTTTGACACCGACGGCAAATATCATAGAATCGTTTCTTCTGGTGTATAAATATTGTTAATGGTACTTTGTTTGTCAAAATTAAACCTTGTCAGCACTAGTGCGCAAAATTACGCCTTGTCAGCACTAGTGCGCAAAATTACGCCTTGTCCGCACTAGTGCGCAAAACTAAATTTTGCTCTTCCAAGTGCGTGCGCAAAGTTTCTATTTTGCGCACGCTCGAAGAAAAAATATTGTTCCTAACACTTGCGCAAAGTGACTTCTCCGCACTCGACTGATTGACCGAACTCCGCTTGGCGTCGTTCGGTCAACATCAGTCGCGTGCGGAAAAGTATCACTTTGCGCACTTGTTAGGAAAATAACTATTTCTAAAGCTATCTATTATTTTTGTATCCAGTCCCTAATTACATAAACTTTTCTAGACATATTTTTATATGGGGGCTTTCCGATTATTGGGATAAAATATTATTGAAGCTTTTTACCGTAATTTGTGTTATTTTAAGAAAAGTACCCTCGAAGTTAGATTCTCCATTACTTTCAGAATAGGATATTTCAATATGTTTTACTTAAATTAAACAAAATAATAGGGATGTATTTGAGAACCACAAAATATGTTAAATATTTGTATTTCCAACAGCAATTTTTTTTAAAAAGCGTGAGTCTATGTATTGGCAGTTAGGTGCGGGTGCCAGTAAATATTTTTATTAGAAATTTGTCAATGATTCGATCCTTGATAATAGGTAATCAAATTTAAAACAATACCCTGTATAAGAACGTTGAAAAACTGTGGATACACGGATTAGTTATTATTTTGACTGCAATTTTTAAAACAATCTTGAAGATTCCAAACAGCTTATTTATTTAAATAACTCAAACCCTTTCAGGACAATTAATCATATCTCAAATTAATTTGAGGTTATGGTAACGCCATAAACTAATGAGAAGATTGTCTTGTAATGTATTTCACCTATATTATCGAAACGTTAAATCAAAACAAAATAAGATACTTCTTTTTAATCAAACATTAATATTGCCCAATTCCTATTTTGAAATAATTCCAACTAAACGTTGAATTCTTAAAGGTTTGACTACATGCAGTCGATCACGAATACTATAAGTGGGAAGTATTTTACTAAACTAGCTTTATACCAAAACAATGGGATAACCGGTGAAGTAAATATGTATGTAGAGGTATGGCCGATGAATATCTAGAGCTAAAAATGAAGTGATTATTACCCAAGCTTAACCTAAATTAATCCCGTGGCAGCGACAATGTCAGTAGACGATGCAACAGTCACTCAATTATACTAAATCAATAATATAACCCACGAAGTAAATATGTACATATATAGCCGTTAATTATCCACAGGTAAACGAATTAAACTCAAGACGATTCCAATATCAAGGCGATAAATTTAATTTGCAAATTTCAGTTATGGGAAACAAATTACTACCATGAGCTTTACAGCCAATTATAGTAAAATAAATCAATAGCTTATCCTGATTCTAGCAAAATGAATTATCTACTTGAGATAATATTAGATATAATAAAGATAAAAGTAAGTATCTCCACAGCAACTATGAAAAGAAGCAAAAATATAAATCATAAATGCAATTAGGCAACTCGATAGCATAATAGCCAGATCAATAAATGAAACGAGAAATAACGAGAATGTAAACGATAGACATCAAACAAGCTACAGTCGTTTAATTATAAATTTATTAAACAAAATGATATATAATGATAAAATATGTGCGAAACAGGACGCAAACGACCTTTGGTCATTTAACTATAAATTCGTTAATAAAAATGATGTATATCGACAATATCGATAATAAAGGTCCTTAAATAAAACAGAATAGATTTTACTTGTATCTAGTAGATTTGCAGACACTGGCGTATCCTGTGCAGGTTCTTCTGCACCATGTGGTCGTATCACCTTGGCAAAAAGGTCGCTGTACGGCTGACTGACGCCGGAGCTAGCTAGGTCAGCATCAAAAGGCCGCCGACGCATGTCAGCCACAAATGGAGAAAATTCTATCTCACGGAAGGAATTCTATCCCACAGAAGGGCCCCTAGTTAAGTGAATTTTAACCATCATAAATAGAAACACTAGTGCTTAACATAACTTTAAAAAGGGTCACCGCACTAGTTCATCACACAAAATTTATAGGCGATATGGCCGATATATTTAGGAAATATACACTCTACTTTATTAGCCAAATACTGCAAGGACACAATCGGGCGGTAATCAGACCTGATGGTCGAAAATAGCAACGATAAATTCCGATACGAAAAACTGCCTGCTCGCCTTGAGTGTTGCGGCGATAAGGGCTTCAAATCCTCTCAAAAATATATATACCACATCTGTCAAGTGGCACTGCAAACAGATTTATTCTTTGAGCTGCTTGGAATACCGGAGGCAAGGTCGTGAGAAGTAAGGTAGCGAGAGTATCGATAACAAATCGACCAGTAAAAGGAAAAAATCGTAGTGCTGTATTTTGTGTTATTTACATATTGAATAGCAGCAGAAAGATAATTTAAAATGTGCCGAACGAAGTACATTGATACGTTTCAAAGTGTTCAAGACATATAAGAATCTACCCTATACTGCCATATTTATTGAAAAACATTACAATCAGAAAATACCACAAGGAAACATAAAAAACTGACTATGGTTTAGTAAAATGGTAGTTACTCTTTGGCTTTAATACTTATCTCAACAATTAGAATCAATAGCGAAAATAAAAATTACTAATGATAGCAGGTGAAAAAAAATATTTCCAGAAACGCAAGATATGTCTAACACGACTGGCAATCAACTATTAGTAATTACTGCAGGTGCATTAAATTTATTTGATGATTTCGGGCATTATAGAGTTATCTAGTAGATAGTAGCCGAACCACTGGGATGTTTCCAAACTCGTTAAATATTTTACATATCAATGTGCTCCTAGTGTCAATGCGTCCACGCTCCCCTTCCTTAGCAGTGCATATGTTTGGTTATATGAAGTGTAAAGGGAAAAATAAACGATGTGCATTTGATAGGAATTTCTAAGTAATCAACTTATTATGATTGTAATTCCGGGTCCCAAACAAGCCCTGAATTGTATGTGAATAAAATAAACGATGTCCAATTAGTAAAGCATTTAAAAATACCCATACTGGAAGAAAGCGACGCAACGTATTCCAAATATTTGCCCAGCAATAACTGTAAATGGAGCGGTTAATCAGTCATGTTTTGACTCTAGCTTTTAGTTTAAAAGACTGAAGTGCTTTGAACATACCACTGCTCAAGCCATAGTTAATGCGTTCAATCGGTTCAGTCCATCGATGCTCAAAACTCACATTTAGCTAGTTTGGGATCGCTGTATTGCTAGTCTTAAGGCGAAGGTCAAGACAACTCGATGATGAACAAGATCATGATGCTACTTACCAATAGAAAGTACGAGTGAAGAGAGAAAACGCATTAGAAGAAAATATATATTTGCCTTTACTGCAATCCATGGCATCACTAGATCTAAGCTAGTCCATACTCCAACATCACTGAAACATTCCGGAATTGTACCTATCGACAAAAGAGGAAAACATGCTTCGAAATATCGTAAGTTAACATCTGCTTTGAGTAGCCAAATTCAGGAGCATATTGCTTCATTCCGAGGCATGTCATTATAGCCTGCACGACTCGAAGAAATTGTATTTAAGGGAAGAGCTGAATATCATCAAAATGCTGTATATAACCTCCAAATGGTTGAAATTTTTAAAGGGAAGTGTTTTGCTCTGGTGCTAACACCAAGTTCAACATGACATTTGGCTACCCTAGAATAAATACCTGTAGCATGTGTGATGGTTTTAATGCAAAAATTGGAACTCTTCACCCTGTTGACAATGCAGCGCATATAAAGGCTCTATCTACCGAAAATTATATTAAGCTACCCAAATAAAGTCTAGGAAAACTTTTTACTATGAAGCAATCGCCATGGATTTCCAGAAAAAAGTTTCCTTGTCCAACATCACAACTAACGATGTCTGTTATAGAAGGCAACTTTCTATGTTTTCATTCAACATCCATACACTGTCTTCAGGAAAATCCTGTTTTTACCTATCCTGAATATGTGACAAGAAAGCTCCCGACGAAGTGTCATCGTTTCTGTTTTTCTATATTTTTAATGAACTACCAACCAAAATTGGCCATCTTCATATTTCCTGCGACTCGGCTAGCGGACAAAATAAAAATTTAACGGTCATTCGGATTCTACACTACATTGCCTAGGATATAAAGAGGACACTCCTATCTTCAATGTGATAAGAACATGGTCTTGATAAATATGAAGACTAGTAGGGAGCTACCCAAGGATTGGATAGATGTGTTAGAAAATGCAAGAGAAAAGCCGGAACCCTTTAAAATTGTAGATGTGGAGCAGACAATTACGAAACAATGGACTCCCTTTCTACAAGAAAAAATTATTTGAATATGTTCAACAGCTCTGCAGCATGTAATAAATCTTTGTGTGATAAAACAAAAATTTGGACTTGTTTTTTTATCAGATCACTTATAATGAATGGTATTCGACTCAGTAACCAGTAGATCGAAAAAGTCTGTTGCTTATACAAGAAGGAGGGAGTCGAATTTGAGCTTTCAAGTTAAGCTCACCATGGACCTTTACAAATTTCCCTGGCTAAATACAATGATTTGCAAGTGTTAAAACGATGTTGTCATCCAAATACTAAAGAATTTTATGAAGCATTGCTATACACGTGAAAGTCTCGAAAATGGACATCGTTCTTTTTTTACAAGGCATTTGTCGCGTTGAGTGTATTTTTATTTTTTCAAAAGGAATTTTATAATCTTACGCTTAACTTCATTTGTTATGAAGTCAACTATACAGTAATAAATTACGTTAAAAATACTGACGAGAAGTTTTATTTATTTCTAAGACTGTAACATGAGATTTAGTAATATAAAATCAGTTTTCCCTGTAAGTCACTTTTGTAACATGCTTTGTTTTTTCCTGTCATATATCAACATACGCAAGACGAAATTTACATGATTATTTGGCTCTTTTGTTATAATAGTCATTACAAAACACTTATTTGTTGGTACTTCTGGGACAAGTTAATTCTGCAATAAAATAATTGTACGTAACTTCAAAGATAAAATAGGTATAAAAGAGCACACGCATATACTGGAAATGAAGAGTGCATAATTACTAATAGTTCACTGCAACCAGAAAGTCCTGGTGTTTCCCGAAATCGACGAAATTTCTTTACCATTTTGTCTATTTTCCAGATTAATATGTCATGTGGTAAGGGTTTTCAAACTTGATGGGCTATTGGATGTCTCTGCAGATCGAGAAAAGACACTTTTTTGAAATTCTGGTTGTGGTCAAAGTAAACTATGGTCAATCGTTTAAATTATTTTAGGACCACGGTGTGGCCAGGTTTAACTCCAGCTGGTATCAACTTTCTGGTTTGCAATGGAACGCTTTATACATTTTAAGATATTTGGAATCCATGTAAAATTATAAGCATATTAATGTATCATACTCTACTGTAAATTATTAGTTTAGGAGTTAGAAACAAATGAAAATCAAGCTTTTGCACAGTTTGGATAGATACAGAAAAAAAACTTAAAGTGCTATCGGATGGTACCATAACCGAGGCAATAAGGGTAGTACTAAAATGCCACTGTTCGTGCAATCTGTAAAGGTTTCCATGGGATAGCTCTTTGAAAGTCAAGATAGGGAAGTACAAATTAATATTTCCTCTCGTCAACTGTTTCCCTATGTACCTATCCAATCTGTCCATAAACTCCATTTTCATTTGTTTCCATCTCCTAAACTTTATCGGCTATGATACATAATTTTCATGATTATAATTTTAGGAAGATTTCTAAAATGTTAAAATTTATTGGGCGTGACATTTAAAGTAATTTCAAATAATTCACTATGGTCAGCTTTGATTAAAACCAGAATTTAAAGGAAGCATATTTTTCCTATTTCCAAAAACGTCGAGTTTAAAAAACCTTGGATAACTGCAATATCCTTTTTATAATGAACTAAATAATCTATAAATACATTTTTATTATAATTTTACCAGATATGATGCTATCATTTCTCACAACATCTGTGCTTATGCGTTTATTATTCATTGTAATAATGGGTGAGATACATTTTGTAGACTAAGATTTTAAAACAAGCTGTAAAAAACTTAGAACTAATTTTCTATGTAGGCTAAATTTTAAACGTATTCCATTAATCTTCACGTTCGTTAATTATGCGCCGTACTTGTCAGTATAATTTATTTTACTTTCCCGTCTCAATTGTTGAGACATGCAGAACAATTAGAACAAGTTTTGCGTAAATAACGATAAGTTAACGTTAAACATTATAATTTTTTTGGAATTTTCAATCTACAAAATATTCTATGAGTAATTTCTAAACTTTATATTACAGGAAGGTGTCGTCTTGCCCATGATGGACATAAAAAAATCACCACTTCCCTATGACACGGACACTTAGCGACGACTCCCATCTGGGGGTTATTCCACGTTTACTTGCGCCTCTACCTCCATCCGAGACTGCTGCGGAGGACCCTCCAATTTAAATTATCAGAAATCGGCAACTTTAAACTACAAAACTGGTCAATCCGGTCCTGATGCGGTAAAATGTGCGACCCTTGGTCGTGCCTCTTCAATTCGTCGATTTATTTCTCTAGGAGGTGTAAACTATAACGCGCATGGCACTGAGAGTCCGTATCTTCAGTCGGAAACCAACGAGAGGCAACCCTGTGACGTCATAGTGACCCGAGGTGCCGGCGGCCGGATTCTAGTGTCAGGAAAGGATATACCCGACAAAATACTGTGGAAGTTTGACGATATAACTGGTAGTGTGGGAAATAATCCGGATGTGGTAACGGGTGGCACTAGAATACTGCCAGATGCTGTAGTCAGTAGGACGACTACATTGTGATATTTAGGTTAATTAGATAGGTTGTTTAGGTAATGGTATGTTTAGCTGTACATAACATTTTATATCGGTAGGGTATGTTAAATGTAAAAACACTAGATACTTAAGTACACATAATGGACAAGAGAAAAAGCAAGTGTTTATCTCAAATATTAGCATTACTCTGCAGCATTCTGATAGCTGAGAATAAGAATACACCTTGAAATAATCTTCTATTTAGTTTTATGACAACATAAACCTGAACGGAAGTCAAATTTTTAATGCCAGATGTGAAAGATATATATGACTATATATTTTATTCACATTGGCTGTTTTATCATTATTTAATCAAGACTTGATTTATTAGAAAATCTTGAATGATATACAGGGTGGGGATTTTAAATAAAGCGATGCTCATAGCAGTTCTAGAATCAAGATCTCTTTAAATTCACATATAAATAGATCAAGATTTTTTACGGACTTAACTTTTGCCATGGAAAAACATTAGGACCCCTAAGAAGGGGCGCCGCTCCTTAGGCTATTTTTTATTTCAATTGGAAGACACCACTTGCTGCACCTTTTTGGAAAGCTTATTGAGAAAGGAATTTGCCATTAAAATTTTTTTGACATCTGTCAAACCATGTGTTAGGAATTTATTTAATTAAAACTTATGTTTGATTATTTAATGAACAATATTACCAATAACATTAAAACTCTTTTTTGCGTAACTTTGTTTAAAATGTGCCCCATTAACTTATTAGCGCAATTGTTTTGTTTCATGGTAATACCGCCAGTTGTGTTACGTTTGCCAATTAGTTTAAAAGTGTTAACGTTTTTTTATTTTTTTTTTATTTAAATTTTTTATTTAAAAAAAAATGTATTTAACTGTAACGCCAAATATTATACTGACAACGCGACGGACGGTCGGTTTTGGAGAGAGAAAACGAAGTCGAGAAAAAGTTATGTTGTTTCATGAAAGTCATCCCAATTTCCACCTCTGTCGGGAAGAGCAATCAGCAAAATTGAAGTCATTTCGAGAATTGGGTCATGTAACACATGTTCCTCCAAGAAGACCCTCAAGAGTATCGTATGAAACTAAATTGTATATCCAATTGACTTAATAAGAAAACCCGATTACGCCAACAATTATCTACATAACTACAAAATTGATCATAAAACAATGTTTAAGGTCACTAAATCTACTGGCATAGCATCATTCAAGATGTAGCCAATACAAGAATTATTGGAGGATGAGGTGAAATTGGAGGATACAATTTTGCAAAGTTATGATGGCCGCAACTGGTAAATTTATTTAGGTTGGAATATATTATCTGATGTAACCACATCTACTTTAGAGGGCCAAGTAAGTGTGAAAGTTAAGCAAAACATTATTTATATCTTAAATGGAATTGACCAAAATTCTAGACAATCGCTAGGCAAAATCTAATCGGCAAAATTGCCGCTAATATGCCGACGAAAATCCTCCCTGGATTGTTGAATGCTACACTCAAAGCCGAGGGAAAGCGAATATTTAGGCTGGAATAATAGGATACAGAATAATTGCTCCATTCTTTTTTGAAGACAATTTAAATTAATACCACAACTCCAAAGAATATTACCTAATTAGGGAAATTTAGACCAAATGCTATTATTCAGCAGGATGGAACCCCTACCCACTTTGCAAAAATGTAAGGTAATTCGTAAATAAGGCATCTTCAAATAGGTGGATAGGACGTAGATAGAGTGGCCGCCCAGGTTTCCGGTTATTACAGTCTTAGATTTTTATTTATGAGGCGTTTTAAAATCAACTTATGGAGCGTTTTAAAAACAAAAATTCTTACGCTAAAAAGGTGATATTATAGTTTAAATAGTATGGTTAATGTAATTGTTCAGTAAATGTGTAACACGATTTGTTAATAATTGTTTCACAAACGGTCCATATGCCAGATTTACTCAGCGGTTTTAATTTTATTTAGAGTTGGTAGTTATAGGAGGAGGCGCTACTAAATTTTTAACTAGGAATACATCAATGATTTTTGCCCATTGAAATCAAGGGGGTAAAATTTAGAAATAAAAGGTATTAATGGAAGGCACATTTTGACGCTAACTTACCAAAATAAACATCACGATTCCAATTACACTATTTTTTCATATCTTAAATGCTTTCATAAACACTTTAAAGATAATTCATTAAGTTGAGTTTATGGTATCGCCAATAAACTAATTAAAATATTCTCCAAAATTTATATCAGGTTATTAATTGTTAATCTAGGTCTTATAATATTAATATTGCCCAATTCCTATTTTGAAATAGTTCTGGCTGAACGCTGAATTATTACAGTTCTGAATAAACGCAGTCAATCTGTCAGTCAATAATTTTACGAAACCAAAATTATTCTAAGTTAATCCCATGGGAGACCAATAAGCATTTAAAAAATATACTTGATCATGAGTTAACCTGTGAAGTAAATGTATAAACATAAATAGCCGGTAAATATTTACAGGGAAATTCGAAGTGAGCTCAGTTCGATACCGGTATTACGACAAAAACATAAAGTTGCAAATTGCGGATATGTGAAATAATCTACTGCCATGAGGCTTACGGCCAATCACAGTAAAAGTAAATCAATTAAATATGATATCATCAGCAAAATACATTCTTCACTCGAGACAATATCAGGTATGACAATGAATAAAATATGTATCAGTTGAAAATATGATAAGAAACAGGAATAAATATGATACCTAATAATAAAGTGCTCTCTGGTAGTATAGTGGTCAATATCCCCGCCTGTAATGCGGGAGACCCGGGTTCGATCCCCGGCCGGAGAGCCAAAAAATGAGTAGTTATTGTAGTTCTACAATAACAACCGTGGAAGTTCTACTTCGTTGTCTAAAAGTGTCGTGAAGTGCACCATGTGTGCGTGTTTCGATACTTTTACAATGTTGACGGTATAAGCCATATAACAGGTCACAGTACCCTCAGGCTCAGGCCTATTATAGGCCTGAGCCTTTCGTGGCCTGTGGTACACGCACACATAAGAGATGACCTAAAGCTGTTTATCAGTACGATATACAGCATACGATACGACCGAAGATAGCAATCGCCCTACAGTCGTTTAACAGTAAGTTCAATAAATAAAAGCTGTCAGCAATACGTGCGATATAAGAAAATAGATGACCTACAGTCGTTTAACGGTAAATTAAGCAAAACTATGAATAACGGTAATAGGTACGATATAAGAAAATAGACGACCCACCATGTGTTCGTATTACCTCGACAAAAGGCTCTATCTGGTTAAAAGGAACCGGAAACCCTATAGGACGGCAGTAAAAAGGCCGCAGACAGACGTGCAGTCTAACGGAAGGTAGGTAAAGTTATAAGTAATTTTAACTATTTAATATAGACACACTAACATTTAACAAACATTTTTTATAGGAAGGGCAACCACACTATTCGTCAACCATCCTTAGCGGAAAATAAAATTCACAAAATACACCTGGCAGAATATTTGACAATTAATCTCGCGACAAAATCAAACGAAAATTAGACCTGATGGTCAAAAATAACAACGATAATTTCAGCAATCCACCCCAAAGAAAGGGATCCGTAAATTGAGAAAAAAAAAAAGCCCACGACCTTCGTCAAGAGGGCGCTCCAAACGGAGTCAGAGCTTGGAGCAACTCGGAATAGCATTCATCGATTCTCGTGGATTGCACTCGGAAGTAAGGTAAGGAGCGTATCAACAACAAATCAACTAGTTAAAGGAGAGAAATCGCATTACTGGATTTGTAACATTTGCAAGGCTATAATAGTTAAAAATTAGTTTTTATTGAATTTCTGACATATGGTTAAACAGTGGTGTCAAAAAATATTAATGAAAATTTATTTTCTCAAAAAGCTTTTCAAAAGTGGTCAATATACGTGGTGTCTTCAAATTTGAAAAAAAAGATGGTTAGGGCTGCGCCCCTTCTTAGGGGTCCCAATTTTCCTTACATGATAACAGAGAAACCCATAAAAAATCTTTGAGGACGTATTACTGAATTTTAGAAAATCTTATTCCCAGAACCTCTATAAGCAGCGATTCATTTAAAATTTCCTCCTGTTTATGTTGAAATATCTACAGCATTTATACACTGTAAAACTTGCACGCTAATAACTTTCTATCTGTTGCATCTGTTTAATTAATTTTGTAGGTTTTTTTTAAGCAGTTAGGTCCTCACTTCCCATAGGCATGGTTAATTTTTTATAGACATGACCGTACCTTCAGAATTTCTACTAATATATTGCATTTAACCTCGTTGCAAAAGAAAAAAAGACGCCGATATTATTCTCTGTCTAAACCTTGGTTGATAATATACCATTAATAATATCAAGCAGCCAACCTTTAAAATTTTTAAAAAGTACTGAAGAAAAGAGGCTTTTTTCAAAATTCCTCTGAGTGTCGAAATAAAATAATTCTGAACGCAAAATAGAAAAAGTTCTTTTGGCGAGTTCTTCATTCCCGAATTACGTCAAATTTGCTATATTACAAAATTAAGCTAACTGTCGAAGAGATTTATTAATTTTGATGAAATTTTCTGCAGCATTCATCTTCTGAACCGTAACGAAATTGGCGACAAATGTAAAATTACGCACATGTCCGATAAAGTTACTTTTCCGCTCGCTTTTTTGAAAAAGGTAAAATTGTTCATCTTACAGCACTAACCAATATTTGTTTACGTGTATCCTTACTTAAAGAGCCTTTTTCATAGAATAATTATAAGACTATTATTTTGATTTTCTCTAATTTTTAGTTAAATTTGAAGTCAATCGCAGCTCGTAAGAAGAATGTAAGAAGACGAAAGTGTCTTTTGCGCCCTTCCTGCCATTGGGTCAACGGCCCTCGCGTGCGAAAAAGTACATATTTCCGCACTTGTTCGGTAAATAACTATTATCTTTTTAATATAATCAGGAGCAACTTTCACACGTTGAAGAGGCGGTTACGAGTACAGCATGACAAAAGTACGCACAGATTCTGTTGAAAATGCAGATTTCGTGTTTTTTTTGATCTTCGCGTGCCATCTAACGTGTAACTATTTTCAACTCCTCTGCTATGAAAAAAAGCTTGATAAATATTTTCTGTACATACATCAGGTTTATGTTACATAATCGGCAAAAATTTCGCGAAGTTCACTTTACTTCGACTTTTTTACAAATCTTGGCTTTTAATGGCTTTTAGGACATTTAAGCCTAATATTTTGACACGTCGCGTCGCGTCTGCTTCGTTTAATTGATATTATAGATGTATACATTTAATGTTTTGAATACACTTTGAAAACGGTTTGAATTAGGAAAATGAGTCAGGATAGGAAAATTTTGAAGTTTTTGTTAATTAGGTGCAGTTCATATGAACTTTATGGCTCATTTTCAGAAAAAAATTAATTTCGACATATCGATGCTTATAGTTTTTCTGGTAAGTAAGTAGATTTATTTGCCTGAAACCTAGCTCCAGGATCGGCGCATTTGAACATATTTGCAAGCAAAAAGCAGTCGTTTCCGACGATTTTTATGGAAGGTTTCGTCGTAAAATTTTATTTAAGCATCGAAGTCTATATCATTTGTGATAAATACATTCAAAAATATATTCGTATTGCAATTATTTGGATTATTCCTCCCATTTTTGTATTCGACACAAGTTATGTAGATATCGCACGGCCTAATCAATAATATTTGTTAATTTTTATTTGCGTGTAAACAAGGACTTTATAGGTAAATGCTATTTCTTATACAGTTTTTGATGCTCTTTGATGTTGTTACTTCTGGCATGTAGTTTTAAGCAGACACCGTATTTTCTTTTTTCGAATCAAATGCATACAGGTCATGCCTTTTTAATAAATTTTTTGACCAAGGGGCAATACACGGTCCAGTATCTTGTTGACGAATTCCAACTAATTCCAAATATTTTCTCTAATTCCTCTGCTGACTCCACTATACCATACTAATTTCTTTTATTTTCTACTAATTTGAGACTAATTCCACGTCTAATTCTTGTAAGTCCAATAATTCTACCACTAATTTCACTAATTCCACCACGAATTCTACCTAAATACCACTAATTGGCATGTTTACCTTTCTATTCCGATTAAATTTTAACCAAGATTTTAATGGATCTCTGAGGTTTTTTTATTGCACTAATTACTAATTTTGTATAATAATATATCATTTTCTTGATATAACTACCTCTTGGTAAAGGACTAGAAGTCCAGATTTTTTAAAAAAGGTATGGAGAAAGAGTCTTTATAAAATGTGTTTTATTAAATAATCGCTACAATATGAATTCATATTAAAAGCAAGAAATACATATTTTTAAGATTGGTTTAAAATGTATTAAAAACATAAAACTTACCAAACGGAATACCTGAAATATGGAAAAGAATACTCGACAGAATGCCTCTCTACCTAGATATTTAAATTACCAATATATAGTTATTTTATTTAGTGATATTTTAAGGCAAGTCAACTCCCAATAAACATTGGGAAGAAGGGTGAGTAAAAAACGCTAAACTATTCCATACAGTCTAAGGAAATTAGCACTTGCAATAAATCAAATATGTTGACGACTTGAACTTTAAAAAAGTTCATTTGTATTATTCTAATTCTATCTGTTCCATTTTTTTGCCTATGTACCAGTATTTTGAATAGCTTACTTCGTTAAAATTATCCAACAAGATATTAACTTCGGCTAATATGTTGCTCTTACTTGTAGACTCATCCTCGAACTCATGGGGATTTGAATTATTGATAGAATTATTACTCACGATATCACCACCCTCTATACCGAACTCCGACTCGGCTTCCGATGTAGTAGGTTGCTATCGAGCAACCTACTACATCGCAAGAAAATTAGAATCCCAAACGCCAAACCGTCGGGTTTGGCGTTTGGGATTCTTATTTTCTTGAGACTAGAATGCTTTGATCGTTGACTCAGTCTTTTAGTCGTTTTGGAACTAGAAGCACCACGCCCAAGACGATCATTACTTACATGCTCATTTGCCGATATATATTCATTCCATACCAACATAAAGATGCTTTTTTTATGACAGCATTTTTATGCTTTATTTTGATCGCAATATAGGGAAAATCCATGGTAATTTCTTTTTTTTTTCAGAGTAGTCTTATAAATATAAAGATTATTTATTATTTACTTTTAAATTCCTTTCCATTGCGTTATCTGTCAATGAGGATTTATGTTCAATTTTTTTTTAACTATTTTCATTTCTACATCATCTTCTTGGCTTTCATTACATCGTAAGTCAGTTTTAAATCACTTTTAGTAATTCTCATCCATAAAAATGTTTAGCGTATCCACTTCCATTTTTATGTCATTCTGTGCTTATTTTATTGTTGCCTGTATATCAAGGCTAATGACATCTTCATATTCTGTTAAGAGATTCGCTGTTTTATTCTTACTTTTTTCTCTTCTGTAGAGAACAAGAATCCGAATTTTGGATCATTAGTAATATTATTTATATTATCGCAATTTGGCCTTTTGTGACAACAGCTTGAGTAATCTAACAACATGCATTGGTAACATAATCTAACAAAAAGCCTTATAGACCTATATCGCAAATTTACCAGTTTTGGAAATACAGGGTATTTAAAGTTAAGAAAAAAATCGATATAGGTTTATAAAAGCTTTTCTCCGGCTTCCCTCTTGCCGAAACTTGTCGATTATAATTTGAACCACTCCATATAGCTCAAGCATTTAACAAGTCCATATGAAATAACTTTTTTAGAATATATTATATTTTTCAACTATATCTAAATATACCTTACATTTTAAAAAGGTTTCGCGTAAATCTGTTGAGCGATTCTCAAGGCGGACAGATACTCAGACAGCTCTATCGTAATTTGAGCAAACGGTCATGTTTAGATCAAATTAGTAAATGTACTAAGCCATATTATTTCAGCGTATGTATTTTCCAGTGTATTATTAGTTATAAAAGTCGGCCGACAACACTACCAATAATACGTAACGTGCAGTAATGCTTGCATAAGTAACGAACATCCAAATGAAACTAGCAAGGTCACTAGTCATCAGATGACAGAAAAAAATATGCGTTGTTGCCAGGCAAAATAAATCAATCAATGACTGTTGTTCTCAAGAGGCGGCATTGCCAGACTGCACTAATTACACGAATAATTCAACTAATTCCACGACTAATTCCACTGATTGTACCACAAATTCCAAGATATTCTACGACTAGACTCACTAATTCTAAGACAATACCACTTATTCCATGACTAATTTCACTAATTTCATGTGATCGTGCACCATAATTTCAGCGCGGTTTGCCCCTTGGTCTTGACAGTTAGAAGTCAAATTTTTATTATCAAGATCAGCTGCATGAAATAGTGGTGCCTTAATAAAAGCATTACTTCCTATTGGACGCATCGTAACAAAAATTATTTCCTAAATTTCACAGTATTTGGCAGCTTTCTTTTTTTACGGCTGTTTTTCCGATATTTTAGCCACCAAAAAAGACGTTTTGTATAAGTTTAAGAACATAGTATATTTTGCAGTGGGTTTAAATGCACAGTTAAAATAAAATCTGTAAGTACGGTTCTGCCTAAAATGTTTACCCGAATTGATATTCAAGTGAGAACATATTAGTCGGAGAACAAGCAAAGCCTAAAGGTGTGTATAAATATAGCCAGACGCGCGCGAGCCAAGCCTATTCATGAAAATTCGTGGCTCGCAGGACATATTTTGGAGCAGCGAGCTTGACGCAAGCCTGCCTCGAGTATCCTGTATCCATCAAGAGAGACGCGCATGCCACGAGCCATCGACGAACTTTTGGATTTGCTTTTCAGCTTACTTCAGAATTATCGTGTTGCGTGAAGAAGTGCGACAGAATAATCGTGGTTGCGTAATTAAGAGAAGAAGAGAGTATAGAAAGAATAGACCTGCCATGTCTGATGACGAAGAACAAACGGCAGCTCTATTAGTTATGTGCATTGGTGCTTTATTAATTTCATCAAGTTTATTACATAAAAAGAGAAAACCGCGGCGATGGTGGCGAACTGCGCTATATAAAAAATGTTCAGGATCGGAACTCTTAGCAGATTTAAGGTTCCAGCATATCAGCGGATAATACAAAAATGTTTGAATAATTTATGGGCCTCCATTAAATGGTAATATGGTATCTTCGGACCACTTCATATTCACCAATAACAACTATCGCGTCGTCAAACTCGCGGCAAACTAAATTTTCAACGAGCCTGCCACGAACCCGTCTCACTAGACGCGCAAAATCCCTTTGAGGTCGCCCCAAAAACCGACAGAAAACGGAGCGCTGCAAGCCTCCATCGAGCCTCCCTCGAGCTCGAGCGGCTCGTTGGAGGCGCGGCTCAGGCGCGTCTCGCGCACGTCTCGCCATATTTATACGTACCTTAAGATGCACCTTCTCTAACACTCGCTAACAACCACCTAAAAAAAATCGATATTTAGGTAAATCCGCCTGACGTATTCGATTTTGGAGTTCGCCAGGTAATTCAGAATTGCGAAACTGGCCAAAATCGGCAATATCTAAAAAATCTCAAATTTTATGTGATTTTAAATTTTTGCTTACCACCCTATATCTCCCTTACTCTAAGTCCGATTAAATTAAAAGTTTTAGGAGAGCCAATTTGGACATTTGTTATCATGAGTTACATGAGACAAATGCAAAAAAAAATTACGTACCACCAGTTTTATTTTTTTTTAAGTTGGTGGCACGAAATTTCTTAAAAATGCAGCAACAAATACTTGATCAAGAAAACTTTTGTTTTTAGAGATAGATGCATATAGTTAGCGACAAAGTTATAGCCAAAGAATCGAAGGAACTTTTTTATTTCGGTAATTTTTTTAGTAACTACTTTAGTTTTCAAGAAAACGGTGCTGCAATATAACACTTCTACCGCCGCGTCGCCGTTGGCTAAGTTGGCTTGTACTGTATTGTAGTGGTGTGCCGTATCCGTTGAGCGTTGCGTTTTATGTTTCTGTCTCTCTTTGGACTCGCCTTTACTGAAAAAAGCGAGGCAGATAGAGATAAGACCTGAAAAAAATAACCGATTCGAACCGTCAAGCGAGTAGTCTGTCGGGAGAGATTCAAAAAGTATTCGATGCTGCAAAATTATTTCCTCGGTTATTATTTCAACGCGACCCGACCGTACACAATCTCAAGGCATTTGCACACTGACTGTATACTGTCCCTCGTAGCCGAGCCACAGCAGGTCACGAACCAGATCGATTCGGATTCGTTCCGATGCCAAACACTGTCCACGAAATTGGAAATTTGTCTCGAGTGAACCTACCGTATATTTATCTATACCGTGGTATACCTGCGTTTGGTTTGACGGTCGGAGCACTCCGAGTATTGTCTCTGTCTCTCTCCCTCTTTTTTTGGTAAAGGCGAGTCCAAAGAGATACAGAAACATTGAGCAAATACGTCGTAGATATCGGTCGTAATATTTGCTAAGAATACTGTATAGTATAGAGGATTATTTATTTATTTTCATTTAAATTTAACAAGAATAGTGCTTCGGTCTCGACGAGACTAGTCTCGGTCTCGTCTCGTCTCGTCTCGTAATTCGAGACCGATACCGAGACGAGACTAGGAATTATAACTCGAGACCGAGACCGAGACTTCTAGGTTCGAGACCGAGAGTCTCGTCACGTCAGTCTCGATAGTCTAGAGTCTCGAGTGTTGAAATAAAAATAATTTATAAGTAGGATAGTACGAAAATAATGGTTTTTTTTTTAATTATAGGTAGGTAATGTACAAAAAATAAAAAGCAGTTAAGTACACGAAAATCAAAGAAATCTAGGAAAATATGCACGTATCTAAGGTACAATTTACTAGTTGCCTACCTATATTAATGAGTACCTAACACAAAAAAAATGTTTTCAAAACAGGTCTAAATTATAGGTAACGTACAAACGTAAAAAATATATAAGTACACCAAAATCAAAGAAATCTAGGAAAGTACGTAGTACAGGGTGTCCCAAATTCGAGCCTCATGATTGGGATCTCTGAAACTAGAAGATATACAAGGTCGGTTAAATGGAGGCAAAGTTGCGCAATTTGATGTTGATCAAAATGCCACCTTTAAAGTTTTAAAATTCCGAAGATTTTTGGATAAAAACGAATATATTTGCGATTCCATTTTTATGTTTTAATGACTCTATTTGAACAGATATATCAAAATAAATTTGACATTCTAATTACTACTTTTTCTGTTCTACAAGATGCTTTTATCAGATTTTCAAACCGACGTTTCGTCTTTGAGCTGCCATCATTAACTTTGTTTTTTTTTTAAATACGGCCCTGGATTTTTTATTACAGATTTTAAGAGCTTCTAAGGTCCCAAAACCAATGATGTATCGAACTTGTTCGAAAAATTCATATTAATGGCATTTTTCAAAAGAACTCATGTGGTATCAGGAAATCATTAAAATGATTTTTTCGAGAACGTGCGATACATCATTCGTTCTGCTGGCACATCAGAAGTTCTTAAAATCCACTAGTTTCTGTCTCCCTCTAACACATGAGTTCTTATGGAAAATGCCAATACTACGAATTTTTCGAATAAGTGCGATACATCTTTGGTTTCGAGACGTTAGGAGCTCTTAAAATCCGTAATAAAAAATCCAGGACCGTATTTAAAAAAACAAAGTTAATGATGGCAGCTCGAAGACGAAACGTCGGTTTGAAAATCTGATAACACCACCTTGAAGAACAGAAAAAGTAGCAATGAGAATGTGGAATTTATATTTTTATATCTATTCAAATAAAGTCATAAAAAAACAAAAATAAAATCGAGAATATTCGGTTTTTCCAAAATCTTCGGAAGTATTTGGTATTTTTAAACTTGTAAGGTGGCATTACCTCCATTTAACCGACCTTGTATCTCTTTTAGTTTCCGAGATCTCAATGATGAGGCTCGAATTTGGGACACCCTGTACAGGGTTTTTGGTCATATTTTCACCGCCCATCTAGCTACCCTGTAATCCTGACCTAACTCCCTTAGATACCTTCCTTTCGGGTGCTCTAAAAATCAAAGTAAATTCGTTAAATAATTTAAACTTAATGATATAGAAAACGTTATTAGGCAAGAAATAATGAATATTTACAACTACGATCAAGCCTCGATTCATGGTGCTTTGGAGAAATTGAAATGGGTCTACAGATTGAAGAAAATGGGGGCCATTATGAGCATTACATCGTTAATATCCCAATTTACTTTAAGTATAGGCCCAAACTAACCCAAACTCAACCGTAAAAAGAAAAGAATGAAGGTAGCATTTCTTTTGCCATTGTATATTAATTTCCTATAAAAGAAAGCTATTAGTAACATAAGTTTCAATTTCCTGTCAAATTTTATGACTTTCTAAGCAAAAACAACCGACAATAATTATTGGTATCGATATACGAAGCTTAGAAAAATATTTTTTATATTCAAATCAAAATAATTCAAGAATAGTTGGAAGGTAGGTAGAGGATATGGTATATGAAACATGCCTAGAATATTTTGAGGAATCCAAAATTCGAATAATACATAGGGTGTTTCATTTAATTTTTTTTTAAATGTATGTATGTTTGGTTTATTACTTACTTATGGGACACCCGGGATATGAAATGTCAATTTTAAAAGAAACTACATCCAACTACCTACATTATTTGTATTTAATATATTTTTTAAAGTTTAAAATAAAATAGCTAGATGGGCAGTGAATATATAACCAATAACCCTGTACGTTTCTAAAGTACAATTTACTAGTTGCCTACCTATATTTATGAGTAACCCAAAAAAGAATCATAACAGGTCTTATATAGTTTATAATAATTTCAAATTCACCCACCCGCCGCCGGGGATTTACCTAAAAACTCTAGACTATCCAGAGAAGCGTTACTATGCAGTATTTTTCGATTTTAATATGCATTTTAGTTTATTTTTTCTTATAAAAAAAAAGTAGTTTACTTATATAGGTAGGTATGTTAGAAGTAAACTTAATCCTTTCAAACAGAATGCTTCACTTGCAACCAATAGCCAATAATCTTTCTGCTCACTGCCAGGTTTATTTACAATCATTTACATTTTTTGCTCAGGAATGCGCGTCATGAAAGAGTTCTTACTTTTATTTCGAAAATATAAAATATTATGTAGAGGAGACTATTCTGACAACAGTGACTGCTCTACTCTATGATATCTTTTTTACTTGCCAACCTCCCTACCAATTTTGTTACCTCTATAAAGATTT
>MU182643.1:277134-297534 GCA_016904865.1 Pissodes strobi | reverse complement strand
GAGTGCAAATATTCTGTTTCGGTATTGTGGATAAAACTCTGTTTTAGTCCTCATAATGTGTTTTCACTGAGACTCAGATCGGGTGAAGCTGCTGCTATGAATTCGTTGCCAATTAGGGTTCTTGCATCCAAGCTTAAATATAGATAGAAGTATGGAATCTTGCATTATACTGCTGAATATGCCACCCCTCTGAAAACATAAACCGTTTCCTTCTGAAAAACCTTCTATAATGGCACAATACTTTGCACTGTTAACGGTACAATCAACTATACAGAGAGGTGTAGTACCACACTGTGATATTGCTCTCCAAACCATTATTTCTATGGGGAAATTTAATAATTTCGACTGTAGCATATTCTCTTAATAAGATTTTTAGGTGAGTTGCACCAAGCTGGAAACAACATTGCTGAAATTCTTGAAAACGTTCACAAAATCAGTATCATTGCAGGGATTTTTTGGTCTCCTTGATATGTAGCATGTTAAATTTTCGGAACCTTAGGAGCGGATTGTGTAGTCCCAAGGCCGCTAGAGCGTTTTGAATGTTTCCGCATATCCTACGCGATCTTCTCGAAACTGGTCTAGGCCTCATATCTGAGCCGTTTCCTATCATCTTTATTGTCTCATATACTGAGCTTTTTTCGAGTCCACTCAATTACGCTAATTTTATAACGTTCGAACACCTTTTCTATACAAAGATTCTGCCTTTCTTCTTTTTTTTTTACTTTCGACATTATTGCACAAATCTTAAGCCTGCTTACAATCAACAATGTTTGGCAGATAGTGTTGCCATGCTATTTTGACCATAGCCTATTATCCGGAGAACGTACTTGATTCATTACTTTTGTCTTGGAATGTTACGAAAAGTTAATATATTAAAATTAGGAAAAATATAAAATTCCGGATACTTTCTAGACGGACTAAGATAGAAGAGGACTCGGAAAATGATAAAATACAAATTAAATAGCAGGTATGTATGTATATGTATAACCATTGTTTAATGATATACCGAATACCAGTACGGAGCAGTCAGCATCAGCACGGAGCGCTAAGATTGCGCAAGTATTATACGAGACAGAAAAAAAGATACGAATCCTTGGTACGTTTTTTTTATACGAATCATTTTATTCGAATGCTATGAATCACTAAATTGAGTCGAATCGCCCATCACCACTCTATGAAAAAGTTGCAGAGCATTTTTTAAAAACTTGTATAGCCGGCCAAATTTTATGGGAAATAGATATGGACGAATTCCTATATATAATATATTTCCAAATTATAAAACTTTACATTAGGTGAGTAATATTAATTTCTATGTTTGTCTGCGTCATTTTATTTTTTAAAAGTACCTTATTATGTTAAATTTGAAACCTCTTTATCACTGAAGTGCATTATTAACTACAATCGTTGGTATTACATTTTAGAGATTTGTCTCCAACAGAAGATGTGAAAGGGGCGTTTTTGCAATATGAAATCTATAAATGCGCTAGTAAAATTCAACCCCAAGTTCCAAAATCTACAGATTTTGGCTAGTACATCGAAAACAATGCTTTCGTGCCAAAGATACTAAACGAAGCGAGGCTAAGCTTTTTGGAAATTACAGCCAACTGCAGGTGCAAGGTATTTACTTATACAAATAAATGTAAATGTTTTAAAGCGAATGTGCCTTGCAACATTAGTTGCTTATGGCAAGGGAAATGAGGAGCTCAATAGTAGCAGATAAGTAAAATGTAAAGTATCATCATCCTTACTGTAAATTATGTTAACTTTCTCTTAACTATTTTTGCTTTACTATATGAGTCTTAATTAAATGTAGAAATAAGATGAATATGTTAAAAATACTGGGCATAAATAACAAAATGAATGAGATTTTAAATCGAATCTATTTAAGTCACAAAAATCTGGATCGCCTTTATCAAAATATATTACCTTATTTTTTATATTTTTCTCATTTTTTTAAATTAAAATTTACTGAATAAACTTCGAAATAAACGTTACGATTATTAAATAGATTATTATTAGTACAATACAAATCTTGGCGCTCTCAAGCTACGCATGGCTTTACTGATGCTTGTGCAGTGCGTGACCGGCCGCGGACGGCATAGTTTTTTCTATAGTGTGGCACCGTTATGTTAAAAATCAAACCACTTATCATAAAAATACCAAAATAAAAAAGTTTCTTCGGTTCTTTGGCTACAAATTTGTCGCTCACTATATACATCTATCTCTAAAAACAAAAAAGATTTCTCGATCGAGTATTTATTGCTGCATTTATAAGTAACATCGTGTCAACAAATTCTTAAAAATATAAATCTGGTGTCATGTAATTTTTTTTTTGCATTTGTCTTATGCCAGTCATGATAACAAGTGTCCAAATTAGCTCCCCTAAAAATTTCAATTTAATCAGACTTAAAGTAAGGGAGATAGAGCGTGATAAGCATAAATAAAAAAAAAATACATACAATTTGAGATTTTTCGGAAATTGCCGATTTTCATTTCAGTTTCGCAATTCCAGATTGTCTGGCGAACTCTAAAATCGAATCCGCAAGGTTGATTTTCATAAAAATCGATTTTTTGTAGGTGGTTGTTTGCGAGTGTTTTAGAGGGTCCTTAAAATTAATCGTACAGATCCCTCGTTCTCAGACTATATCGTTGTATACACTCCTCACAAAGCCGTAACAGGTAGAAAGTTATTAGCTTAAAATATTTGCAAGTTTAGTTTTGCTCACAGTATAGATGCTAGGACTTGTACTATTCTAGTTTGAGTAAACATCAAGATATCATTAATAGTGAACAAAGGAAATATACATGCACTGCAATAGTAAAATATCTAAACTAGTCCAGAGACAAAACAAGGACTTTTGGATAAACCTTCCCAAATAATTGATTATATTTCTAATATTTACTATGCTATCCTCGGCGTCGTAGTGATTAGGGCCTTTTATGAGAAACATTAGTAATAACCCCTTGAAGTTCAGGGTTCAGTAAAATCCTTGGTAAAAACAAGCCATAATACTCATTATTTCCAAAATATTTTTGTGATAAACATTTGCTGCATTACTAGAAGAGATCTGGTAATGTTTAAATTTTATTGTTGACTGATAGGTATATTGGTGTATAAATTTCTTCATTAAGCAAATACTTTTATGTGTGTAAAACTATTACAGAAATAATATTTGTTAATTCCAGTGTATTTAAAGCAAATACGCAATTCATATATTATATATTTTCAAGCGTTTATGAAAATCTGTCCTTAATTACAAATTTTTTTATGTTCAAAGTCAAAATTAAATGAAAAGTCCAAATTTCATTTAATTCAATTGTTTTACACATTTAAAGATAATTATTTTTAATTATGTAATGTATGTCTGTATGTAAGGCATCAAAAGTAGTGTCATTAATGGGGCAAAGATATTCAATTCAAATGACAAACAAAATTATACATTAAAATTTAAGAGCTAACAGTATATCATGGCTGATATTTCCTGTCCATTTTCAAAACATGAATCACTGAATAGTTCTGAAGAAATAATTGATGAAAGACGCAAATATTTACAATATTTGTTTAAAAGTATAGATCAGTTCACGCTGAAAAGTTAGCGTGGCTCTTATTCAGAACGGCGTTGCCAAGTTTTATTACTTGATTTCGGTTAGCCTCCTTAAACAGGCAGTTAAATAAATGCATAATTTCTTAAGCGGGAGGTATTCTTTATATGTATAATAAAAATAATAATGCTTAACGATAAAAATTCTTTTATAAATTATTATCAACCTTCCATACGTTAGCAACAAAAGGCGTCTGAGTTGGCAACAATGCACAGTTACTCCCCATAAGAAAAGCATTGCCATAAGGCGCAACGCTAACTTTTGAACGGGGATTGATGTGTAGCACAGAAATTTTGGCCAATCCTTTATTAAATTTTTACAAATTTGCAATACAAATATTGACATTTTTATTTTTAAGTTAAGCTATGTAAAAATAAGCTTATCTATATATTTTTCAACTATTGACATTTTTATTTGTCTCATTTATTATATATTGTTAATATTCACATCGATTTGTTATTTTCTTAACCTACTTCCTCGGAATTTATTGTCTCAAATCGGGTTGTGTGTTAAATCTGCACGTCATCAATATTAAGTAATTCCTTGCCAAAATCGGTTTGCATATCCTGCCGTCCTTTTGCTACATTAGCCGGCGAAAAACCTATTTTCGACACCAACGGCATAAATCATATATTACTTACTTCACTTAACAATATTGACTTGAATCCAAGTCCGAGGGACCTCGCCGCTCATTTCAACTTCTTGGCAAAGAAACTCCTCTAACACTTATTTTTCTTACATTTTAAATTGATTTATATACGGGTATAGTGAGCCAAATTTTAGACATGCTTTGGAGTATAAACCGTAAATTCTTAGTCTCCTTTTTACGATGTTTGTTATTTGTTTTCGTTTCAGCCTTGGAGGCGTATCGAGAATATGTTAATAGTAATGGATATAATTTTTAATGCTTTATTTACAGTGCCGTGTATTTTTTGCAGAACATGCGAGTAAAGTATGAAAAGTCAGTGTATAATTCATAACTGGGACTATGAGCATAATGTATCATATAATCGACGTCATAGTAACCTGAATACTCTGAGAGCCAAAAGGTTTATTAACATTTTTCTTAGATTGACACTGAATAATGTCTTCCAATTAGAGTTTGGTTGAACTCTAATTGTTAAAAATAGTTATATAGCTTTTAAGCTAGACAAAATGGTCCATTTTGTCACACGTCAGAAAAATATAAATTTTTTTCTCTAAAGATGCAAAGTAAAAGTTCCAATTTACATTTATGTAAAAGGTCAGAAGCAGAAAAAATCTTACTCCCGTTATCAGCGGTAGTAAAAGAATGTTTTATATTCGCGTACGTAAAATGCACGCTTCACAGTGCGTAAAGTGAACTTCAATGCACTAGTGCATAAAGTAATTTCTCTTATAGAATAATCAGTGTTTTTCAACCCTTTGTAGACAGAGGAACCCTACAGTACTAAGTACAACTTACGCTTCACAATGAATTTATATGCACTACTGTGTAATCTCTCTTGTAGAGGGTCATTCCGTATATTTAGACAAAAAACTTTAAATACAAAAGTTGTAGGGATCGCCCCAAATCGTTGTTCTAAAATATTGTACAGGGATATCCCAAAGATGATAAAAGAAGACAAACGTGGTGAATCCTTAATGGATTACCCTGTATATTAAGGCAAAAATTAACAGATCATTTTTTCTGATATCAAAAGTATATTATATTGACATTTGGTTTGGCCGCTTTCGAAATATTTCTGTTGTTTAATAAATTCGCAGTTATCATTTCTCTTAAACAAATAAGTTATAATTAACATATTATTACTATAATTATAACATATTATTAATATATTTATTTATTTTCAATAACCAAAATAGACCCCAAAAATTTAATTTTTTTATAAAATAATGTAAGAAAATTCACAATTGTTCAAGATGACCGCCGTTATTTTCAAGAGTTTTAAAAATGCAAATATTTTGAAAACCGCTAAACCAAATGCCAACATGTTACATATTTTTTAATTCAGAATGAAGAGATCTATTAATAGTTGTTGTTGCATTAAAAATTTACCATATTTGTGTTTTTTATCAACTTTGCGATAGCCCTGTATTATATATTAGAATATTTTCTGGCGATTTAGGATAATATCTATAACTTTTGTATTTAAAGTTTTTTTCTATCTCGTATAATAACCGCGTTAAACGCTGTGTAAATATAAGAAATGACCCTGTACATTAGTACATAAATTAATTCTAGAATTTCCGTTTATAAAATAAACTAAATATTTTCATAACTTTAATCAAAATAATATGTAAATATTCCATTGGGTATTATACAATACATTATATTCATATAATTATAGTCAGATTTTTTTTAAATATTTCAGATGTTTCAGATATTTATTTTTTTCTACGTATTGCTGCCTAATGTAAATTGTTTTTATTTAAATTCATATTACCCATTTAACGGTAATAAAAAGTATATTGTATGTAACTCATGCGTAAAGATCATTTTTATTAATATTTTTTTATTATTGAAAGGCGCTCCAGAACGCGAGTTCTCCAGGGTTCGATTAGTTTGGCTTACTTTGAGCAAGTCTCATAATATTAACTCATAATTTTAACATTTAAAAAAAATATATTTTTTTTACGTAGTGCTGCGTAAAGAAAATTGTCTTTATTTTAATTAATTAATAAATAAATTAATATTTAAAGCCCATATAGCGCGCGATGAGTTAGATGGTAGATGCCAAAAGGGCGCTAATATTTAAGGCCATTATAGCAGTGTGAGGAGAGATGATGGTGAAAAGGCGAAAATATTCCACTGAGCTTATTTAAACGAAGCCATTTTGAATTCAGGTTTTTTCAAATGCACTTAAGTTTATTTAACTATAGCTCCACCTATAGTGCTAAAAAGGTCTAAACAGTAGCAGGTAAGCATTCGCCTCAAGTCTGTTTACTGGTTAAGAACATAAGTGAATACCTAATTTAGATGAATTCCAAAATCTCATATTTAAGAAATTCCAAATTTCTGAATTGGCTTTATGGTCATCAGAAAATATATATGTTGCAGTAGTTCTCAATAACCTAATCAAAATTTCTCATGTGTACAACTGAGTCAATCTCTAGATCTTAATTGTGTCTATGAGAGCCAATCATGGGGGCATCGTGAACCACAATATATTTCATTTTAATTAAAAAATAAAATGAAATTTCAAGTTTCAAGAGTCGTTTACACCTGCTGCAGAAGTTAACTTGAATTAGCTCTGATTGGCAGCAGAGTCAACTTATAAATTCAATTAATTAAGGCTTTTGCAGCCGCTCTGAAAATATAAAAAACTATGTATTTTTAAGTTTAATTTAATATTCCAACGCTTGAATCAGGCTTGTATCATTTACAAATGAGAAAAACTGTTTAATTTTTTACCAAATCTAGCTGTATATAAATCCACTAATTAGATTTACTCTTCCCGGAAATTGCCAAATAATTTTTAATTTGTGTAGAAGAGTTAAATAGAAACGTGATTAAAACTTTTGCATATTTGTTCCAAAACTGGACTGAAATATTTCAAATACGCTTGATTAGTAACCCATACATGAGAGTAATGAACGTGGAAACAAATTTCATTAGTCATAGATTAATTTGTTATTTAAATAGAATTATTTAATACAGAAAATGATTTATGGTTTTTTAGTTTAAATCTTGTTATACCTTATTCGTGCCTTATTAAAATTATTTACTAAATATATACATATTTTAAGAGTATATCTACTGTTTTATTTATTTAACCAAATTAGTTACTATTGAATTTTAGCTTAAAGCATTCGGGGTAACACTACTTTGTTATAGAATATCTCTATAAATAGCAATAAACTCCGTATTATATACATATATAGCCAAGGGACATGGTTTTTTTGGCAAGCTTTCCATGAGGTATGCTAAAAGAATTTACTTTTTCTGTAAATAGCTTTTATTTTGATGTATTTCAGATTTGCGTATTGAATTTTCGACTTTTGCAGAATATTATTATTGAAGGTTCCTACGACAATTTGCGAAATTCCAGGAAGCGTATTTACATTTCCGTGGTCATTCAGTCAGTTTTGAATTAAGCACGGAAACGTAAAGCAATAGTGGGCGTCAAACACATGTTGATTTTGAGGTGCTAAACATTGAAATATGCATAAATTTTTATCGAAATACGCGTTCAATTTAACGTGTCGTGCGTATTTAGGAAGTCTCCGCGTTAAGGTGCGTACAGATATGACGCGACGCGCGCTTAAAATCTGATACGCACGCGACAGTCCAAAATTCCAAGGTGTGGACGGGGAAGCGCCTGTCCTAGGCGCGTCACTACCCGTCTGCTGTCGGTTTTTCGACCGCAGTACAAAGAAAGAGCAAGGCGCAGTGTGGACGGGTACTAGTAGACGCGTAGCAATCGCGCGAGAAATTAGTTAAGAAGTGAAATTAGAACTTATACGAGGCGCGCCCGTCTCTCTACATGCTTCACAGCAGGCGCGCGAGAAAACCGTGCTCGTTGCGTACGCGTAGCAGGCGCGCGTTACGAGCATATCGCGCGCGCGGCTCGTCAGGTCTGTACGCACCTTTACAGAACCCCGGTTAAATAACACCGCCTGATTGGTTAACTCCAACCATGCCCGCCAATGTTGTTTAGGTTTGTTCACTTCATCCGTTTGTATCAGAGTTTTCGATAAAAGCAGGAACGTGAACGCTTGGCTCAGGTGTAAGGCTCTCGTGTTTAGAATGCGAAATAATTAGTTCGACGCCCGACGCTTGCGAGTTCTTTTTTAAATTATTTTTGTTCGGATTAGCTAGTTTATTGGCATGCTTTGGGTTAGTTTGAGTTAGTTTTTGTTGTTTGCGCTTCGTAGCGAGTGGAGGGCATTGCATGAATACAAATGCGTGAAGTGAAAAAACGTAAACAACGTTGACGGGCGGGGCTAGTGTCACAACACACGTGTTTATCTAGCGAATCAGGCGGCGTTATTTACCTGGGGTTCTGCAACGCGGAGTCTTCCTAACTACGCTAACGGTTTAATCTCAACTAGTTTACGCATACAATGGATTTTATTATTTCCGAAGGAAATCGATATACCAGTGGATAGGCAAGTTATTTACATTAATATAATACTAAATATTATTTTAAGTGTTTATTATGGATAGATGTATTATGAAAAACGGAATTTCTTAAATGTTTAATTTGTCCCTAAAAAGGCCTTTTTACAGCATTTCTTTATCTCATAATTTAACGTTAAAAAGAAGTAAAATGCCGTCTTCTGGGTAGTCCTTTTCGCCTTCTAAGTAGTCTGTCATAGTTTCGTCATTTGTAACGCGATTAGTTAAAAGACGGTTCATATGCCTGGTTCACTCTGCGGTGTTAATATTTATAGGTGTGGATCGTAGAGTAGACAGTTGGGCGAAGGCGCCACTAAATTTTCTAATAAGAATATATCAATGATTTTTTAGCATTGAAATTAGGGTTATAAAATTTAGAAAAATATCCCTCTTTAATAATGTTGAAAAACCTGAAAAGAAATTGCATAAACTTTAATTTATCTTGACTTCAACATACCAAAATAAACAACAAAGATCCTAACCAAGCTATTTTATTTAAACATTAAATATATTCCCACACAAAACGAGTATAATTGAAAATTAATATGGTCTTGACCTTGTTGAGATTATGGTACCGTACTTAAAATAATAATAAAATTCTTTAAAATAAGGTTCACCAAAATTATAAGATCACTAACCCCTAATCTTAAGTTCTAAATCATTAATGCTGTCTAGTTCCTTTTTCACCAAGGTCTGAATTTTTAAAGTTCTGACTAAGTTGTAAAAGGCAATTACAGAACACCTTAAATAAAAGTCATTAATTTTATTTGTTTATGTGTATGCCACAGGCCACGAAAGACTAAGGCCTATTATAATATCCCCGTGAGAGTAACGTGACCTGTTATACGGCTTATAAAGAATAATCCCCTAAATAAAAATCAATTATAAATTAATCCCATGGCAGCGTAAATATCAGTGGACTATAAGCAGTTAGGAAACTATTAAATCAAATTAAATCGTCCTGTGAAGAAAATATATGGTCAATGAAAACATACAAGTAAAATCGAAGTGAGCTCAATTCGGAAAGCTTCTTCTGGACAAAAACCTAAAGGACAGTCTACTGTCATAAGGGTTACAGTAAATTACAGCAAGTGAGTAACATTTAAACAAATTCAACTAAAACAAAAAGTAAACCAGATAGTTACAATAATATTAGCAAGATATTTACTAACCAAGATAATATCATACACAGTAATGAAGAAATAACGATAAGAAATCGGTAAGAAATATGATAAGAGGAAATAAATAATAAAAGATTTTTTTCGACATTTTTTCAATAATTGTCATGCATTTTCTCCGCAACAGTGCACTTTCATCGGTCAGAAGGCAAGACCACTTCACGTCAATTATTGCCAAGGGATAGCTTAGGTATCCGTCAAGAGAAAGTCCGAAAATGAGATCACCACATAACACTTCGGAACTGTACCCGGTTAGGTACGTTCCCAAATATTTCGAAATATGAAATTTTTCAAATAATAATGTTAAGTTCTAATGTAACCGAAACTAACCGAAAGTTGAGTGAACGACAAACCCAAACTAACCAAAGCACCAAAGAGGGTTAAAATGTATTAGAACAGATTAAAAAAATAAAAGTAGGTAAAACTAACTCAAAGTAATCAAACTCTGGCGATTAAACAAAACTAGCGGCGATTAAACAAAACTAAACAATAACATTAAAATTGGTAATAACGTATCGGATCCAGTTCAAATTACTACAATAAATTGGAACAAACTGAAACTAGCCGAGAGTTGATTGAACGACAACCAAAATCACCAAAAAGGGCTAAAATGTATCGAAAGAGATTAAAAATATTAAAGCAAGTTAAAACTAACCAAAACGAATCGTATTTTGGCGACCAACCAAACTTAACAAAATCATTAAATTTTGATTATAACGTATCGGGGCCAGTCCAAGTGGTCAAATTAAATTAAAGCTTAATAAATTATCCGAAATTCCATTGAACGATTACCCAAAAGTAACCAAAAGAACCAAAAAGGGGTAATAATAATAATAATAATAATAATAATAATAATAATAATAATAATATTAATAATAATAATTGTAATAATTATTATAATAATAATAATAGTGATGCTTTATTGTCAAAATATTTCACGATTTGTAGACTAAACTGGAGATAAATTACAAAAAATACAGCTAGAGTACAAAACAAAGCTATCGGAACAGTTTAACAAATTAAAGTAAGTTAAAACGAACCCAAATTAACCGAATTTTGGCGACTAACCAAAAACATTAAAATTGGTTATAAAGCATCGGAATCGGTCCAAATGACTAAAATAAAATGAAACTGACTGAACGAAAACCTAAAAGTAACCAAAAGCACCAAAAATGGCTAAAACGTATCGAAGCAGTTTAAAAATATAAAAATAAATTCAAATTAGCCCAAATTAACCGAATTTTGGCTACTAACCAAAATTAACCAAAACATTAAAATTGGTTATAACGTATCGGAACCGGTTGAAAGGACTAAAATAAATTAAAGCTAACTGAAATTAACCGAAGATTGATTGAGTAACTAACTAAAGTAATCAAAGACACCAGAACGGGTTAAAATGTATAAAAATAGGTTACACAAATTGAAGTAAGTTAAAACAAACCAACACGAACCGAGTTGTAGAGTAACCAAAAACATTAAATTTTATTATAACGTATCGGAGACGGTTCAAATGCATACTTCTTCGGTTTTATGAGTGATTTTTCAAAGTCGCGTCACGACAAGGAAAATTTCCGTGAACGTCACGACACGGTTTATGAATAATTGATTACAACATATTGGAACCAACTAAAATAAGTAAAATAAATTGAGACTAAGGAAACTAACCGAAAGTTGATTGGTAGACTAACAAAATCAATGATAATTGATTATAACGTATCGGAACCGGTTGAAATGAGTAAATTAAGTTGAGACTTAGTGAAACTAACTGAAAGTTGATTTGGCAACTAACTAAAGCTATTAAAATTGATTATAACGTATCGGAACTGGTTCAATTGACTAAAATAAGTTGGAACTAACCGAATGTTCATTGGACGACTAACCAAAACCAACCAAATCTCTTAAAATTGATTATAACGAATCGGTTCATATCGCCAAAAAATAAATTGAGACTAAGTGAAACTAACCAAAAATTAAATGGACTAAACAAATCTATTAAAATTACCGGAACCGCCTCAAATTAGTAAAATAAGTTGAGACTAAGTGAAACTAACCGAAAGTTGATTACGCGACTCGGCGGAACTAACCAAATCAAATACAATTGATTATAATATTATCGGAGCCGACTCAAATGAATAAATTAGGGTGAGAGTAAGTTAAACTGACAGAAAATTGATTCAGCGATTAACTAACCAAATCTATTAAAATTGATTATAAAGTATCGTAACCAATTCAAATGACTAAAATAAATTGATACTAGGTGAAACGACCCGAAAGACGACAAACCAAAACTAACTAAAACCTTTGGAAATTGATTATAAAGTATTGAAACCGTCTTAAATGATTAAAATAGTTTAAGGCAAAGTGAAACTAACCGAAAGTTGATTGAACGACTAATGAAACCAAACCAAACCCATTAAAATTAATTTTAACGTATTGGAGCCGGTCCAAATGACTTAAATAAGTTGAGAGTAAGTGAAATTAACCGAAAGTTGATTGGACGACTAACCAAAACTAACCAAGTAACCAAATCAATTAAAATTGGTTATAACGTATCGGAACCGGCTCAAATTAGTAAAATAAGTTAAACTAACCGAAAGTTGATTACACGACTAGCTGAAATTAACCAAATCTTTTAAAATTGTTCATAACGTATCGGAGCCGACTCAAATGACTAAATTAGGTTTAAAATAAGTTAAACTAACCGAAAGTTGATTAGACGTCTAACCAAATCTTTAGAAGTTGATTTTAACGTATCGAAACCGACATAAATGATTAAAATAATTTGAGACTAAGTGAAGCTATAATCTAAAGTTGATTGAACGGTAACGAAAACTAACCAAACCCATTAAAATTGATTATAACGTATTGGAACCGGTCCGAATGATTAAAATAAGTTGAGACTAAGTGAAGCTAACCGAAAGTTGATTGAACGACTAACCACACCCAACCAAATCTGTTAAAATTGATTCTAACTTATCAAGTCCGGCTCAAATAAGTATAATAAGTTGAGAAAAAGTGAAACTAACCGAAAGTTGATTACACGACTAACCGGAGCTAACCAAATCTATTAAAATTGATTAGAACGTAGCGCAGCCGACTCAAATGAGTAAATTAGGTTGAGAATAAGTTAAACTAACCGAAACATGAATCTAAAACTAACCAGAACTAACCGCATCTATTAAAATTTAGTATAAATTATCGGAATTTACTCAAATGGTTAAAATACATTTATACTAAATGAAAGGATCTACTGAATAGACTGCACGTTCTCCAGATTTCCCACCGCTAGACCTTTTTTATGGGGCCATAATATATGGGACATATGAGCATTTTCAACATCAAATAAACTGAAATAATTAATACTGAAAACAATTCAACAACATCACTTTTAAACCTTAATTCTTCTGGAACTGCTCATCCAAAATACCAAATATGACGACATTGAAAAGGTAATTGAATGCGCTTTAGATTGATGTATAACGTGATATCCCTTTCCATTTAAGATTTTTATAGTGCTGTTGCTTACATGTTGAATCTGAGGCAATGAGTATAGCAAAAAAAATGATTCCCTGAAATTCAAGTTGACGGGTTGGCTTATTTTTCTGTTCTTTAGCTCATAAGACATAAAACTTCGATGGAAACTTTTCGGTAGGCCAACATGTATCTTAAAATTCTAGAACTCATTTATGCACTAATGTATAAAGAAGATTACTTTACGTTCTCTTTGATAAATGTTTAGTTTACGCACAGTCTAATGGTTATTTTAGAGTGTTTGTGGGTGCTAGTTAGGTTTTATTGATAGTTAAGATGTAAACGCACGGTTATTATTTACCTTAACTAACGAGTATAATCAATGGTCCAACGATATTTGAATAATATAACAAGAAGCACTCTTATCTTAGGATTTGTCTCAGTCTTACGTTGCTGTTACAATGGAACGATACCTACTAAGTGTTTATTTTTTTTCTAAATTACTATGTAAATAGATTTTATCTAGAAAAAAGGGCTCAAAGTTGAGGATGTTATATTTCCATCAGAAAAAAGTGTATAAAGTGTTTAAACGGCAACTCTAACAAAATATGTGGTCCACAAAATTGCCATTAATGAACCATATTTAATAAACCAAAACAGATAATTAAATATTTGTCACTTTTGAGAGCTTTGTTTTTCATACATTAATATGTATGTATTTCTTATTTATTCGTCCCTTATATGCAATAATGTTATTTAATTTTATTAAGGGACTCGATATTGCAGGCGCTATTTCCAAAAAGTGAACTAAGACCATTCCCCGAAAGTGGCTACAAATCCGCTTACCGAAAGCAGCCTGAAACAAACAGAAATAATAATAAAAATGTGGAACAACCCCCTGAAATACATGTAGATCAAAAAACATTAAATGAATTCACAGTATATACCTATGAGGGTTACCGGAACTAATAAAAATAAAGTTATAGGCATATCAAAGGAAAGCCCAATAACTATACATCTAGGAAAAATCAAGGTTGTTTTACTTCGCCAAGATTAGGAGTGCTTAAAATATCGTTATAATTAATGAGGTTTTGAGGAGAAAAAGCATACAAACAATATGTCTGCAAAATTTTATCAATACGATACTTAAAATGAGGGGACCAACCACTAATGATGCCCTCCCAGGTACTATAGCAACAGAATCCCCGGCTGTTGTGCTCCTGTTAGTAGAGTACATGTGTTAATATATTCGCTTTAGGAAATGATTTACCTCCCACTTTCTTGTCACAAGCTGAATTTTTCAGGGATGGAAGTACGTGATAAGCTAACCCTTATTCCGGAGGTAATACAAAATTAGACTGTGCAAAAGGGCACTATCATCAAAAATCGAGATATTGATACCACCGTATAGAGAAAAACATAGTTATTTTTTGGTCCAAAGCACAAAAAGGTCTTTGCAGGGAGTATTTTTTTTATAATTATTACAAAAAAAATCATTTGCATTAGCTCTTATGGCCGAAAATAATTTTAAACGTAAATATCTCGGTTTCTGCTGGGCAAACATTTGATTAACAAGTGGTCTTTTTTAAATATAACATTCATTTGACAAAAAAGGAGGATCTAAGTGAGAAAATACTATTCTTTATATAAATTTCGCCTATGTCTTGACCAGGTAATAGAGCAAATCCCATATTTTTTGCTTGTAAACTAACAATGCTATAAAAATAAATAATGAGAGACCTCATGGGTTTACGCCTCGCGGCGCCATAATTAATATAGACCACCAGATGCATCATTCATAGTTTATCTTTCTCTTCGCCTACACGTTTAGCATGTTTTGTTTCTCTCTGCGTGCCGGCAGATGCAACACATATAATATATGATTACAGACCTATTACGATTTGTTTTATTTTATTTGTATTTTAAAACTTGTTAGGTGTCAATTTGCAATCTGCCATATTGCATATATGTTTTTATCGAAGAATTAATAAGTTTATGTGTTACATATAAAGTACCTATCTAATAAATTTGGAAGAAATATAGACATTTTTTGCGTTTTGATTATATAGGTACACATACATCTGTTTCAGGTTAATATATATCTGGGTAAGTTGTAAGTTTTTGTTTAAAATTTTAATTACGGAAGAATCAGAGAGCAAAAATAAGGATGATGCTAAACGTCGCGCCAAGGCAATATGTGCTTGTTGATGCAACAAACAGGATGCCTGGAGATTAGAGGTCAATGTTTTAATTGCATATTTCATGTTTTACACTGAGGCCGAGGGAAATTTCATTCAAATATCCTATGTTCCAAGTTATTTTATCCTGAGTAGGCCATGACTGATACTTATTTATATTGTTGGGTACTGTTATCAACAATCCAGTCATAGCCTACTCAGAATAAAATCAAATTGGAACAAAGGATATTAATTTGTCATGTATACTTACGACCCTAAGCAATGACTATTTTATAATTTGTTTTTTTTGAAGGGTTCCTATTTATTTATACAATATTGCATATTTTTTTAACATAAATCAAATTAGAATCGACATCACGACGGATTAAAGTTCAAAAAGCGAAATTCCGCCACTTGTCTCTTTTATGTTCGAAATAGACCGAAGTCATTATATGCAATGATAATAAAGGCAAGTTAATTAGGGCGACAGAAAGAACCTTTTCCACTTTTCTTGTGGCAAACAAGATTCGAAACAATACAAAAAGTCATTTCAGATGCTAAGATTAGAAATAAATACGACGAAGTAATTTGGCACAATCTATGCTATATTAGTTATTCCTGTAAAAGAAATATTGAAGCGAAGAGAAAAAGGTACCGCAAGACTTATATGACATTCTTTAAGTCTTCCGGTACTTTTTCTCTTCGCTTCAATATTTCTTTTACATGAATAACTAGGGTAGGTTGTGCCTTCGTCGTATTTATTACTAATTTTAGCATCTAAAATGACTTTTTTCTATTTTGGTATCATAAGGAAGTTTTTTTGATACGCAAAGTAGTGTCGAAAATAAGCTTTTGTTGGCTAGTTCCTAGATATTAACAAAATTGTTCAATGTCAATGCTCAATAGCAAAACTTTCGACACCTTTGTTAATCGGATTCCTAATAACACAGACGCCAAAAGTGACAAGATGCCCGTCCAACATTTGATTGCGACTTAAATAAATTAATGTTTTTCATTTAAAAACGTGCAAAATAGAAAAAATAGTATAAAATACACGTTTTAAAAGACATTTAGCGCACTCGCACGTTAGGGAACTCCTTGCCTTTATTATCATTGCATATAAAGCTCTTCGGTCTATTTCGAACATAAAAAGAGGCAAGAGGCTCAATTTCGCTTTCTGAACTTGAATCCGTTGCCCTGTCCATTTTAATTTGATTTCAGATAAAACAAATATGCAATATTGTATAAATAAATAGGTACTTCAAAAAGGCAAATTATAAAAAAGTCATTGAATACACGACATATTAATATTTTTTGTTCCACGTTTATTTTATTCTGAGTATATAAATAAAGCCGCTTTCGTTTTACCATTTTGGGTAGCCCGGGAGTGAACCACTCAGATCATTTGCATTCGTTTTAGCCAAGTGAACTGAACAAATCTACTCAAATCGATACTCCTCTGCACCCGCAAAGACCCTGGTTATTTTTAGGATCATTCAGCACAATTTCGGGGAAGCTTTCACTAGTGCCAATACTGTCGTTCAAAATTCATGTTTTTATTTGTATTATTTAAATGATTTTAAACATTAGTACAAATTTTCTAAACCAGGCCAGGAAAATGAACAATTTAATAATCTTTCCTGAGTCAAATACTAGAAGAGAAGTGCCGCATATGGAATACCATTTTGTTTTTGCTTCATATTTTTTTTGTTTTTTTAAAGGAAGCTTTTGGTTTTTTTCAGAAATATATTTTAGTATTTTATTTATAAGGTTTCAATGTTAGAAACGGGAAATTTTGTATAATGGCGTGCTTAAAGAATAATCTCTGAAAAGGGGGAATTTTGTTCCTAATGTAGAATATGTACATAATATGGTATATGCTATGATCCTAATATGGAATAGGGTAATGCGGATATAGGTAGGCAAACAATGCTATTAAAAATGAAACAGTATACATTTTAAGACATTTGTTGATTACTTTAACATAATGCTTTTGCAGTTTCTTTTATAAAATTCTAAAATAAAAAAGTGTACCTAATATGGAATATTCTAAAATAGGAACAGCTTGCTATTCCATATAAGGTACCCTGGCACCTTAGGCCAAATTCACGCGTTTAGTACAAGTAAAACTTACATTGCAATATCAGGGACTTAAGCTTAAGTTATATAACCATGCAACGCACAATCAGGTATTTCTGAGTATATTCTAACTAAAATTTCGAATACATATCTTAAATAATTGACGATGTCGCGTAAACACAAATCGGACTGAAAAATGACAACACCTACGCCCAACGATTTATAAACGACTGAGAGCAGTCGCATCTAGCCGTATCAATGTATTGGCGACGTTGTGGCGGTATTGCCACACTTGGGTCGTTCAATTTTAGGGTATTCCATATAAGGAGCTTATTCCATATATGGCACTTTTCCTCTACTTATAACGTACTTCTTTCTTGTATGCGTTCGTTTTAAACAATGATCTGAACTGATCCGTTCAGTTCTATTCACCCTTTAGAAATATTAAAACCAAAGCGGCCTAAGTATCAGGCATGGCCTACTCAGGATAAAATAACTTGGAACATAATATATTTGAATAAAATTTCCCTCGGCCTCAGTGTAAAACATCCTGTTTGTTGCATCAACAAGCATATTACTTTGGCGACGTATCATCATCCCTACTTTTGCTCTCTGATTCTCCTGTAATTAAAATTTTAAACAAAAACTTACAACTTACCCAGATATATTCATCTGAAACAGATGTATGTATACCTATATAATAAAAACGCAAAAAGCGACTATATTTCTTCCAAATTTACAAGATGGGTAATTTATATGTAACACATAAACTTATTAATTCTCTCTTTATTAAAACGCAAAAAATTTCTATATTTCTTCCAAATTTACTAGATAGGTAGGTACTTTATATGTAACACATAAACTTATTAATACTTGGATAAAAACAGATATACAATATGGTAGATTGCAAATTGACACTGTCTAAGCATTTTTTAACAAGCATTAACATTCGAATTATTTTCCTAAGTAAACGTGAGAACCGCGCGTTGTCGCTAAGAGACCGCCAAGGAGGAAGACAGGGAGAGATTGATCAGATTGGTCGTGGTGAAGGTTAGGTCATGATAGTAGAATCACCCCCCTAAGTAATAGTTATTTTATGGCAAGAATAAGGAATAAAGAGTTTTTACAGTCCACTCTTATTTAATTAATAATAAGCAACCTTGAAGGAACATTTTGGTCCATTCGTCCGGGATGTTTACAGTTTTTTAAGCTTGCCAAAAATATTGGAAAAAACAGTTAAAAGTGGTAGTGGTTTAAGAGACAGACAGTGACCAGTGACGACTAACATGGGACGTTTGAGAATCGGATGTTGAAAAATCCCTTGGGTTCCAAACGCAAGAAAAGGCATCGAAATAAGCTGTAAGTCCGTTGTTTCTTTTGTCTCCATTTGAATTAATATGGCGGAGAAAGAACTCACTGAATTAAAACAAAGGCGAGCTGTTCTTAAAGGTAGATTAACTAGATTAAAAAATGATTTTGTGCGGTTTCAGTCGGTTCAAACTTTAGATGAAAAAGTTCTAAGTCCGTTAAAAGTAAAATTAGAGAAATTTGAGCCCGCCTGGGAAGAATTTAATGGCATTCAAACGGAGATCGAAAGTTTACAAAGTGATGAATTGGTGGCATGCCAAGAAAATGAGCGGGAAAGGGCTAACTTTGAGGACGAGTATACAAATTTAGTGGGGGATGTAAGGCATTTTTTGTCCGCGGTTGAGTCTCCTAATGACGATATTCGTTCTCGGATTTCAGGTGTTAGTTCGGAGGCCTCGGCCGGTCACAGATATAATTTTAATCAGCCTACAGTAAAGTTGCCGCCAATTTCGATACCTACGTTTGATGGCCAGTATCACAATTGGCTCGATTGGAAGGAGGTTTTTACCGCCTTAGTAGAGAAAAATGCAATGTTGTCAGATTTACAAAAGTTTATTTATTTAAAGTCCTCTTTAGATGAAAAGACAATTCAGGTTATAAAGGCTCTGGAGGTTACTTCAGAAAACTACCTAATTGCTCGGCAAATCCTTAAAGATAGGTATGAAAATAAAAAATTAATATTTCACAATCATTTAAAAGCTATATTTGAGTATCCCGCTATAACAAAGGAATCACATAGCCTTTTAAGGAATTTATATGATAACATAACGAAACATTTACGTGCCTTAAAATCTTTAGGACAAGACGTTGACACTTGGGACCCGTTAATTATTTATATAATGGCAAATAAATTCGATAGTGTCACTCGTAGGGATTGGGAATCATATAAGTACGAGGAAGAATTACCAAAGTTGTCAGATTTGAATACATTCTTAAAAACAAAATGTGAAATTTTAGAAAAAATTTAAATAACAGGCAAATCTGAAAACAAAGATAATTCTGACCGATATCAAGGCTATTTTAGGAAACATAAATCATCTAACAGCTTCCCCGTCGTAGGTAATGCGAATGAGAAAGGATATAAATGTGGTTGGTGTATGGGAGAGCATGCGATTGATGATTGTAGGAAATTTGTAAAGTTGAGTATAAATGACAGGTTGGAAGGTGCTAAACAGAAAAGGTTGTGTTTTAATTGTTTGAAGGGCACTCATCCATCGTGGAGATGTAGGCAGAAGAAGTGTTCACAATGTAAGAGGTCACATCATTTACTTCTGCATAAAAGTGAAACTCCCGACCCAAGTTTAGGACATCCAGGTAGCGACGGCAACACTGGAGGGAACGATATTTCCGAGAACGCCGATCAGAGCATGTCTGCGATTATTTCCCGCGCACCGTACGCTGATAGCGAAATTTCAACCTTGAA
>MU182643.1:222894-266462 GCA_016904865.1 Pissodes strobi | reverse complement strand
CTCGTTGAAATACTGTGTTACCATAAAATTAATCTGCTAGAATTACTGGTCATTTTCTCATCCTTATTTTCTCTTTTTATGATCAACTGTGATATTTCATTTAACAGTAATAAACCGATCCTTTGTTTGTCTATTTACCTGTTTTATTTAATTAACTCTTAAATAACATACCAAAGGAGAAGCCCGCAGAAGTAAGTAACTGATTCTTTATTATTTGCGCTCAATAATTGAAACGTTCTTGATTTACCTTTGATTAATATTCGAGTATTTGTTTAGCACTGACTTTAGTTATTTTTGATTAATATTTGAGTATTTGTTTCTCACAGACTTTAGTTTTTTTCAGTTAATATTTGGGTACTTGCTTATTACCAACTTTGATTTTTGATTAATTTTTGGGTAATTATTTTCCATTATTAATACTGATATATTGCCGACATATATATCTGATCCAATCTTCTAACTTATTTCCGATGTTTTACTGATCGGTTTTCTTGATAGGCAAAATAACATTTTTTTTTGTATTATTTTATTTTGTCGCGAAGCTTAAGCTAAATAAAACGAGTTCAATATTTCAACTTTGGGTTATTTCTCACTTGTGCTGTCTACAAGCCCGTGGCGCCTTAAATAAATCAACCCACCCCTACTCTCTGACATTTGAGCTAGGGCCTAATTTATACGCTCGGCTACAACTCGTTTTAGCCTACGCACTGACATACGTAAATTCATTCAATTCCTAATTTTAAATTCTGAAAATTAAAAGTTTTCTTTTGATATGAGATTATTCACTCCCAGTTCCTTCTAAGCTGGAGTGAAGGTTTTGCGCCCATTAGAAGAACAGGAAGAGCGTAATAAACTGTTGCAAATAACTATGAGGTCAATGAACGTATTTAAAAGAGCGCTGCTTTGGCTCATCTATCCCTAAATGTCATCGAAGACGCTTAGTTGATCATAATTGAAACGTCGCTATATACAAGGTGCAGTTGAAGATTTTGTTAAGCTATAAGTAAAAAAAAAATTTGTTGAAATAATAGCAACGATATTAGCATCTTTGCTAATGACAGATTAGCCAAAGCAACGTTCTTGCTCATCTGTCAGCAATATTAAAACTAGTTATTCAGTATAGAGTTTATTAGTAGCGTGTATTATCTATTTAAACATTGGTCCAGTCGAACCGGTCTAGTTTTCAAGTAAATAGAAGATAATAAATCTAAAGCCGCGAAAATATGGCTTGATGAGAAGGGACAAGAGGCGGATCGTCGCCATCGAACGAAGAGAGAGCAAAAAGTGCAGAATGGATATGAGTAATAAAATTTGTCGTGTTAATCAGTGGGTTCCTTTTTTATCCTGAGTAAGGATTTGTGTCAATAACATTTCTGATCTAGTGATGTTAAACTCTAAGAGAAGTTCCTCAGTTAAAATTATTCGCTGCTGGCACAGTTAGTACGAAACGAAAGGATTCTTAAGAAGGCGAGAATATGATTGTCGCATAAGTGCTGTTGGAGTGGCTGCAGCAAAATTGCACGGTAATCTAGTTATTATCTATTTATCACGATCCTTCACTATGACGGGAGTAAAACGGAAGGCAACGATGGAACATTATTTGTTCAGAGACCCTATCCAGTATTACTTACCTACTATAATAAGAACATGAACTTTGTCGATAACTTTGTGACATATTTTTTCCTATATGTAGATTTAGTAAATGCATTTATATTACACTAATTGCATAATAAATCGCCCACACTATTTTGAAAAGATTTTCGAAGGAATATCTCTGAAGGTCTAGTTGCCAAAACGCTTGTAAAGAAAACAAAGACATATAAAAAAACAACAGACAGAGCAAGTCATTCGTAAATTACCAAATGTTTACATGAAAACATTAGAAATATTAACGTGAAGAGGAGATAAAGTAGTGAATGAAAATGATGAAGATGGCGGCCGAAGCGCGTCAAATATTTCATTCTTGTACGCCCACGGCGACGCGCCTGCGTCATGTTTCTCCCAGCGGCGCACCATATGCGCAACATTTTACGGGAAACCTGTTTAAAATCAGGTAACATTGAAATAAGCCTACTGACAAGCAAAAAGTAATAAGCCATTACAAAAATGAAAATGACTAGACGTAAAAGAATAATTTATTAATATTGAAATATGCACATAACTAAAAAAAATAAATTTTAAGTGCGGTTAAAAACGAATTTACGTTTAACTGATAATTGATTAGAGAATTGATTGCAGAGGGTGTCGCTACCCGCCGTGCCGGTTTACTTGGGAATAATTCTAATCATATAAGAAATTATAGAAAGAAATAAAATTAATTTGGTGTTCACATTTCGTGATCTGGGTTGGCGTAATGCCTGGGTTCTTTGGTTTAATTCATAATAAATTCTTATCTTGAAGTATTGTCCCAGATAAACCCACACCAGATGCGAAACCTCCCGCCTAACGCATGAAACAAGAATTCGTTTAAAGCTCCGCCTCCTTGGGATGGCCAGCCATCCCGAGAAATAGTTAGGGCAAGCTCTAGTGTGATTCTAAACGCGAGTCACGCGAGTCTTTTGGTTTAGTCCGAGAGCGTTACGAAAAATAATTAATCTGTATTTTATTTTTGTTAAAAATGCCTGGTTATAAGTGCCTTTATTTGAATTGTTCTACTAGAAGCAGTGGCGATAAATCATTATTTAAATTACCCCACGATTTTGAAAGATATGCATAAAAAATATTGTTTAATGCACATTCCAGCACACTTATTTCCAAAATTATTGCATATTTTAAAATCGAAAGAGCACGAAATTCAATTAAATCTGAAAACTGGCAGATACAAGGTTATAGTTAAATCTTTTTTAAATCCAACTAATGTTATACAGTGTCCGCCAGAATATTGGCCACATACGGGAAAATTTTTTATTATTATAATATCGGAACTTTTGCTTTAACCAATCAATTCTGCATGTCTGACAATCTAAAAATGCATTTTAACATTAAAATTGTTTCTGTTTTCCTAGTATAGGGCCTAAAATCGTGAAAAAGTGCATGCTACATTTGCCACATTCATGACGCCATACGCGTGAGAGATCGTGTTAGTTTGTTTATTTAAACCTAAATTTGATTAAAACGTATAGGAATCGGTTCAAATGGCTAAAATAAATTGGAACTAACTGAAAATAACCGAAAGTTTATTGAACGACTAACCAAAACTAACCAAACGCACCAAAACGAGCTAAAACGTATCGGAACATATTACAAAAATTAAAGTAAGATAAAACTAATCGAAACGAACCCAATTTTGGCGACTATCAAAACTAACCGAAAACATTAAATTTGATTATAACGTGTCGGAACCGGTTCAAATAACTAAAATAAATTGGAACTAACTGAAACTAACCGAAAGTTGATTGGACCACTAACCAAAACGGGCTAAAACCTATCAGTTTACAAAAATTAAAGTATAAAACTAACCAAAACCAAACGAATTTTGGCGACTAACGAAAACAAACCACAAACATTAAATTTGATTATAACGTATCGGAACGGGTTCAAGTGACTAAAATAATTTGGCCCTGACTGAAAGTAACCGAAGGTTGATTGAATGACTAACCAAAACTAACCAAAGGTTTAGCACCAAGACGGGCTAAAACTTATCAGAACATATTACCAATAATGTTAAGTTAAAACTAACATAAATTCACTGAATTTTCGCGACTGACCAAACACATTAAAATTGCTTATAACGTACCGAAACCGGTTCAAATGACTAAAATATATTAAAACTAACTAAACTTTACCGAAAGTTGATTGAACGACTAACCAAAAGTTTCCAAAACGGGCTAAAACGCCTCGAAATAGATTTAATATATTGAAGTAAGTTCAAACTAATCCAAATTAACCGATTTTGATGACTAACTAAAATTAACCAAAAACATTAAAAATGCTTATAACGTCTCGGTTCCGGTTAAAATGACTGAAAAAAATTGGAACTAACTGAATTTTACCTAAAGTTGACTAACTAAAACTAACCAAACGAAAGTAAAAGCATCAAATCGGGCTAAAACGTATCGAAATAGATTAAAAATATTAAAACTAATCCAGATTAACCGAATTTTGGTGACTAACCAAAAATAACCGAAACCACTAAAATTGTTTATAACGTATCGGAACTTAAAATGATTAAAATAAATTAAAACTAACTGAAATTAACTGACAGCTGATTGAACGACTAACCAAGACTAACTAAAAGCACCAGAAAGGGCTAAAACATATCGGAACATATTAAAAATAAAAATATTAAGGTAAGTTGAAACTAACTTTAATTAACCGAATTTTGGCGACTAACTAAAATTAACCAAAATATTAAAATTGGTTATGATGTATCGGATCCGGTTCGAATGACTGAAATAAATTAAAATTAACTAAAACTATCCGAAAACTGATTGAATGACTACCCAAAACTAATCAAAATTAAGCATAAACACCAAAAAGTGCCAAAACGTATCGGAATTGATTAAAGGTATTAAAATAAGTAACTAACCCAAATTAACCGAATTTTGACGACTAACTAAAATTAACCAAAAACGTTTAAAATTGGTTATAATGTATCGGAATCTGTTCAATTGACCAAAAGAAAATTAGAACTGGCTGAAAGTATCCGAACGTTGATTGAAGGACTAACAAAAACTACCAAAAAGTAACTAAAAGCACCGAAACGGGCTAAAACGTTTCGAAATAGATTAAAACTATGGAAGTAAGATAAAACTAATACAAACTAACAGAATTTTGGTGACTAACCAAAAACACCAAAATTGGGTATAACGTATCGGAGCTGGTTCAAATGGCTAAAATAAATTAAAACTAACTGAAAATTAGTTTTTTCTGGTGCTTTTAGTTGCTTTTGGTTAGTTTTGATTAATCGTTTAACCAAGATTCGGTTAATTTCGATTAGATTTAATTTATTTTAATCATTTGAACCGGCTCCGTACGTTATTTCCAATTTTAGTTTTTTTGGTTAATTTTGGTTAGTCATTCAATAAACTTACGGTTACTTTCAGTTAGTTCTAATTTATTTTCGTCATTTGAACCGGTTGCGATGCATTATAACCAGTTTAAAAGTTTTTGGTCAATTTAAGTTAGTCGCCAGACTTCGGTGAAATTCAACTTACCTTAATATTTTTAATATGTGCCGATACGTTTTAACCCTTTTTGGTGCTTTTGAATACTTTTGGATAGTTTTGGCTAGTCGTTCAATCAATTTTCGGTTGATTTCCGTTAGTTTTAATTATTTTAGTCATTTGAACCAGTTCCAATACGTTATAATCAATTTTAATGCTTTTGGTTAGTTTAGGTTAGGCGCTCATATTCGGTTAATTTGGAATAGCTTTAACTTACTTTAATATTCTGAATCTGTTCCGCTACATTTTAGCCCGTTTTGGTGCTTTTATTTGCTTTTGGTTAGTTTTAGTTAGTTATTGAGTCAACTTTCGGTTATTTCTAGCTAGTTCCAATTTATATTAGTGGTTTGAAGCGGTGCCGATATATTTTAATCAAATTTAATGATTTGGTTAGTTTTGGTTAGTCCTTAAAATTTTGCTGGTTTTGGTTAGTTTTAACTTATTTTAATGTTTGTAACCTGTTTCGATACGTTTTAGCTCGTTTTAGTGCTTTTGGTTACTTTTGGTTAGTTGTTCTATCAACTTTCGATTAGTTTCAATTTATTTTCGTTATTTGAATCGGTTGCGATGCGTTATAACCAGTTTAAATGTTTTTGGTCAAATTAAGTTAGTATCCAGACTTCGGTTAAATTCAACTTATTTTAATATTTTTAATCTGTGCCGATACGTTTTAGCCCTTTTTGGTGCTTTTGGATACTTTTGGTTAGTCGTTCAATCAGTTTTCGCCTGATTTCAATTAGTTTTAAATTATTTTAGTCATTTGAACTAGTTCCGATACGTTATAACCAATTTGAATGTTTTTGGTTAGTTTAGGTTAGTCGCCAATATTCGGTTAATTTGGGTTAGTTGTAACTTACTTTAATATTTTGAATCTGTTCCAATACATTTTAGACCGTTTTGGTGCTTTTATTTGCTTTTGGTTAGTTTTGGTTACTTATTTAATCAACTTTCGGTTACTTTTTGCTAGTTCCAATGTATATTAGACGTTTGAATCGTTTCCGATATGATTTAATGAAATTTAATGTTTTTGGTTAGTTCGTGCTTTTGGTCACTTTTGGCTAGTCGTTCAATCAACTTTCGGTTAGTTTCAGATAGTTCCAATTTATTTTAGTCATTTGAACCGATTCCGATACCTTATGATCAAATTTAAGTTTAAATAAACAAACTAACACGATCTCTCACGCGTATGACATCATGTGGCAAATGTAGCATGTACTTTTTCACAATTTGAGGCCCTATATTAGGATAACAGAAGCATTTTCAATGTTTAAATAAATCGGCATACATTAAAGCGTATTAAAGGAATTTCTGTAAAAAAGTCAGAGCAGCCATAATAACACAAGATTTCCCTAACCGCTTGTTGGGAAAAAAGAAAGTGAATGGCTATTGCAAATTTTTATTTTTCCTGAACCAGTCCATAACAAAACACGTTTTTTATGGTATGTATTATTAATATATAGCACACCTATTTTATATAGTTTGTTAAAAATATGTGTTGCTTTATGAAAAAGTCTAAAGTATTTTTCTGGTCAAGCTAACAATAGCGCTATCAAAAATAGCGATTTTCTTAAAAAATAACAAGAAATTAGGTATTATATATTAGTTTTCTAATGGAAAAAATGCACAAAAATTATTTTTTGTGTGTTTTTTTTTTTAACATATTTTTATCGGGCGTATAGGATCCCTCGTTACGTTTTGTCTTCAAATATTTGAACACTTCATGCCTGGCCCTCCGCTCGCTTCGGGGGAGCAACCAACAAAAACTAACCCCAACTAATCGAAAATATGGGCGAAAACTTCCTCCTGAAATAATTTTCATAATAAAGGCAATTGGCAATACATAAACAAACAAAAACAAAACGAAGCGATAATCTCGGTGGTGGATTGTCAGTCACGCTGTCCCGCCGACCAGTGAGAGAGAAGAGCGACTCTATACCTACGCAAATGTGCCCAATAAATAGAAAATGAGCACGATCGATTGTTTGCTGCATGTCAAAAAATAGTTTCAGGTTGAAACATCGAGAAAGTAGTTAAAGGTAACTTTCTCTATGGATTGAAATATTAATACTATGAAACAGAATTAATATTAAGCATTTTTTTTCCGTAAATCAACTTGAAATAGGTTCCTCTTATTATAATAAATAATTCTGTTAAGTAGTTTTGATAGCATTATTGTTAAGGATCACCTATTTGTCTGCTGCATGACATATATCAAAAACTAAATTTGAAGCGTTAATTAATGTTCCATAACGTTTTGCGATTAAGTATTTTGACAAAGAAACATCAGATTCTATTAACTCACGACACTTTAAACATGTAATAGCAAGCAAGAAATAGTTAAAATAGGTAGTTACTTAAATAATATGCGCATAGTGCAAATAGTGTGCGCACGACTATTAGTTTATTTACTTACGCGTGGAATGTAAAATTTGGGTAGTCTGTTTCATGAACATAACGGCGAGTTCCTTATAGACGAGTGACGGCTACCCGATGGTATCAGCTTGTGTGGCAAGAGGGAGTATCGCTGATTTCATGAACAATGTGAAGTAGTGACATGGCACGAATGTTTCGCGACAGCTTTCCCGTTGGCTGCCATCAAGGTCGAATATTACAAACCTATAAAGAAGTCGGATTCTTTATGAATGTATTCGCGGAAACACATGCAAGCGGCTGTATATTTCGTAAAAGGTGCATCCAAAGTACGGGCACGTATTACAATAAGAAATATTTCACTTTTCGCATGGCCCTCCGCTCGCTACCGCTCGCTACGGGGGCGCAAGAAAAGGAAACTAACCAGGGGCTAACCCAAACGTAACCCAAGACATACCCAAAATCAAGAAAAAAACTGTTTGCAAACCAAAACTAACCCAAGACACACCCAAAATCAAGAAAAAACTATTTAGAAACTAACCGTAAAAAAAATATAAAAAATAACGGGGTTTGAACCCGGGCCTTCGCCGATAGTCGCCAAATTGAGACCGAACCATCTAAACCTCTAGACCACGACGGCTCTTGCTTCAGATCGATTGCATCGCGAAGACATCAAATGTAATCGCTCGAGTCAACACCACCTACACAGGATGGCGCTGGAGACGCTTTTTCCTTGATGGCAGCCAACGGCAAAGCTGTCGCGAGATACTCATCATAGGGCCTAGTTTACATAAAGTTTCTAGCCGTAAATAGGGCATCAGAGCACTTTAGCGTCTCAAATACTTTTATATAAAAATTAATGTATATGTAAAGTGCTTTGATGTCGAAAATAAATATAACACTTGATTTTTTGTTGTGTTTCCATGTTGATTCAAGTTTTCTTTTTTAAATGTTTATATGTTAGTATTATAATCGACACAGTATACTTTAAGGCGAACAATTTATATTTTGATATGCTCTATTTTCTAATAAATGAAATTTTTCTGTCACGTTATTAAAAATAAGCTGCCGTTTTTCCATGATACAGACATACTCTTTGGTGTCATCGGCAACAGCGCCGCAGGAGCGATAAGCGCTTGCGTACTATTTTATAAGCGGGGAAATAAGAAGGGGAATGATGTGACGTGTTCATATTTATTAAACAACCCTGTCTATTTCTTATATGTCTTTGAAGGAAAACGTCACCGTTTTTGGATCTTATCACAATGACTAAAACGCATAAACCCGCAGTATCAAAATCACTAACATTGACTGAAGGGTTAGCTCTAAGGAGCAATAATCGTGTCTACTATAGCATGAAAGAATAAAGATATTTAAAAAATTGATAGTGTAGTGTATGCGAAGTTTATTCCTAGGATAAGCGAAATCCCGTTTCCTGTTTCATGACATTTCATAGGCAGTAAATTTTCTTTCAGTATCTACCATTGATTTGTATAGGAGTGGATAAGCAATAGCCGCCTGTCGCACTATTCAAAAGTGGCAACCTATGGGCGAAAAAACAGGTTTCTGCGCATGACAAAATCGACGCAAAATGGAAAAACATAAACAAAGAAGATACCGTTTTGTCATGCGCACTAAAACACTTGCCGTCTCAGCAGGCGTCGATCAGGATCGAACTTGGCTTTTGTCTTTGACGTGTTTTCGTTTTGACGGCGCGGCGTTTTGAGTTAATAATTCGAGTTCGATTCGAGGCAATATACCCGGGATGTCCTATTTCAAGTAAGTCTAATTATTATAAGTATTACTTATTTATACCTTATTGTTTGTTTCACTATGCTAACTGGGGCCCATTTCACAATCGGCAAAACTCCTCTACCGAATATTTGGTGAAATAATCACTTTCGAAGTCCGGGCCTGCCTATTTACCTTCTCGGTGCAACAATTAGCTCCTACTAATTTTCTAATGCGCAAGTCCAAATAGAAATCTCTTTGTTTACATTTCGCTGTCGTAAATTCGCCATATTTGGTCTATTTATTGCTTATCCACTCTTATACAAATCAATGGTATCTACAGGTTTTTACTTTTAAACTTGTCATTGTTTGATGCATAATATATTTTGGTGTAAATAATAAACCACTCCATATTTTTTTTCCTTTAACATCGATTTGTGTATCTCTTGTAAATATATGTTTAAAGTAATGTAATTATGTACAATTTTCTAATTATTTTGTTCTGATTTAGTTTCACCTGTAAGATTTAATTTTTATTGAAAATTCCTTAAATGAAAGACTTAATAGCTATTTAGAACTATGCCTTGAGCATGATAGTTAACAAGCTAGCGATGCAACCTTGTTATTCGTACTCCTCGTACGTATAGTCTGGATAGTAGCCGAGCTTTGTACAACCTATTATCACAGGTTTTACTATGCTCTGCTTTTATTGTATTCTAAACCGTAAATATGTGTTCAACAAGACTTGGGTTAACAAAATTGTATTATTATATTTATTATTTTAAATGTTCCAACAATAAGATAAACTTGTACTCTTAATAGGGCTAGCCCGTTATAATTTTCACGAGCCAGCCCGTTACAAAACTCATAGAATACAATAAAATATATTACACTATTTTCAAAACACCCTATCGAACTCAAACTCTAGAATTAGGCGAGTAATTCAAAAATTACAACTTTGAATATAGAATATTCTATTCCCGTAATCATTGACCGTACAAACATGTTTCTCCCAGATCTCTCTATCGAAAACTTTATCTTGCGTTCCTTATTTAAAGACCCTGGCTATACTTTTTTCTCCAGACTATTTACTATTCACCAAGCATAGTTTCAAGGCTTCCAAGTTCCAAGTCTAAAATAAATGGTTTATGCAAATCAGACTTGCTCTCATATTTCAAAAACTTTTTTCACTTTGGTAGCCGGAAGTTCTAATCGGTAATTTTACAAGAAGAATGAGAGTTCGTTATTGATTTTGATATTTAGGGTTAATTTAATTCCTTAATATGTACGGCCTTTTGGAGATATATAGATGAGTCAGAATAATAGCTCAGTTATAACTGAAGCCACTCCTATTTGCGTCCTTCGCAACCGCAAGGGGATATTGAAAATGATGAATAAAATCGCAAAAGTGTGACTTGTTTTGTAACTCAAATAATTTTTAAATGCAGACTTTGAAAAAGAAACGCGAGAGTTTATAATATTAATTAATTAAAGACATGCATGTTAACCATTAATATTAAAAATTATGATAATTAAAAAAAAATAATAAAAAAATGTTGCGGATATGAAGACCTAAAAAATATCCACCACCTGTAGATAGGAAATATAGGTTATTAATATTGCAGTAACTTAGCCATTTCGAATTGTATCTTAACAATATATATATATATATATATATTGGATTTGAGAATATGTTAAACATATTATTTCTCACTTTTTAGTTTTATACTTTATAATGAACTATATGTTATTATCATAAACTGTTGGGACATTTTTATCAGGGATCTAACAAATCAATGAATAATACTAAACAAGATAGAACAGTGTATATTAAGTATTGTACTTACTTGGTCTCTATAAATAGTATTAGCACAAGTCTTCTAATATTTATTTGTTTATTTTTGAGCGTTTATAATTAAACATCGAATGAGATAAGTAAAAATGTTGGCACTTGGTAAAGAGAAATAAATACAAAAACAAAATAATAAATTGTCATATTCTTAAAATCTTAAATAAGCATGCAAGCAATAAAAGCAAATAAAAGCGACAATAAAACAAACTTTTTATATAAATGGAAAAATATTCTCTGTTAAAAACTACAGTCAAAGTCTTAAATTTGAGAAAATTTTTGACATTTTCTTCGCTTGTATGTACTTTCTAATACATTATTTTTGGCTTTAGAATAGTTATTTAGAAGAATGTTTGAAAATGTACCAATGCTTCGTTTCGATAGACTTACTGAACTTCCACAGTCATGCACATTCAGGTTCTTCGGTTAAGCTGAAGCATGATTGTTCTAATTTTCCCAATGTGTTAATTCTATAACGATTCGCTTACGAGATTTGAAACTCAAAAACTGTGCTTCAAATCTATCAGAAATAAGTACTTTAAACAAAGAATACGTATTTATTATAATATTAAAAAACTGTTTGGCGTAATTAAGCCCGCCTCGATCTAGCAATTTGATCACTATCGGAAACATCCAATTGGATATCTTTTTCAGATGTCATAAAGAAGAAACAAGGCTTACAGGTTCCTTTAATTGTATGTACTATGGATCCAGTGATATATACCAAAACCGTTGAATCTTTCTCAGATATCTCGCCTTCAGCTTGAAAAATGGATCGCAAATCTCAGAAATATCATTTTCTTCTAATTCTGTTATTTGGAAAGTGTTTAGGAAATCCTTTAGTAAAAAGGTCCCCTTTGAACTAGACGATAAATTGATTAAACTCAAAATTTTTAATATTCTTTCGTATTCCAAAATTTGTGATAACGAAACATGATAGGTAACACCACTCATTAGACGATACTGTCCAAAACGAGCTTCCAAATCATCTGTCTGAAATTTTCCGAAAATTACATATTCAAAACCGAAGTCTTCCAAGAGAAATTTTGACAGCAAAATTAACGTTTTAGTGGTATGAGTAAATGAAAATTAGGTCTCTCTAGTAAGCTTTCCGTTTCGTTTATTTTTTTTTATCGCAACCTGGTATCTCTAATACGTCCCATTTATCTAACCAGTCAACTAGAGCTTCTAACAAAGTAAGCTTCTTTGGGAAATTTAATGACGGAATTTCAGCTACTGTAATAACTATTATAGCAAGATACACAACAGCTTGAAGGCATTTTACGATATTCGTAACAGTTGTCGCATACATATAAAAAATAATAGTTATTGCTCGACGCATTAATGATGCCAGTAAGTTGCATACATGCAAACACTGAGAGGAATTTCTGACTACTGATCATAGACCATAGATAATAGATAAAAAAAATATATATATTAAAAAAAAAACTAATGACTATACTCGTTCGCCGCGACGACGCGACGCCGACGCTTCGGCGGGCTCGCGCTGACCCACTGTTCATACGTCACAGCGAACGAGGGAATACAGTTCCAGGCTCGTTAGCTATCGAATGCTCCGGTTTTAATCAATCAAAATTCAACATTTCGGTTCTATTAGATCAATATCAAAAACAGCCATGATCATGACAGAATTAAAATTTATCAATTTTTACAGATCAATGACAATTTAGGTACTTAGTAAATTTTAAAAATTAAAGACTATTTTTCATTATATGACTGACCGTGGAAAAAATAATGTTTGCAACTTACGTTTAATGGCTATTAAAGGCAATGAGCGTAATATATTATTAATTTCTATATTCTTGAGAGTGTTTTTATTTTTTGTACGTGAAGCATTTTTACGTTCCCTATACCGTGTGTGCAACAGACACAGTCTAGGAAACGTAATGCGCACCGAAGCACTCCGATCCCTATACCGTGTGTGCAACTTGTGCGCATTATTATGGCTTTGCATGGCTCTCCGCTCGCTTCGCTCGCTACGGGGGCTCAATCAAAGAGAATTAACCAAGTGCTAACTAAAACTAACCCAAGGCTAACCCAAACTAACAAAAAATTAAGAAAAAACATCCCTAGACAGTAGGCGCAATAGTGGGTGACTGATACTTAAAATAAATATCTGAGAGTATATAATCGCTATGGGGGCGCAACCAACAAAAACTAACCAAACTAACCCAAGGCATATCCAAAATGAAGAAAAAACTTTTTACACACATAATATTTAAAAAATCACACCGACGGGAATCGACCCCGGGACGCCGAACTAGAGGTCTGCCATCTTAACTACTGAACCACCAGAGCTTTTGAAACGAATTTGCTGGACCCTAAAGACATGACAGTTGGCGTTGCACACACGGTATCGGAGTGCTTCGGTGCGCATTAAGTTTCCTAGACTGTGTCTGCAACCGGTTGCACGCACGGTATAGGAAAAATGCGTACGTGAAGGTTCGACGTCAAGTAAGAATCCAGAGTAATATCGAGATATTTAATTTATTTCTGGTGATGACATAAAAATAATATTATTATTATATCTAATTTAGTTGAGTTATATGACATTTTACTCTCAAAAACTGATGTTGTATGCCATATTTAAGTTCTTCAAATTTCATGGCGATATGATAAATTATTCGAAAGATATCAAGAAGGTTCTACTTTTGAGGCAGGAAAGAAAGAGGCAACGAAAAGAGGGCCAGTAACTCATTTATTTCTCAATTCTTTTGTTCCTCTTACAAAAAAGCGTAACATTGTATTTAATTGTCAGACCCTCTTAACTTATTCCAACAATAACATAAAACAGCAATCGTTCCCTGGTTTTATGCGATTAAAATAACTTTGGCTGTAAAACTCTGCTTTCCCTTATGAGATTCGTTTTATTGCAACTGTGTATTAGTCCGCTATAAAAAGAAAATAAAACTTCAAGGATAACTTCAGAGCCACAAGAGGAGCATTGAGTCGTATTTTAAGACGAAATAATACTAAACTTATATAGTTATCTATAGTATTTTAAAATAGACAATTTTATGTTTAATAAAAGCATTAAAATGATCTAATAACGTATCAATAGAGGAAGATTTCATCGTGTTAAAAATAAAATAAGAAGCTTATAGATTAGTTTGTCCACAATAATACTCCTTCTACGATGAAATAATTTTAAAAAAGTTCCTCTTACATTTAATCTAGTCTAAGGGTATAAAAACTCAAAATTTGTCAATTTCAAACAACATTTGAAAGTTGATGATCACTGATGACTAAAATACCAACGTATGTGCCCAAGGTTTTGAGAAAAAATATTAATAGTTATATTATTTTATCTTACGGTAATTTTATATTAAACTTTATGTTATGGATAATGGTCCATGGTTTTCAAAATCACGAAACATGATCCAAGTCCCAAGAATAAGTCAATAATACGTCGGTATTTTCGGGACGTCGAAGAGCGGCAACATTAAAGTGTATATGTGACTTCGACGGACTTTTAACATTATATGAGATTACTGCAAAAGTAAAAAATTCTTCTATATGGCGCTCAAAACAAAATTTAATTTTTAGTATAATTAGATGCCCTGAAAACATAACAAGGCTTACTACCAATAAATTAACAAACTTTGGGATTTTTTATGAAGCCACATTAATAATAGGCCTTAGACCATTATGTAGTAATTTTAGTCTAAAAGTTCTGGCAAATATGATACATCAGCTTGAGATAACTTAAAGATGTTAAAATATGAGGAGGTAAACCAGGCCCATATTTGAAAAAAATTACTTGATGATGTTGGCCTGAAGATAAGACGTCGGATCTAAAAATAAATATTAACATATTGTGCCGCTTAAAAGGCGCGTCGAGAGAGATTTTTTTGTTTGACGAGCATAAGAATAAAACCAAATTTCATAAATTCGTTATTTGCTAGTATAAATTATAATGAAGGTGTACATTGCTTTCCCATCAACAGATGTTAAAGCTTTGATAAAATAGGTAGAGGATCCCTAATTATATAAGATCCATAGTCGGAATTTAAAAGCGATAACAGGAAAGTATTGAAGACTCTTGACGTCTAGCTGCAACTATTTCCCAGATTTTAATAAAGTTTAGTATACATGACCAATCGGATTCGGTGATTTGTGTTTTTAAAAACTAACTTTTATTACAAAAAACTAAATATATTGATTATTGATTACAATAAGGCTCTACTTTAGCTTAACACGGATTAGTACTCTATCTATTAACCAGTAAGACGTGTAGGACTCTGACTGACTTGAAACATAAGGTCGAGAACAATAAAAGTGAAATAAACTGTCCATGTATGCATTGTTGTGGTCATCAATATACATTGTAGGGCGGCATATAACTCATGCCTAACAAAGTACTGTGGAGTTAAAATGGTAAAGACAATGTTTTCACATTTGTACTTTTTCGTAACTTATGTATGATTTTTTTTTAATATAATGCCTTGTATATTATGTTTAAGTCGTAAAAATGCTGTACAGTAGGACAAAAAGATATTTTTTTTAAATTTAGTAATGCGGATTCTTTGTGGGAGACATATCTCTAATTTCGCCGACAGCGTTTGGCGTCGTAGCGAATCCGGATCAATCTGGTTCGTGTCCTGCGGTGGCTCTGCTACGACGAACAGTGAGTGTGCAAATTCCCTGAGATTGTGTACTGTTTGTACTCTGACTTAGTCATAGGAGTCAGAGGAAGGAATATTGGCTATGTTTCAACCAGAGCACAAAAGGCCTTGATGGTGTAAAGAGGAAGATCTATCACTTAATTCGCTGTAAACCACACTTTTCACAAAGAAAAGAGCATTAAAGGACCTGATGAATCCAATACTCAGCGGGATAATAATTCCCTTTTTCAAGAAAATGAAATACTTAATAAGGTCAGCATTGCGTGGGTTCTGGGACATGAGGGCCATCAAGGCTACGAAGAAGCCGATAAAGTTGCAAAACGTGGCGCAAGGAAGGGACCTAAGCCCTACTGCGGGATAGCAGGAAGAGTCTTCAAAACAGCAGTTAAGAGCTAGATAGATAAACAATCTCTAAACTGGTGGTTACAATCACACAGGCCAAACAGTTCATGAAACACGGCTCCCCATAGGCTCTCTGCAGGCTCAGGTATGCAAGGCTAGGAAAGACCAAACCAGGACCTGCAGGGTATATGGAGGAGTCCGTATCCATTTGTGCAGTCTGAGTAGGAAGACCAGACTGGATGAGGTCCTCTAAGCATGGTTCGTAGTGCTATAATAAACCTGCATAGGTTGTAGTGACAGAGGCGAGCACTAGTACTAGTACCAACTCCATTCAATTCTATTCTAATCGATGCAGAGATATTTGACCATAATACATTTCGTGCAAAAGCTTTCTGAGCAAAGATAGATAAATAAAACTATGTCCATTTTCTTTTAATAATATATCGTTTATCGTTAAGTAAATAAATGCAACCTCAGATTCTGGCGTATCGAAAATCCTCATTTGATTTCGCACCTTATCATGCATAAAAATAAATAAATATTATAGGCCGGTTTTTCCTCGAACATAGGTATATTAGCGTGCAAGGGATATCTTTATTACTACACCATTACACCATTCTGGAACTTCAAGATCTTCGCATTCACTATTTTGACAACATTTATTCCAGCACAAAAGTGGGTCTCCGCTGTTTGCGATCAATAGAATCAAGTTTTTGCGAACCGTTGAATAGGATGGAACGATTCTGTCAAATGACACCATTGGCGCCGGATCTAAATTCGTTGAATTTTATGTTTGGGAATATTCAAATACGGTAGTATACAAGGATAAACCAATGAATTTAGAAAACTTCAGAAATAAAACAAGTGTTGCGGTGATAAATATAATGCAAAAATTATTTTTAAATGCAATAGGAGAATTTCAATATGGGTTAGGCCATTGTCAAACTGCACAGAAATGGTAATTTGATTATTTCCTTGAAAAATGATTTCTTTATATTGGTTAATTTTCAATTAGTTCCTGGTTTGTGATAATTAATTGTAATCCCACAAGGAAAACGAATAAATAAATAGTTAAAAAAAAACTGATAACATCTTCTTATCCTACATTGCAGCATTTTTCTGCTCTTTGTGTACTTACCAAATTTGATGGGCTGTCTCTCGTTACAGATACTTCTTTTAAAAATAAATCAGATTTCCTAAACCAGAATATCTTTGGTTTGGCAATATCATCTGTCCCTGAACCGCTCTGCTTGGATTTTAATACCAATGTAAGTCCATTCTTGTACATTGTTTTAATTGTTTTTAAGTTTTTATCTTATTTTTAATGTCGGAAACAGTTACACTCACTTCAGCTTTCTCAATTTCTGTTACGATGATAGATAGCTAAAGCGATTTCTCGAGCATCTCGGTTTCAATCGATCTCGAGTTGGGTATCCTATCCCATAAATAGTCATTTTATTGACATAAATCCAAACAATGTAACTCAATACTTGCAGACCACTTCATGCTAATTTTTTTGTATTTTTTCAAACCAGAACTATCACACCCAAGCCGCAAAATTAACTTTACACGACTAACTACAGTTCACACGCTTCAAATGCGTTTCAACCTATCTGAAAATCTCCTATGACGCATTTGGTTGATGAGTAATTCTTGAATGGATCAAACTTTTTCGGCTCAACTAAAATTTATCAATAAAAATCGAAAACACGGTTCACAAGTATATTTTTGTCCAATTTTGTTCAACAAAATCGACTCGTGAGAATACGGCTTTAGCAGTTGGATTCAGCGACTCATCATCTCGATTTTTTCGTAATTTGGCAATGGTATATTTTGGATATCTTCCCTTTTTATATTTCACGGTATCTCTTGAAAAAGTTTGGCTTGCAAAACGCGAGTCCAAATGTTCTAGATAATTTTGCGTACTGCGGTTCCCAGATTGTTTTGCACTTGTTCGTTAATCCGCTCCACTTAATATTTTAGGTGTAGTAGATTTTGACAAGCTTGCACATGGCAGTTTCTTCTCACACGCCTATGAAATATTTCGGCCCATGTAAAATCTTATAATTTCATCGTTTGGTTACTCGCTCGATTAAACGAAATTAGAAATAATTTTAAAATAACAAGCTTTTACGTCATTGCAGTGCCAATTAATGACTGGTCGGGCCTTGCATTGCCAACCCTAAGCTATTTCCTAACTCCAATTAGACTGAAAACATTATTTCTCTAATAAGCCTCAACAAAATTTAATCTAAAAGCTTATGGGACATAGGTTAATATCTATGAAAGAAACTATCGTCTTTCTTATTGGCTGAATATACCACGAAACTGAAGTAGTACACATATGGAAGCCACTAGAAGAGGACAATGAAAAAATAAATGAAAGTTAAAAACAATTTAGGAGAGTTGCTTCAGAATTCTGACATTTTGCAATTTAGGCCTCACAAAAACGTAGCACAGTATTGCGGAAATCGCATCTTTATGTCTCTACTCATAAAACGCCGTAAACCACACAATAATGAAATTAAAACCCTGTATAGTACACGTATCGTAGTTCACTATTAATATATTTTCACACGCGTTTGTTGGAAATGCTCTTACCCACTCAGCTTAGCGCTGACCACATAATAATACAAAGTCATGTATTATACAAGTTTCCTACCCCTAGTATAAAAGATCTGGCGAAAAATATTATAAGAGGAGATAGAAATAACCAAAAATAGAATAGAAATAGCAATAAATAGAGAAAAATGTATGATCCATTCTTTTGCACCCTTAAGAATGGAGCTGCATAGTTGCAAAAATATCGACAATCGCAGAGTTCTCGGGGTGGCATCATTTGTTTAGTACAAAGGAGCGATAGAGAAATAGAAGCGATGCCCTAAAATCCGCCGGGGTAGATTAGAGTTAAAATAATTAGGCTGTAAACTTAAAGCTCCAGTTCGGTGTTTATCTGTTTGCAAATTAATAATCAGTTTTACGGTTTTAAATTGTATTTATTTTGTTAGTTAGTGCATTAGCTAGTTTTTCCAAAGCAATTGGTAATGTCGTCTTTTATGCTGCTTTAATCGTGCGCAAAATTTCCTATTTATACGCCATTTGAACGCCAACTGCACTTTGTGTATGTGTGTTTCGTGTTGCATTATTATTTGGATTCATTATGGATACGGACAAAATGATCCAGTTGATCCAAAGTTGCCCCTCATTATGGAATAATGGCTGTGAGGTGTATAAAACTGCCGTCTCCTTGGCATAATATAGTTTCACATTTCACATCCAAAGATATCCTGCATAGATAAATATATTAAAAGCGGTTAAATACTGAAACAAAGCCACGTTAAACCGAAACGGGCAGCTTCTACTTTGCTACCCGTCGCGTCGTTGAAAACCGCTCTAGTGTGTCTTGGCTGATGACGGAGCGGGACCACCATCGCCAGCGGCTTTCCGCCACCGCTGCTCCCGCCTAGTGTGTCACCTTCTGTTCAAAATATAATACGTGATATTTTAAAAACCGTCCCACTGCATTTAAATTATTTTGAACAGTTATATTATTCATCTGTGGACTAACTGTTAACAAAAAGATTATCACTTGTGGATTTTGATAGATAAAGCAACTGTAAATAATCATATATAACCCTTTGAGGATGGATCGTTTTTCTCTCAGAAATTTATTGAACGTCAAAATATGATCATAAGCACATGTAATGAAAAAGATTTTCGGGCTGAAGCCTCAGAAGGTGTCATAGATTTGTGACACTAGGCGCATAACCAATCAAAAATAAATTTCTTCTAAATTTGAGTATTTATACATTTTAAATTTCAAAGGACAATGAGCTTACATTAATCATAAAATAGAGCAAAGCAATTATTTTCCTTATTTAGACAAAGCCCAACGTTGCATGTTGAGCAGCAGGCACGTTTCTTGTGCTGCATTAGGCACATCTTCTTAGTTTGCCATGTATTGGCATCAAGCCTAACTCTCGGAGGTACTGTGAGCTTGTAGTTACTCAAAGATTCAATATTACCCTGTTTTCGGCCCTTTTTTGGTAATTTAGACTTAGCTTTTAACAGCCCAGTCGCAACTGAAAGTCTGAATATTTTCAGACTAAGCGTCTTTCCATCGGACCTCTGCTTAAACAAAATGTAGGAGGTCACTAACCATACACTAACATACAGCTGCACATTTTAGCTTTTTAACGTAATATAGCAGCAATAACCACCTACATAATTACTTAACGGCAATACATCTTTGATATCCTGAAAGTGATCATCATTTATTAAAATTTGAGACAATAAAGTTTTAATTTGAGAAAAGTCTTGTTGACAGCCATTTTTATCTGCGTCTTAATACAGATAGCTCTTAGAACTTATTAATATTAATAGCGCCAAAACTGCGAGACTGAAGCGTTAATATAGATTGAATTCTAAGCCTCTTCTCTGTCTCATTCTGTCATACGAATATGATAATGATCTCCAGCCATTTGCCTGTATTTATCAAATATATCTTCAAGAGGGTCTGTTATTGGATATTTCAATCCAATCTTTTGGTTAAATGTAGAAAATTTGACAATAAACTCCCCAAAATTATCAAAGTATGTTTTTTTGTGCTCCTTAAACTAAATTTTGCTTATTTCAGGGGCATTTGACAAATTTAACTCTTCAAATATTTTTGAGCTTTTTATCTTAACTTGGTCGTATTTCTTTTAGCCGTTGTTTTAGCAAGTGTATTGTAAAATGCTTACCAGTGTTTGTACATTTTATTATACTACCATCAGGAAAATGAGCTTCACATACTTTCGCGATTGTGGGCTCAAAGTTATCTCGGGCTGTAGCTTTTAGCCACTTTTGTTGTAAATTTACGCCCTTTGGAAAACCGAAAACATTAACTTTAGGTCCATTTCTGTAGTTTCCATTACAGCCAGGAATACAATATTTTTGAGGCATAACTACACTAAGTATCGAAGCGGAAAACAAAAGAAAAACATAACGGCCGACGCCACAAAAGCAACAGGTCTTTAACTTCGAAATGTATTTACGTATGTAGAAATAGGCCTAATAATATAAATTGAATACCTAAATATACAACGAAATTTTAGGTACAAGTTTCACGCCTTTAAAAGCACATAAATACTTCCGATTCCAGAAAAAAAGCAAGAAAATAACACTAATTACCGATTATAGCAACCATTAATTATCGGCAAATTTGCATACTAGTCGTTTGTTTTGTTTGTGCTATTGCCGGCTCTATAAGGAAAGTACAGTAGACTCTCGATAATTGGGGTGTTGGCACAATACCTACTAAAGAGGTGTTATTGGTTGGGATCAGGGGTGCGCCAATTATTGAGATCGGCAAATTATCCGGCGAGTATATGATGTATGATTTTAGCAATGTATGTAAAAGCAACCTGTCTGTCTATATTTTATAGATATAGATACATAATATAAATAATGTATCTAATACATATGTAAGTATTTAGAGGGATGATTAGTAGTGCACAAAATTGAAAACTTACTCATTTATTTGCTCGCATTTCGAGACTTTCTACACAGGCGGCGGCGTCGCCGATCATCGAGCGTCAGATTATCGATAATTCACTGTATCATTTTAGGAAAGTGCACGACTAAGGTAGTAGTATTAGATAATTTAATAAATAAATTACGAAATAATGCATTATGAAACGAGGAAAGAACATCTAATGGAAATATGTTTTTTACAATATTGGAGTAATTGTAATGAAAGAGATACATTCTTTATATACGGTTATCCTAATATTCGCTACTATCATATTGCCGTCTAAAGCAAAAAGGCAGTAACTGCAAAAACAATTAGAAAATTAAGTTATTGTTTTATTTGGCCTTTCAATGGACCAAACTATATCCATAGACATGGAGAACACTGCAGTTGAGTACTTACTATTTGTTTTTCATTATTGAAACTTAGCGTAAATGCAAAATTGCTATGGTCTACAAAGCGAAAATGCCGTAACTGCTGAATGCCAAGCGAAAAGGCGGTATCGCATTTTCGCTTTGCACGGGTGTTTATTGTCTGCTTGCCTTTCAAAGCGAGGGGATACTTCCTTATATTCTCGAATTGTTTTTTTGCTTGTCCAGTGTTTTTATTCAATTGAACTCGATGCAAAATTAAAATCCGCATAAAAGCTTTATAAGATCTCCTTATTATACTCTACATCACAGCGTATACTAGCTTTGACTCAACAAGGAAGTTATGAGGATAATCCGAGAAGAGGTCATATCAGGCATGATCTTGCCAAAAATTTAGCCGTATCTGATTAATATACAGCAAAATGACCGTATCTCTGGTGGCATCACATGCAGTTACCGCTAATTCCCTGCGGAAGCCGCAGATACCGCCTTTTCGCTGTATGCATTTTTCTCCTTAGTCAAGTTACATATGGAAATAAAGGAAAAATGCCGGTAAAAAAAGTAATGATGTAGACATAGAGTCTCATATTAAATCATTTAATCCATGTGTATCTTACTATCGTAGGGAACATGCGCCAAATGTTCTCTATCTAGGCAGTGGTATCAACCATTATGCTCTTGTTTAATGATTTAAAATAAACATTTCCAGATCCTAAGTTTCATATGAAACCGAAAAAAAATTAAAAGAAAAAAATATCATTTGCTAAATTGGGACATGAATAGTGCGATCTTTGCGAATCATTTTATCTTCATCCTCCTAACGAAGATAGCATTAAGTACAAAAAAAGCAGAACAATAAATAATTTGGCTAAATAATTCTGCTTGTCATAACAAAAACTGGACACTGTCTACTTTTTTGGAAATCAGATTTTATTATGAGTCTGGCCACACTTTCGTATCGGCCGACATGTTTCACATTCAGGTGATGCTTTCCAAGAAAAGAATGAAAACATTATATGATTTTGTAGAAGCGATTGGTCATCTCCAAAATTAAACCAAAAGTATCAAAATCGTCTCTATCTCTCAAATTGCTGAACAAGGCAAGTTTACCTTAAAGTATATAACTTTCTTTTTGGACCAAGGACATACTCTGGATTATTTAATGGGAAGGGTCATGATTAAACTCACTCCTAAGCAAAATAGATACCCTATGAGCGCTCAATGGACATCCAGAGGAAAAAAACGAAACCCTTTCAAAAGTTATAAATGCGATAATTCCAGAAAATGGAAAACAATTTTGGAACAACTTACCTATTTTTAACTCTGAAGATGAAGTAGAATCTTCGCCATAAGGCCTGAGATCTCTGTAAAATACTATTTCATTGAACCTGATACATTAATTTTTGAGACACCCTATATATGTATATATTTTGAGGCACCCTTTATACATGTAAAAGATAAATCAAGTCATAAATTGAAGTCGAGTTTTTGCGAGGTTTTTTGGAGGAGATCCGAATGGTATTGCTCGAGAACGGAAAATAGAGAGTCAGAGGCCAGCGGAGTGTGCTTATTTTGGTGAATTGTCTTGCTTCTGTGTTGCGATATGTCATTACAAGTCGGTAAAATGAAACTTATAATATTGTTATTAACATAATTTGTACGATTATATATTTTATACTCATTGATAATTCATAACTGATTGTATTAACCTGTATATATATTTTGATATTGTTATAAACCTAATTTGCACAAATATTTCATTTATTCTCATTGATATTTCATATTTGATGGCATAACGTGTGTATATATTTTGATATTGTTATTAACATAATTTGCATAAATATTTCTCCTATTTTCATTGATAATTCATATTCGATGGCATAACATGTGTATATATTTTGATATTGTTATTAACATAATTTGCATAAATACTTCTCCTATTTTCATTGATAATTCATATTTGATGGCCTAATATGTGTATATATTTTGATATTGATATTAACATAATTTGCAAGAATATTTCATTTATTCTCATGGATAATTTATATTTGATGGTATAACATGTGTATATATAATTTTAATGAGATCGTTTTATGCTGTGAATAACACTGTATTGGTTGCTGTCTTTTCGTGCTGGAATTTTAGTTTTCGTATGACTGTGTTTGTAATGTAAGTAAGGAACTTGATGAATCCATTAACATTTTCCTCCCCTGACTGAGCGAATATCCTAGCTATAAATCGTGAGCTTGCGAGCAAAGCACCCTAAGTCGTTCTTTTAACAAATGTTATATTTTTAATGATTTGCTTTTGTATGAAACCTATGTGAAATTTAAATTAACATTAATTTGTAACCTTGATTTTGACTTGATGCCAATTGCTTATAAGCACCCGAAATGATAAAAGATCTGTAGCCTGTGCACAATTACACAGAATAAAACCATATATTATATCGAAATGACTATTAGTAATAAGCAACAGTAAGGGTATAAGCTATTTGAATCGTTCTTCCGTATCCTATAATCTTACAGCCTACAAGAGAAATACTATTCAACCACATAATACATAATATAATCAATCGCTAAGCGATGACGAAGGAAATATATATTATTCGGCCTGCAGGTCTTACTAGAGATATTAGCTCAATTTGCAACTATAGCTGAGTAGCCTCCCTTATGGGACCTCAGTACCTGCTGGCGACGTCTGGCTAACTAATACTAAACTCTTCAGTTTTGAATGTATTGTAGTATTGTCACAAGTGTGCAACGACAAATTGCGGTGCGTGAGACAGTAATTTAATTAATTGTTATACTAATGAAGGTTGTACAGCATAACTTGGTTTAGGAATTGGGATCGAGGATTTCTCTGCCATGATCTCTTCCCTCGTGAATTCCAGGCGGAGTATGGCACGCTTTTCTGTATTAGGCGTATTAGGAATCTGTGGTTTAATTTACATGACGCACCTTTCCCTCAAATTTTCCTAATTGTGTTTGGTCGAAGCGCAATCCGAATAATTAAAATTGTGTAAGATATCATAATAACACAACGTAGGTATTAATTTTCTTTTCAATCTATTTTGACGATCATTGGCAAAACAAAGACAAAGCACAATTTTACTTATCTGATTCAACTATGTTGAACAGACCCGGGTACGTATACTACAGGCCCAAATTAATATTTTTTTATTTATGTAACTTTTGTATTTATTATTATTATTATTAATATTTTTAATCATGTCTTTAAATCAAAATATTTTGTGCAAAAAAATTATATTTAAATAGTGTAGATTCATATTAATTATTTATCTATACTGCAATTTGGCTTAGTGAATGTGATCAAAAAGTTTTAAGATTGCACAGCAATTACACCGTAATGGCACGGTATAAATAAGTATATACGGTAGGTTCACTCGAGACAAATTTCCAATTTCGCCGACAGTTTTTAGCTTCAAAGCGAATCCGGATCAATCTCGTTCACGGCCAGCGGTGGCTACACTATGAGGGAGAATTTACGGTCAGTGTGCAAATGCCTTGATATTCTGTACTGTTGGGTCGCGTTGAATTAAATAATTATTAAGATCGCTACAATGGCGAGATATTGTAGTGAGAATAATTGCATTATAAGAGTGGGTGAAGGATTATCATTTTTTAGATGCCCCAAAGACCCTATCAAGTAAGATTTATAATAATATTTTAATAATATACAGTTTTTCAATTACACGTATAATCGGTTTAACAAATATGTCTTTATTAAAATTCTGTTATTTACCAAAATTTGGATAAAGACAATGATGAGAAAAGAAAACAAGTACGGCAAAAATAAAATGCCCGTCACCACTAGCGTGAGCAAAAATCCATTTGTGTTTTAATAATTGCGAATTTTTCACATGACCTTTTGTGTTTTTAAAGCAACTCTTATATTTTAACATTGAAAATGTTTCTATTATCCTAGTACTGTATAGGGCCTCAAATCGTGAAAAAGTTCATATTACATTTGACACATGATATCATACGCGTGAGAGATCGTGTTAGTTTATTTACTTAAACTTAAATTTGATTTATAAGGTATCGGAATCGATTAAAATGACTAAAATAAATTGGAACTAACTGAAACTAACCGAAAGTTGATTGAATGACTGACCAAAACTCGCCAAAAACAACCAATACAAGCTTAAACGTACCGGTACAGGTTACAAAAATTACATTAAGTTAAACTAACTAAAACGAACGGAATTTTAAAGACTAACCAGATCTAACCAAAAACATTAAATTTGATTATAACGTATCGGAACCGATTCAAATGACTAAGATGAATTGGAACTAGCTGAAAGTAACCGAAAGTTGATTGAAAAACTAACCAAAAGTAACTAAAAGCACCAAAAAGGGCTAAAACGTATCGGAACAGAATAAAAATATTAAAGCAAGTTGAAACTAACCCAAAGAACCGAATTTTGGCGACTAACCAAAAACATTAAAATTGGTTATAAAGTATCGGAATCGGTTCAAATGACTATAATTAATTAAAACTAACTGTAATTAACAGAAAGTTGATTGCACGACAAATCAAAACTAGCCAAAGTAACCCAAACTAACCACTAAGGGCTTAAACCTATCGGAACATATTAAAAATATTAAAGTTAGTTGAAACTAACCCAAATTAACCTAAGTTTGGCTTCTGACATAATTTAAAAAACATATTTAAATTGGTTATAATGTATCGGAACCGCTTCAAATGAGTAAAATAAATAGGAGCTAACTGAAAGTAACCGAAAGCAGATTGAATGACTAACCAAAAGTAACTAAAGGACCGAAACCGGCTATCACCTATCGTAATTGATTAAAAGTATTGGAGTAAGATAAAATTAACCCAATTTAACCGAATTTTGGCGACTTACCTAAACTAACCAAAAACAGTAAAATTGGTAATAACGTATGGAACCGGTTCAAATGACTATAATAAATTGAAACTAACAGAAATTAACCGAAAGTTGATTGAACAACTAAACAAAACTAACCAAAAGTAACCAAAAGAGCGAAAACATAAATCAAAACAGATTAAAAATATTAAAGTAAGTTGAAACTTACTTAAATTAGCCGAATTTCGGCGACTAACCAAAAACATTAAAATTAATTATACTCGTAACCTATTGGAACCGGGTCAAGTTAAAGTAAGTTATAACTAACCAAAACGAGCAGAACTTTGGCGACTAACCAAAAGTAAAGAAAAACACTAAATTTGATTATAACATATCGGAATCGGTTCAAATGACTAAAATAAATTGGATCTAACTGAGACTAACCGAAGGTTAATTAAACGGTTAACCAAAACTAACTAAAAGTAAGCAAAAACGCAAAAACGGGCTAAAACAAATCGAAACAGGTTAGAAATATTATCTACAGCAACGTCATGGCTAGTTATATATTAATAGATTTTCCTATCTACAAGTGGAGGGTAATTTTTTAGGTCTTCATATCCGCAGCTTATTAATTTTTTTATAATTATGTTAAAAAAATTATAATCTTAAAAGGCATTTCTTTAATTTCAGTTAGTTTTAATTTATTTCCGACTATGATACGTTACAATCAAATTTAATGTTTTCGGTTAGTTTTGGTTAGTCGCCAAAATTCGGTTCATTTAAGTTAATTTCAACTTACTTTAATATTTTTAATTTTCCCGATACGGTTTAGCCATTTTTGTTAGTTGTTCAATCAACTTTCAGTTAGTTTCAGTTAGTTCCAATTTATTTTAGTAAATTGAACTGGATCCGATACGTTATAACCAATTTTAATGTATTTTGTTAGTTTTGGTTAGCTGCAAAACTTCGGTTAATTTGAATTAGTTATAACTTACTTTAATTTTTTTAATCTGTTCCTATACATTTTAGTTCTTTTTGGTGCTTTTGGTTACTGTTGGTTAGTTTGGGTTAGTAGTTCATCACGCATATGACATCATATGTGGCAAATGTAGCATGCACTTTTTCGCAATTTGATGCCCCATAACAGGAAAACAGAAACATTTTCAATGTTAAAAGTACTACGGCAGACGTAGCGCGATGAGAGAAATTCTCACAAATGCAGCCAATCACTTGAGAAATGCACCTGGTTAAATGGTCATGTTAAAGAGGACGCCAAATATGTCAGCTAGAGCTCGCAAGCCATCTCCGAAAACTGACGATTTCGCAGAAAATATGAGAGAAATACTCGTAGCGCGAGTAATGAAGTGTTAAGACCTTTAAGAAGCTATAAATTTAGGTTACTAGCTTAATATGTCCTTTTTTATATTTGAATTCCCACAATATTTGTCAGGTACTTTGAACCTGCTGCTTTACACATGTTTTAATAGATAAATCAAGTTGCAAACTGTCAAATAAATTATTTTAATTGGTATTACCTTTATTTATAAAGTTTTTGAATTTAGTATACGTTACTATTTTGTATAACTTTATTACATAGTTTTGTTCATTTGAATCACGTATTAAAAATTACCTTAATCGCTCTTTGAAATATCGTGTATCAAATAATAACCGAGGAAATAATTTTGCATCAGCTAATACTTTTTGAATCTCCCCTCACAGACTGCTCGCTGCTGCAGGTAGAGTAAAAACTATTTTTTTACCGTGCTGCGGCTTTTGCGTTTGATCCAAAAACATGAAACGATTTTTACTGAGTGAATCTACTCGATATTATTTGTAATCTGGTAATGGTGAGGATGATATACAAACACCGCCTAGTTATTTTGTAGAAGATATCACTTTGCCATGCAGTCTCCTCAGCGATTGGGCCGTAAGTGAATTCCTAGCAACAAGAGCAAAATCTCCATTACTTTGTTTTGATAAAAATCGATTTATTTGAACTTAGTTGTCTTAAGGTGCGTATAAATATAGCGAGACGCGCACGAAACGCGCGCGAGCCAAGACTATTCTTGGAAATTCGCGGCAACTTTTTTTGCAGCAGCGAGCTTGACGCGTGCCTACCGCGCGTATCCTGTATCCATCAGGAGCGACGCGCATGCAATGAGCCATCAACGAACTTTTGGAATTGCTTTCCAGCTCACTTCAGAATTATCGTGGTTGCGTGAAGAAGTGCGACAGAATAACCGCGCGTCTCGCTATATTTATACGCACCTTTAAGAGCCCTTTCGCACGGGGATATTTTATGCGAGATACAGGCTAAACATGCATTCAAATAGACCTATTCTCACGGCACGAGCGACGCATACAGAATCGCGATCCCGAATTTCTGCGTCCCAGCAACTTTAGTCGCCGGACGCTGAATGCGTATGCCGCATACAAAATTACCATAACGATATATGGACGTGTTCAGACATGGATACTCCTGCAACGGAAAATATATCATAGAAGCAGGATATTTTTCAGTATAAATTGAATCGTCATAGGTATTATTTACTACGCGCTATAGTGATGAACCTATGCACGGCACTGCGACTATTTTAATACTGATTGAAGAAATACGTGAATTCGATGTAGCTGTCCAAGTTTTCGACCGCAATTCTGTATCTCGGATACGCGTATCTCGCATACAGAATCCTCGTGTGAAAGAGCTGTTGGACCCACACATGCAAAGTCAGAAAAAATATTCACAAAAAAGCTACAGTAAAAAACAGCACACAAACTTTAAACGCAATTATGTTTTCGCTTTGGACGGCAGCGTAGTAGTCTGGCAACATTGCAACCAATTGCGACTCGATCGTTATTACCCTTCCGCCCGCAAGCCCCCTCCTACATCATCACTCCCAAATGCATGGCGTCACGAGCTAATATTTTGTGGGCACTTTGTCCTTTTCTAGAGGTGTTATTGGAAGTAAGTAGTCCACTTTGAAACGGTTAGTTTTATACAGTTCTCATCCATCTACCGTCAATTTTCCTATCTCCGCTATACTCTTTTAAGTATTTCAAAAGTGTTTTACTTCCAATAGAAATCATCAGTGATTTAAGTCCTTTAACTTAAGATTATATTTCCTATTTTTTACATTTTGGGCGAGGGCAGAAAAAAATATATTTATATTAAAAATGCATAATCTATTTTTATTAATAATGCATTGCAGAACGTAATATTTTTACATGCGTATCTTAATAATGCTCTTATACCACTTGTATCGTTATCGAACCAAGCCGTATCTTCATAAGATACGATCACACCATATATTGTACTAATTTCCTAACCCTAGTGGAAAAAGAGTGGCCAAAAATATTAGGGAGTAGATAAAAATAACTAGAAATAGAATAGAAATAGCTATAAATATAGAAAATCATTTGATATATCCTTTCGTATCCTTAGTAAATGACAAAAAATTAATTTAGCTGCATAGTTCCAAAAATATAGACAATTAAGGGCAGAGTTCTAGGGGTGGCATCGTTTATTTAGCACAAAAGAGCGATAGAGAAATAGAAGCGATGCTCTAAAATCCGTCGTGCTAGATTAGAGTTAAATAATTACACTATAAACTGAAAACTCCAGTTCGGTGTTTATCTGCTTGCGAATTGATATCCCGGAAGTCGGAGTTTTACGGCTTTAAATGGTATTTATTTCGCTAGTTAGCGCATTAGCTAGTTTTTGAGAAACGATTGGCAACGTCGTCTCTTATGTTGCTCTAATATACCATGAACTTTTCGTTATATTTAGTGCGCGCGTAAAATGTTGAGAATACAAAAGATAAAAATTTACCCGGCTGCCAAGAAGGCAGCAAAAAATTTGATGCGGAAACTTAAGAGAACTAAAAGAACACATTGCATTTTAAAGATTTATTGTCGGTATAAAATGTCTAGTGAATGGGAGACAGAAAACTCTTTTATTTTTAAAGAACTGAGAGTGAAAGTTGAGAAAAGCACTGCATGTCGATTTCCCCTGACATAGGGTGAGCGATTTTATCTATTTGTTACTAACATTTTTAATACTACTATCAAAAACGTTTGATTTTATATTTAAATCTTAATTATCTAATTCTGATACATTTATTACTTAACCTAATAGGTATATTAAAAATAAAGTATCTTTGGTAGGCAATGTTTTATAAAAAGCGGGATTACTTCCAACTATTCGTGTGAATAATCATTTTAGTGTCTCACTGATTGTACGTGCAACACGAAGGGCATTAAATGCATAGTAGTTTTAAAAATGAGGTATATTTTGTAGTATATAAGATAGGCTTATATACTACAAAATATACCTCATTTTTAAAACTACTATGCATTTAATGCCCTTCGTGCTGCACGTACAATTATTTTTACCAAACTGACAAAATCTTGATAGTAGTGTATACAACTACGAACTACCACAGAAAAATTGCATTTTTAGACGATTTCAAAAATATAAGAGAATAATGATATTTCTTCAATGTTTTGGAGGGCTTAAATTTATTGATATTTTAAATAACGTCCCACCCAATGTAACAAGGTTCATCACGTCTTTAAGTTAAGTTTTATGTCTTATATTATGTAACTTCTAACGATGGTTCAATATGTTAAAAAAAACTTAACCACCTCGCTGATTTGATAGATATGGCGCTTTAAATGACAAGCCTGTATATAATTACATATACTTCAAAACGGTTGGTCAAAAATCAGTTATGTTTTTGAAACAATAATTTTGAATTTTTTCGGTTAAAAAAGAGCGAGGTAGCGTTTTATTTGTCAAATATGACAAGCCACCTTCGCCTTATTAAAACAATTTCCATACAAATAAATTCGGCGGAACACAAATGATAGAGCACGACCACGGGAAAATATTTTAACTGTCAAATGTCATTTTTTAACCTCATCGACCACGCTATTCTGGAATTATTTTGTAATCTATGAAATATCTCTTTCAGCGACGTGATACAACGCCATTTAAAAATCTTTTGCTTTTAACAGATATAATTGAATGGCTCCGTCGAACAACGTTGCAAGCAACATGTTTTGTGAAATTGAGGTTTTCGGAGAGCAGTGTTGTGAGACAACGCATGCCAAATATCGGTACTAGTCCCTTGTAATTGGCCGCACTAAACAGCAGATTGAATAGATATGAAGCTGACTAACGCGCTAGGAACAACGTTGCAAACGATAAAATGTCTGCCGCGGCTGGTGTTCTTTCACCTGGTGACCAATAACGCTTAAATAATGATAAAGTAATTGAGTGGAAAAATAAGTGTCGCAAATGTTCAAGGGATGCTAAAAACAAAATATATTTAAGAGAAGGGGTATGTGCCTGAAAAACTGCTACCTGAAGAAGGAACTCCAGAACAACCTCTCTGGTAGTATAGACCGCTCCGATAGTATAGTGGTCAGTGTTCAAGCCTCTCACGCGGGAGACCCGAGTTCGATTTGCGGCCGGAGAGCCAAAAATAATAGTAGTTATTGTAGTTCTACAATAATGACCGTGGAAGTACTACTGCGTTGTCTAAATGTGCCGTGAAGTCGTGCATGTTTCGATTCTTAGACAACGTTGACGGTATAATCAAAGAATTCTACTACGCATATAAACATTCTTTGGTATAAGCCATGTCACAGGTCCCGGTACTCTCAAGGGTATATTATAGGCCCTAGCTTTTCGTGGCCTGCGGCATGCACGTAAAAAAAACAAACAACGTTGCCGTTGTGCATTAATTTTGCACGCTGTGGGCCAATTTGCTTCACAAATATGTGGGTGAAGAAATCATCTCTACTAAATATTGTTCAGTAGAATATTATCTTCCGAAGAAACTAACCGTGGCATATGACAAAAAACAATTTGCATCATGTTGAAGATTACGCCATCCACAAATTCTTGTTGATAAAATGAAGTTCAACATCCCGTTAACCGATGATAGAAGCTCGCATTGAAATCATGCTTGGATCTCCGACAAAACAAGGGAGCAGATCAAACACCATATTTCTTCTTTTCCTCGTCAAGAAAATGAGCAAAAAGGATTGTGTCAATCCCGAACTGAGTATCAGGAAAATGTGAGAGCTTTTCTGTATTAAATAGCCTGAGAGTACCACAAATCTTCACATGTACGGTAATGTTTTACTAATTGAGTTTAATCTAAGGCTTGGTCTGCCTAGTGCAGATAAATATACTTATTGCGACCAGCTGCTCGTTGGGGCTCCCGATAAAGATAGAAGAATAATAATTCAAAATGAAAGCAAACTTCATCATATGCGAGGTGACTCTGCCAACCGTGACTCTGCTTACAAGGTATTAGCTTCAGGTAAGGAAAATGCGAGGTTAAGCTCCGAACACGTTGTTTTGTGTGCAGATCTACAACAGGCTTTATTTTGCCCAAACCTCTGGCCTAGTCGCCTATTTTATCAGAGGCAGCTATCATGCTATAATTTGGCTATACTTGACCAGGGGAAAACATGGTCTATATGTTTATAGTGATGAGACCCAGTCATTTGCACAAAGTTTTGATGTATTAATATAGGCCATATTCTAAAACTGTAGCACATTATTATGTCAGCCTCGTTCCAGTTAGTGTTAATCATCCCTGTTCAAGCAAAAAAAAAAACGATGGAAGCGCCATGGCTTACAACGTTGTATCTGAAAAAAATATATTTAGAATCTCAATTTCTCAATTATGTATAGATAGTAATATTACTTGCACTTCTAGGTAATATCGGTTGATAACAAGTTTTCCTCCTTTTATTATAAAAATAGCCAATTTAAAACAACTTCATCGAACAAACAGTTCTTTTTAATTTTTGAAAAATTATGTTTTTGTCACTTGCAACGTTGTTCGACAGAGCCAATTAATTAAGGATTTAGAATTATCAACTGTCATCTGCCAACTATTATTTCACATTTCCGAGACTAACAGTTTTAAATTTTTACATTCGATGGAAATCATCAAGGGTTTTGGATCTGTCAGTAACAAGGAACACATCGTATCTAAAGTTTTTGCTTTCAACAGGCTTCATCACGCATTCATATGAAACTGTCAGTTTTACTTGCGAACTGTCGCCATAATTTTCCAGCAATAACCTCAAAGTTCTTAGCAGACGTCCTCTTAGATTTTGCTTTGTCACTTGCCAGCTATCACATTGAACTCTAGGCTAATGTGCCAGCTGTAATTTTTTGGTCTATGTCATTTAAAAACTTCAACATTTATCAATTGTTATTTTCAAGCCATGTGAACTATGACCTCAAAGCTTTTGCTTCCGAAAAAAAGCTAGACGAATTTAGATATGTCACTTGTAACCTGCATTATGTAATTTATAGACTATTATGTAACCCATAGCTTAAACTACTACTTAGCTTTAAACAGTTTTCATTCGTTATACCATTTGTATTTACTCACCTTTGTATCTAGGATAATGTCATTTATTTTCTTATAATTTTAATCTCATTGCGTTGGTAAACTTTATGTTTGTGTCATTTCTTCGGTAAATGTCCTGGATTGTATTCTCATCTTGATGCAATCGAGTTCAATATACGCTAAAATTAAACATATCAATTAAAAATTGTTCTAGGTTGAAATAGCCCAGTCCTATCCTACATAAATTTAAATGATTTAATTTTTTTTCATAAGACTATTTTATTATGCTATTTATTATTTAATTCTACATTACTTAATTAAGGAAAGAAATAACAATGATCCACAATTAAAACATTGCCATGAATTATTCTGCTAACTGCACACAAGGGAGGCACAGTAAGGGTTACAGCACAGGCGCGCGAGCACAGAAACAAATAAAAGCGGCACGCAAAGCACGTCGCGGGATTCTGAGTCGAGAGTTCAAAGCTTAGGTAACTAAATAGTCTGCCAGATTCTTGCGGGATCGTGGAGAGTTTGATCACGGTGAAATTATGTCAACCAGAAAAGGTTGATTTCACAGTTCGTGGTTTAATGTTCCGCGATGCCTCGAGTATCTCTCTGACTTTATACATGTCTCTATATGACGTCCCCCGGCCAACGTTAATAGGCTAATACAGGGGCCGTTATATGGGTACATGTCTGACAAAACCTAGTCACGACTAATGTCCATAGATCTATGGAGAGAAATTAGGTTCCCCGACAAGGTTAATCGGCTGATACAGGGGCCATTAATTTGTAAATCGTTAAAATCCCTTCAAAAAAGGCATGGTTTTTATTTGTGAGTTATATAATCCATAAGAAAAAATTTCAAGTTTACATGAAATCATATTTAGGCAGTATGGAATTTAATTAACTCATAAAACCAACGGATTACTGACAAAAAGAAATCATAAAAATATTTTTGACCAATATGTACAATACAGAGAAATTTCTAGCAAATGTGATATGTCTGTGTTTATGATAGAGGGCATTCCTGTATTAGAAAATTCCCTGTATACCGAATAATTGAGTATAGAAAACTTTAAAAATACCATACAAACTAGGCAAAGCTATCAAACTACAAAGCTTTGAAGAATTATTCTTTAATTTCAAACTTTAATGATATGTCAATTTAACGTTTAAGAAGGAAGGATGTTTGGATGTAATTAAACAGGCCAATAAAAAGAAGCCGTTTGTACTTCATGCATTCCTTACGCAATAAAGTAGAAATTATTTATTTTGCAAAATATCCTAGCCCAGTAGAGAGTGGCGAAAAATATTATAGAGCAGATAGAAACCACTATAAATATAGAAAGTTAAATGATCTCTTTCATCGTATCCTTAGGGAAATGAAGCATTATTAACTTAGCCGCGTAATGCCAGAAACATAGACACATAAATGCATAGTTTCAGGGCAAGCAGCGTTTATTTAGCACAAAAGAGTGATCTAGCAACAGAAGCGATGCTCTAAAATCCGTCGTGCTAGATTAGAGTTAAATAATTACGCTGTAAAGTGAAAACTCCAATTTTGTGTTTATCTGCTTGCGAATTGATAGCCGGGAAGTCTGAATTTTACGGGCTTAAAAGGCATTTATTTCGTTAGTTAGCGCATTAGCTAGTTTGTGAAAAACGATTGGCAACTTCGACTTTTGTGTTGCTCTAATAGAGCGTGAACTTTTCATTATATTTATTGCACGCGCAAAGTGTTGAGAATGCAGAAGATAAAAGTTTACCCGGATGCGTAGAATGGAGCAAAAAATTTCATGTGGAAATTGAAAAAGCCCATTGCATTTTCAAGATTTATTGTCAGAATAAAATGTCTAGTGAAAACTCTTCTGATTTTAAAGCACTGAGTGTCAAAGTTAAGAAAGTCATTGTCTGATGTTCTCCAATAAATAGAAAATGACACCAAATCTGTGATAATTTTATATTTTATCTTGACATCTCTTTGGGATTTTTTTTTTATAATAAACGGAATGCTTTTCACTAACTCAAACATACGTGTGAGTAATCATTTAAGGGTATTTCCAATTTCATTTGCAATGCGAAATACATTATTATTGGAAGTAGGTTGTTTTTAGGATGACCCCGGTTATTCAGTGAATAAGAAGGTCACGTCTCAAATTTGATAGGATTGACGATATTTTGTGTTTTGTTTAGCACCTATGTTAGTATACAAAAAAGCAAGATCAAATTGCATTTTTAAGCTGCTATCAAGAATGTAAACGAACCATAATTTTACTCCAATTTTTTGGAGGGTTTTAACGTAACTTTTTAATTTGATGCTCTGTTTCCTATGCAGGAGTGTGTTCTTTGTGCATGTAGTATAAGGTATTGATATATGGCACTTAAACCAGCCCTAAAGATCACGAGCTTAAATGGACGCATTGTAGATATGGCGGCTGAATTCGCAAAATCTATAGAGGATTTTAAATAGCAAATTCTACAGAACGGTAAATGAACAGGTTAGTCTTAAGCGCCATATTGACAATATACATTTTTTTAAGTCTAATAATAGTATCTTTTTATTATTCATGGTGTCAAAGAATCGCGCACAGTTTCTGCAAAAAAATGTCTAGATTATGAAGTGTTTTATTAATATAATTATATAAAGTATACGAACTACTTTTCATGGCGGAGTATCTTTTGATCCTTATTGGTGCATAATATGTGTATGCGCATGCGTTCAATCAAATTGTGTGGCACTATAAATGCAGATCTAATATCTGACCATAAGTGCTACTAAGATTAAAATATTACCTAAAATTTTACCTTATCGCTGTTTTGATACATTCAATCATCAGAATGTCCTTACTGACCTTCGGCCTCTGATTGGTACTCTGTTATAAGTAATACAACTACACATGTTAAAATTGATGTGTTAACTTTATTATTGGTTCATTTAATAGGCATGCTCCTACAAAAACAAGAAAAATTACATAATCGAAAGCTGAATGGTTGTCCCCCAAGTTAAGAATGAAGCTTTAGAAAAGTATAAATCTGCTAAGCACTTATTATAATAACTACTATATTTTATTGCTTTTCAAGACATGAGTCGTAAGACATGGTCAACGCTTCGAAATTTTGATACTCATACGATCAATTCAGCAAAAAAAGATTACCCATTCATATCTCCGATCCCAACGCAATCATCAATTATTTTTTTCAGTTTTTTCAAATCACCAATAATAATTGTAATAATAAAAAACTATTTATAGTTCTAATGTTTTGAATGCAAATATCTTTTTCTTCGTTTAAATTAACTAGCTTTGAGGAAGACAACACAATCTTGCATAAATTAAAAAAAGATAGGGTGATGATGATATTTCTTTACGAATGCTGACCTTGTAGTCAGTCTGTTAATATATTTTGGTCCATATACTTAATTGTTGTTTTGAGCAAAAAGTGCTATCGGAATTCCGCTTGCTAAAGTCTCTGATCCAAATGATTTTTCTGCCATTCGCAATATATAAGTAGACCACCGACTCCTTTTAAAATATTTCTGATGTATAAACAAATTTACAATTATCTTTTATCCCGCAAGTTATTACCAAACAATCAGTGTGGATTTCGAGCGCAGCTAAGTAATCCTACCGCGCTTGCTAAAGCGACAAATCACATATTAACATTGGAAATGTTTATGTTTTCCTATTATGGGGTATCAAATCACGAAAAAGTGCATGCTACATTTGGCATATCACGTAATATACGTGAGAGGTCGTGTTAGTCTGTTGCTGAGGACGGAATCTGTTCTAATGACAAAAATAAATTAAAGCTAACTGAATCTAACCGAAAGGTGATTGAACGACTGACCCAAACTAACTAAAAGTAACCAAAAGCACAAAAAGGGTTAAAATGAATCGGATCAAATTAAAAAAATAAAAGTATGTTAAAACTATCGCAAAGTAACCGAAATTTGGCGAATAACCAAAACTAACCATAAAAATTAAAATTGGTTATATCCTATCGGATCCGGTTCAAATTACTAAAATAAATTGGAACTAACTAAAACTAACCGAAAGTAACCAAAAGCTCCAAAAAAGGCTAAAACGTATCGACACAGATTAAAAATATTAAGGTAAGTTAAAACTAACCAGAACGAATCGAATTTTGGCGACTAACCAAAACTAATCAAATATAACCAAAAGCACTAAAACGGGCTAAAATGTATCAAAATAGGTTACACAAAAACTGACCGCATTTTGGCGACTAACGAACACTAACCAGAAGCGTTATATTTGACTATAACGTATCGGAGCCGGTTCAGATGAATACTTTGGTTTCTTGACAGTGAGTTTCCAAGAACGCATCACGACTCGGAAAATTTTAGTGAACGTTACAACACGGTTTATGCATAACTGATTATAACGTAAATAAGTAAAATAAATTGAGACCAAGTGCAAATAACCGAAAGTTGATAGGGCGACTAACCAAAACTATTAAAATTTAATAGAACGTATCGGAACCAGTTCAAATGAGTAAGATAAGTTGAGACTAAGTGAAACTAATCCAAAAGTTGATTTGACGACTAACCAAAACTAACCAAATTTATTAAACTTGATTATAACGTGTCGGAACCGACTCAAATAACTAAAATAAGTTAAAACTAAGTGAAACTAACCGAAAGTTGATTAGACGACTAACCAAAACTAACTAAAAATTGATTATAACGTATCGTAACTGGTTCAAATGACTAAAATAAGTTGATATTAAGTGAAACTAATGGAAATTTGAATTGACAACTAAACAAAATTAACCCAATCTATTAAAATTGTTTATAACGTGTCGGAAACAGTTCAAATGATTTACGTAAGTTGAAATTGAGTGAAACTAACCGAAACTTGATTGGACGACTAACCAAAATTAACCAAATCTATTAAAATTAATTATAACGCGTCGGAACAGGTGTATCTGAACCGGCTTAAATAAGTAAAATAACTTGAGACTAAGTGAAACTAACCGGAAGTTGACTAGACGACGAACCAAAAGAAACCAAGTTTATTAAACTTAATTATAACGTATCGGAACCGACTCATATGACTAAATTAATTTGAGACTAAGTGAAACTAACCGCAAGTTGATTAGGCGACTAACCAAAACTAACAAAATTTATTAAAATGATTATAATGTATCAGAACCAGCTCAAATAAGTGAAATAATTTGAGACTATGTGAAACTAATCAAAATTTGATTAGACGACTAACCCAAACCAACCAAATCTATTAAAATTGATTATAACGTATCGGAATCGACTCAAATGACTAAAATAAGTTGAAACTAAGTGAAGCTAATCGAAAGTCGGTTATACGATTAACCAAAACTAACCAAATCTATTAAAATTGATTATAACGTATGGGAACCAGCTCAAATAAGTAAAATAAATTTAGAGTAAGTAAAACTAACCGATAGTTGATGAGACGGCTAACCAAAACTAACCAAATCTAATAAAAATTATTATAGCTTATCGGAACCGACTCAAATAACTAAAATAAGTTGAGACTAAGTGAAACTAATCGAAAGTTGATTTGATGACTAATAAATCAAAACTAACCAAATCTATTAAAATTGATTATAACGTATCGGAACCAGTTGTAAAATATATTGAGACTAAGTGGAACTAACCGATAGTTGATTAAACGGCTAACTAAATCTATTAAAATTGATTATAACGTATTGAAACCGACTCAAATGACTAAAATAAGTTGATACTAAGTGAAGCTAACCGCGTTAGATCGGGGATTGAGAGACGAATCGAATGCAGTTTTTACAACCACTACTAATGTTATAAATTGTAAAAACGATCGAAACTTGAAGTAATATGCATTTTGTGGTATATTTTGGTAAACTAAACTTACGTTATCTGCTAAAAGTCATTTTTTACATTAGATTGTGTAAAAGGTGGGTGAGGGTGACTTTTAGTTTCTCACGACAGACTAGTCGTGTCTCATATCGTTAGGTCGAGGAAAGTCAGACGAATCGAATGCAAATGATCGTTTGCTTTTTCAACCACACTTATAACGTTATAAATTGTAAAGAAAAAACGAAACTTCAAGAAATATGAATTTATTTGGTATATTTTGGTAAAGTAAACTTACGTAATCTAACCTGATCTCACCCAAACTTCTATCAACTATTATATTTCCACACAATTATGAGTTTTCTCAGATCTCGAATTTAGTAAGCGTTGCATTCTGCTTCGGCATTTTCAATGTCTCCCCCGATTGCATCTTGTGAAGAACTGTGAATTTTTGAGAATGCAGATCACGGCAAAGTCATAGTGCTTGCGCTGCTGGATTAGCAGTTAAAGATCCTTTACACAAATAGTGCACTATGTAAAAGTCCACCTCTCCTATTGGTCGATCCATCTCGTATTACGATATGTCTGCGTGATGCAATCGGTTTCTATCAAGAGCTCTTGTGGTGTAGAGGTTTAGATCGTTGGGTCTCACTTAGAAAACGCGGGCTCGAACCCCGTTGCTTTTTTTTATTTTTTTTTTAAGTTATGTTTCTAAACAGCTTTTTTTCTTGATTTTGGGTATGTCTTGGGTTAGATTGGGTTAGCACCTGGTTTTCTTGAGCCCTCGTAGCGAGCGAAGAGAGCGGAGGGCCATGCGGATCGACCAATGGGCAGGGCCGATTTTTATATAGTGCACTGTTTGTGTAAAGGATCTTATAATGCGCTGGATTACTCGAAGGCATTTAACACGATGAATCTTAGGCTACTGGTAGCTAAACTTAAATATTTTGGATTTTGTGATGAGTCAGCTTCTTTAATGACCTTGTATTTGTCTCAAAAATTTCAGAAAATTTGGTACAAAAATATTTATTCCGAAAAGCTTGATATCTTATCTGGAGTGCCACAATGGTCTATACTGGGGCCAACGCTTTTTATCATTTATTCATCTGATATATTAACAGCTTTAAAAATTGTTATGTGATAGCTTATGCTGATGACACTCAGCTGTATATTTCTTTGGACCCTGCTACACTTGCCGAAGCAGATGTCTCATTGAATGATGAATTGAGATTACTAAGAGAGCTTTCACAAGAACATAACCCATATTTAAATTCAAAAAAATCCATCCTTACTCGAGAGTTTAATATGACATCTGGCAAGTGACAGATTTAGTTGGGAAGTAAAATATTTAAATCCGCAATGCCTGCCAAAAGGAAAACATATAAATTGACGTATTATACGGGACTGAAAAATAAGAAATAAATAAATAAATAAAAAAGGCTTTTTATTAAATCAAACAAAAATTTATACAAACATTAATGAAGGTGCAATAATTAGAGCATAGCTGGTGAAGTTTAGAAAATGAATGCTAATATTAGTATAGTAGAAGTAGGCCACTAACGAGTTTGCAACTGAACAAGATATATTTTTAGTTTATATTTGAATTTATTATGATTAAAAAGACGAAATTCATCTGGAAGTGAAGTTAGCAAGTGTATTGCATTATAAGCAAAAGACATATTACATATTGCGGTACGAGGGCAAGGCATGGAATACTTTGCCCTATAACTTATATTTACGGAATTCACAGACTGTAGGGTTTTAAAAATATTACGCAATATATTAAATATTCACGAGCGGCTAAAATGCAAGTTACGTTCCATGATTTAATTGGTCGGGGCGGGTAAATATGCGTATCCATAATTTTGAGAAATTTGGGTTAGTATGGGTTAGTCTTGGGTATGGTTTGGGTTAGCACTTGGCTAGTTTCCTTTTCTTGAGCATCGGTGCGAACGAAGCGAGCGGATGGCCTTGCAAAGCCATAATAATAACCCGGCAGACGAATCGCAACTTTTTATTTAGCCCCTTGTAAGTTTTCTGTTATGATTTAGCAAAAGTTAATCTGTGAAATTACATAAATTATGTCACCACATATTTTTCAGTCTTAGCCACTTTATATCAATGATTTTTTGAGAATTAAGGTGAAAAATTAAAGGAACGCAAGGATTTTGCATTGCATGTATCATATTTTTGTGAAGCAAATCAAGGCATTGAGAATATATTATAAAATTAAAATATTTTAAAATCAAAAGAACAAGTAATTCAATTAGCATTATTCTGAGCTTAAAATTTTAAAATTGCCTATATGAAAAAATAGTTTTTAATCTTGAAAACGACCTAGGCTTTAGCAGCTTCACATGTGCAGTAAACCGTAATTGTGTATCAAAGAGAACACCAAGATTCCGAGCAAGATCTACAAATTGTAACTTGATATTATTTATGTACATTTGCAAGTTTTACTTAACAAGCGCTACTGAATTCTTATCTCCAAAAACCATTAGGATGGATTTTTTTGAATTTAAATATGGGTTATGTTCTTGTGAAAGCTCTCTTAGTAATCTCAATTCATCATTCAATGAGACATCTGCTTCGGCAAGTGTAGCAGGGTCCAAAGAAATATACAGTTGAGTGTCATCAGCATAAGTTATCACATAACATTTTTAAAGCTGTTAATATATCAGATGAATAAATAATAAAAAGCGATGGCCCCAGTATAGACCTTTGTGGCACTCCAGATAAGATATCAAGCTTTTCGGAATACATATTTTTGTACCAAATTTTCTGAAATCTTTGAGACAAATACAAGATCATTAAAGAAGCTGACTCATCACAAAATCTAAAATGTTTAAGTTTAGCTACCAGTAGCCTATGATTCATCGTGTTAAATGCCTTCGAGTAATCCAGCAGCGCAAGCACTATGACCTTGCCGTAATCTGTATTCTCAAAAATTCACAGTCCTTCACAAAGATGCAACCGGGGGAGACAGTGAAAATGCCGAAGCAGAATGCAACGCTTACTAAATTTGAGATCTGAGAAAACTCATAAATGTGTGGAAATATAATAGTTGATAGAAGTTTTGGTGAGATCAGGTTAGATTACGTAAGTATACTTTACCAAAATATACCAAATAAATGCATATTACTTGAAGTTTCGTTCTTTTTTACAATTTATAACGTTATAAGTGTGGTTGAAAAAGCAAAAGACCATTTGCATTTGATTCGTCTGACATTCCTCGACCTAACGATATGAAAGACGACTAGGCTGTCGTGAGAAACTAAAAGTCACCCTCACCCACCCTTAACACAATCTGATGTAAAAAATGACTTTTAGCAGATAACGTTAGTTTACCAAAATATACCACATAAATGCATATTACTTCAAGTTTCGATCGTTTTTACAATTTATAACATTAGTGGTGGTTGTAAAAACTGCATTCGATTCGTCTCTCAATCCTCGATCTAACGCGGTTCAATGATATCCACTGTAATATATAATTCATGTCATTTATTTTTTAC
>MU182643.1:194612-221788 GCA_016904865.1 Pissodes strobi | reverse complement strand
ATAAGGAGGGCCAGTACAGGGATCTCCGAAACCATAAGAGATAGAAATTCGGTTAAATGGAACGAAAGTTGCGGCTTCTGGTGCTGTATAATACGCCGCTTTGAAAACAAAAAAATTCCGATTGGTTCCGAAGATATTCGTAAAAAACCGAGTTTTAGCAAAATTGTTTTTATTTTTTGCTGAGTTTATTTCAAGAGGTTTTTTAAAATAAATACTTTCTCATAGACTTTTTCTCCCCTCTACAAGACGGCGTTATTAAAATTAAAATCCGGCGTTTCGTTCTCGGGTTACCATCATCAACTTTATTTTTTTAAATACGGCCCTGGTTGTTTTAAATCGAATTCTGGAAGTGCTTTTAATTCCCAATTTACCGGTGTATCACAAGTTGTGATTTAATTATGTTTTAGACCTTTATTAAGCCTTATTAAATGTTTTCGTGCCTATTGCTTTGTAATACATTATTACGATACAATTATTTCAATTAAAAAAAACTAGGGTCAATTTGATTTAATTTTTGCTTATTGGTTAAAATAAAATAAAATAAATAAATAATTATTATGTCTTAGTTATTACCATTTAGTAATTAGTTTGTATTTTCCATGCACTGTTCCATGCGTCCTTTGTTAACATATTATAAGAAAGTAGGCTTTGAAAAAAAATTGTCGTCATACAGATGCATAAGCTTTGACAGTTACAGTTAAATTATTTTACTGTATTTTATTTTTTTTTGCTTTTTGGATACAAAATGACAATGTTTTGAAGTGAATAAAAATTTGATATGCTAGCTTGTTTTATTTTAAGTTATCGAAACTGTTATGAAGCGGAGCGGATGTATATTTTAATAAAAAATACCCGGAAAGATGGCAGCCAAATAAAAGAACATTTAGCAAGCTAGCAACCAATTGGAAAGAATACGGTGCGTTCAAAAAACCTGTACCTTCCCGACAAAAACCAAGTAATCAAGAGAAAGTAAATAACGTATTATTAGCTGTTATTGAAAACCCCAATATATCAACATGGTAAATTAAAGAAAATGTAGGTGTGGCCAAATCCACAACACAATTTATTTTAAAGAATCACAAGTGGCATCCATATAAATACAGGCTTTGTCAAGGACTTAGACCCGGTGATGCAGAAAGACGTCGAACATTTTGCGCGTGGTATACGAGGAAATGCCACGACAACAGAGATTTTCCTTACCAGATTATTTGGTCTGATGAAAGCATGGTAACTAAAATGGTATTTTTAACAGAAGAAACCATCATTACTGTGCAACAGAAAATCCTCGTGTAGTAAAAGAAGTACGACACCAGGTGCGTTTTGGATTCAATATGTGGGCTGGCTTTGTGGGAAGAAGAATTTTAGGCCCTTTTATTTACTACCATAATTTAAACTCTGAGCGTTATCTCAATTCACTCCAAAATGATTTAGAGGATGCATTAGATACCTAATTCGCCTCTTGCAGAAATTCGAAACCATTGGTTTCAACAGGATGGTGCACCTGCCCCATAATGCCAGAGCAGTTAGTGAACATCTTTCACCTAGATTCCCACGAGGACTTATCAGCACATACTCCCGAACACCATGGCCAGCACGTTCACCCGACATTACTCACTTACATTTCTTTCTTTGGGGGTATGTCGAAAATTATGTTTATAAAAACAACTTCGAAACTGAAGAAGAACTTCGAAGATTGGTGCTCGAGGCTTTTGCTCAATAATGTGTTAGAAGCAACAGTAATGAGATGCTATTTATGTTTAGAAAATGATGGAAGTCTTTTTGAACATCTCTTACCGACGTAGCTTCCACTTTATGTTATATTATAAAATAATAATAATAAAAATATAAAAATTGGTCTATTTATTTATTTAATTTGCTGTTTATTGTTATTACGTATTGTTTACTGATGTTGTGTATTGTTGTTGTTTGTTGATGTTGTTTATTATTGTTGTTTAATTATTGGTTTTAACTCATAAGAAATAAAAAATAAAATAGGCCGTAGTTTTTTTTAATAAATTGAAATAGCTAATGTATTATAAAGCAATAGGCACGAAAACATTTAATAATGCTTAATAAAGGTCTAAAACATAATTAAATCAAAACTTGTGATATACCGTTGAATTTGGAATTAAAAGCACTTCCAGAATTCGGTTTCAAACAACCAGGGCAGTATTTAAAAAAATTAAGTTGATGATGGTGACCCGAGAACGAAACGTCGGATTTTAAATTTAATAACGCCATCTTGTAGAGGGGATAAAAGGCCTTGAGAAAGTGTCATTTATTTTAAAAAACCTAATGAAATAAACTCAGCAAAAAATAAAAACCATTTTGCTAAAATCCGGATTTTTACGGATATCTTCGGAACCAATCGGAATTTTTTAGTTTTCAAAGCGGCGAATTATACAGCACCAGAAGTCGCAACTTTCTTTCTATTTAACCGACTTTCTATCTCTTATGGTTTCGGAGATCCCTGTACTGGCCCTCCTTATCTTGGACACGTTCATTCATCGGCATCAGTGATTGTGTTTGTGATTTTTTGATTTAATTGACCTAACTCTTGTGTCTCTTGATTTATGTATATTTAATTTTTTTCACCTTAATGTATACCTAGTTCTCATTTATATGTTTCTATTTTTAGCCTGAAGAAGATGAAATATATCATCGAAACGTCGCTGAACGAATAAATACGTTTTTTATTGCTGTCCTATTCCCGCTACCTGTAATTATTCTTATTTAGCGCCGCCCTTCGTAACCGAAGTGGCTCCTCCCACAGACCAGGCCTCCTCGTCGGGAACGCCCATGGATATACCCCCTGAACAAACCTACTCGAACCCTCCGTTCAAGGTGCCTCTCAAATCCCTGGAATTTAAGCGTACTATAAGGCAGGTCTACACTGACACTAGCGGTGCACCATCAGTAAAAGTAAGTAATCGCTTTCAACCACTTAGCGACCAGGAAGAAGACGACAATCCCCACTCGTCGCTTGAAATCTCCGCAGCCGCGGCTAAGCCGCGGCATTCTGTCTCGAAACCGAAGACTCCTCTTCGCGCGAAGCCAGCTGCACCGCCGCCGATAGTAACGCACGGAGGCCTCGAAAACCGCCATGACTTTGCTGCCACCTTGCGTTGTGCGCAGATTAAAGATTACAAACTCAAATATACAAGAAACTCGATCATTATTTGGTGTAGTGATCACAAGGACTGGAACAATCTAAAAAGGTTCTTCGACGCTGAAGATATCGGCTACCACAGCTACGCCGAAAAGTCTTCAAGAACTCATGCCTTTGTTCTGAAAGGACTGGACGGAGGCATACAAGCGCAGGAGATTCGAAACGCACTTATCGATGAATATGACATGATTGTTAAAGAAGTATATCCCATGAAGAAGACGGCAACCCCCCTCTTTTTAGTCGTAACAGAGGTCGGAATCAACTTGAAACATTTAAACCAAAAATGCAGGACCCTGATGCGAGTACGCATCTCTTGGGACTACCGCAGGGCGTCCAAGCCTATAATGCAATGTAAGCGGTGCCAGGGACTTGGGCACGCTTGGACTTACTGCAAACGGCCCTGGCGCTGCTCCAGATGTGCAGGCAGACACCAAATAACTGAATGCAGTAGCGATACAGCAAAGTGTGCTAACTGCGATGGAGAGCACAGGTCAATTGACGTGGAATGTCCTGTATATCGATACAAGGGAGAGCAACTACAGCGACCACAACCAGCCACTGGCAAAACCTATAAACCAGCACCGCCACCGACCAGACCTGCATGGCAGAGGTCCGGAACGAGAACCAACGACGAAGACAACTACAACGCAGACTTCCCACAGCTAAAAACAAGCAGTGCAAGTGTCAGTGCCCGTGACAGTGCTAGCGTTAGTGCTAACCGCGAACGTGCACGAGTTCATAACAATGTAAGTAACAGCAATCTCACACCATTAGGTGATACAGCAACAGTTAATACTTTTACTAGATTACAGTCAGTGACTGATCGAATTAACTCCTTAGTAGACATGAACGAGCTTTTCAAAGCTCTCGAGGCATTCGCAGACATGCTAGATGCCTGCGAAGGCAATAAGCAAGCCATCTTGCAATCAACCCTTAAATTCTTTTCAACTAATATCAACAACTATAACTTTTAATAGCCTTTTCATTGCAATTTGATCTCCTAGATCAGGATAGCGCTTAAATACGTACATAATGTAAATTTTAAATATTGTGTTGTCATTACTAAGTAGGTTTTTTCTCACATTTTTCCTACAGATTTACTTATACGTTATTATCACACTGAAACATAAGATGCTAAGCACAACAACATATAATGTCAACAAACACTGCAGGACGATTGAAAGGTACGCCTAAGGAATTTGAATACAAAATGGGATTGCTGTCACTTATTGGCAAGTAGTCTATCCCCTACTGCGTAGGGTTGTCTGAAGAGCATGTGCTCAAGGTATTACCTAGTACTTAGAAGCTCTATAGCTGATAGATTAAGGCTAGTAAGTAGCGTTAGAATTGTGAATTTATAGGAAATAAAAGCTCATGCTCAGACCGCATTCCCGCTATTTATTTGCTGCTTTATCCGTACGGTCAAAATTTGCCTTATTTATATATGAATCAAGGTTTTTGTAGACAAGCAGTAAGATTAAGATGTTACATCGTATTCCCTCTGCAGTGTGCCTGTAGGAGTTTTAAAAATCTGAGACTTGTGATGTCGAAACCGGTCACAGGTGGGGCTCTTCCCGAACCTTATTGAAAATCAAGCTCCTATGCCAATTTTAAAACTCAGTTTTGTTGTCACCATTTTTATAATATGTCAATAGATTTTATTATTTCTGTTGCTATGTAGAGTAATATCTGAATTTAGATAATAAATACAGTAGATACATTTTGTGAACATTTGTGATTCTTTCATAAAATCATAAAAAACCCATGGTCTTAACAAGTCAAAAACCAAACACTAAAATAGGCAAGAAATTGATGGTTATATAGCAAATTGTTTCCCTAGCATCCGCTCATAATATTTAATACAGAAATGCTCACTCATAATCATGATTAATACATAATAGCATTTGAAAGTACCAAACATTACTTGATTACGGTTCATCATCAATTAAATTAAATCCATTGAGACTGAAAGTATCTGTCATATCAATAGTTTTATTCAATAGTAAAAATATATATCTATACATGCATTCTAAAGGAACGTCACTGTAGAATAGTTTCACATAAACTATTTATTTCCTATAGTGATAGAAAGAGGAACTAAACGTAATATTCCTCAAATGCCCAAAATAAATGGCAGCATGCAAGAAAATTCTCTTGCAGGACTGTAAGTCAAATTTACATATCTGCGAACGTAATTCAGTCGGGGTATAAATCAAGCTTTTCTACTCATGATGACTCTTATTCATAGCGAGCAAGATATATGTTAAAGAATTTTCTTGAGAACGTCGTCTCGTTTTACACGACTTGAACAAATTTATGGTTGCCACGACTATTTATTTACCTTAATGTTTAAGATTTATTCTGATACGGCAGAAGTTATTTAATAATTATATTTTCGTAGCAGTCATTAGCTGAGAATTTTTATAAATGCTTTCAAATTAAGATGTGCTATTGTGAGCTCAGTATCGCACATGCTATAAAGCTTCCCATTAGCTCACTCTAAAATTATCTTGAAAGTATTATAGTCGATTCAAAAGTTGAACCTAGGAGTAAGTTCCAAGAATGGGAAAATCGTGGCTAAATTATATTTCGTGTTCCGCCCTTTCTCCAGACTGTCAAGAGTACTGAATTAGGCTGCGGAATTCTTCAAGCGCTCTTCGTTTTTGAGATAATAGCTATTTATGTTACAAGTAGGTACATAATATAAGGCTTTATTGGACGGGCCTGTTTATGGCTGAGCGAGCTTGCCAGCGGGGCTAATAAAAGAACGAGACAATAAAGGCCTTTTATTATGAAATGTGTTTCCACAATTTTTTTATTATTTTTTTTAATGAAACGTAGGTTACGAAACGTGCTGGTATCTTGTTAAGAAGAAGTTGGTTAAATTTTCGTTGCCCCTCGATTCGCCTTAGTTTTTTGTCAAGTAACGATTTTATCAAACAGTTTCAAGAAAAAAATTATAGGAGAAACCCATACAGAAATTGGCTACAAGCAAAAAAGTAAAGAAAATATTTGAAGAAAGTTTATTAACCTATGCAAGTTTACCAGTAAGGAGCAATTATTTTATACTCACCCACAATTTTCCGGGAGGAAATTCGTTTAAGCAAATTTCCTTCAATAATACCTTAGGGGCCTTGCGCCAAATGTATGCACTTAATATTTGTTTCTTGATAATAATTACATCTTACTAAAAACGAATATAATATTGAATGAAATATTCATAGATATATATGTTTTATAACAATTAGTGAAACTAAAAATATTTTAATCAAACAAACACGTATTCAGTTAGTTACAAAATAAAAACGCAAACGCGCACTCTCAAGGTGCGTATCCACCAAGCACCCAAAATGTTTGTGATTGTTGGCAAATATTTGCAAACTCAATATTTGTTTGGTGGAGACGTAAGTCACGCGCATTCGCAAATGTTTGCAATCATTTGGTCGTGTTCCGAGCGGTGTCAAAGGGATTTGTTGTTTGTGTGTGCGCTTTACATTTTTGGGTACGTAATAGTTGTTTGCGAATAATTGGCTGGTAGAGACGAATGTCAACAATAGAACTGCAAACAGTTACAAACGTTTGCAAACGTTTGCGCCCAATGATTTTTTGGTGGATACGCACCTTTAGAGACCAAAGTACGCATGCATGGATCTAAGAATATGCATAAATGTAATCAACTAATAAATTTTTCGATAAACTAATAAATGTAATAAACGATTTAACTTTGTATTAAACTAATGACATTTTCTGTAGAACTCACTCGCGATAAAAAAAACACTTATTCGAACAAGCATCACATAAAAATTGTCCTTTCCCTAAATAATTGAGCACCACACATGCCACCATGTTTGACATCCGTAGCATTTCAACCAATCTCTACATTCAGAGGAAGACGTTTTGTAGTTTTCTAGGCAACCAGAGCAAATTACATCATCTTTTGAACTGAAGTTGGCAATTCTGCCGTGCAAAGGCAAAAGAAGGTTGGCTCTGCACGATCTCAAAATTTGTGCGTGTACATAAAACTGTGAATATGACAAGGTGTTTTCTTCCTTATTTTTCAAGATATCAAGATGATAAAAATATACACTAATGCAGAAAAAAAAGGAGAATTCAAAAATTAAAAAAAACTAATTTTGGCATTTTTTGCGACTACATCATTTTGCCTTTGCACGGCAGAATTGCTTATCTTTCGAGGTCTTTAAAGAACATGTCGATTTTTTCAACTTGTTGGGTATTTGTTCCTTTGGTTGATGGCACATTTTTCTTTTAATAGGACCTGTGAAGCATCTCGTACCAAATTGTGTAGCAAAGAATCTTTGTATGGGGGTAGATAATAAAATTTAAGATTTTTGATTTAGTTCTGCGGGTTTGTACATGCATGGCTTTAGGAAGAGGTACTATCATTTTTGCCGTGAACGAGACTCTGCTGCTTTCATAAAATTTAATTGTTTAAAATTTTAAAGATCACTTAGTGGGCGATCGTTATGCTTGTCAGCTGATGTGGCTTTTTTCGCTGGAGTGGTTTCTTCCTTCTGAATGTGGTGTTAAAGTTTTGACACTTTACTTGTTAATGGTTCTGGTTGAACGCTCTCATGGACGGTGTGTTTTTGAAGTGAAAACTTTTTTAGAGCCATTTTGCATTTTTTTTTGTTGGGGTTGAATGTGACCGAGCCGTCACGCTTGGATATATAACGTAACGTCACGCGCCACACTCCTTTTACTGGCATGTTCCCGTATAGGTCGAGGGCCGGAATTTATGTAGGTATGTATGTGGGAATGTAGCCGGGGTAAAAAGAAGATCCTGGACGAAAACGGGACACACTACCCCCTTGCGTTTGGCCAGGGGAGGGGGGAGAAGGGAAAATTTAAATAATTAATTTCTGGAGAACGGAAAGAGGTACGGGGTCAAAATCTCTATGGTAGATGCGCCCTATGGTGGGCCCACCTTAGACCATACAGGGGGGGGACCGGAGCTCTAATTTAAGGGGGAATTTTGGAGGAAAAACCACTTTTTGCCAGTATCTTTGCAACGAAGGCTCGGAACGAAATTCTCACAAACGATGAACCCGCTTGTTCAAGTTTTCACTCCTATCGTGTGGTCTTGAGCACACACAATTTTTTTTTCTTTGAGGATTGTTTTTCAATAGGCATGGTCTGTTCTTTGTATAAGGGTTGGCTTATAGATGGCAAATTAGTTTCTAATATTTGTTCTTCAAACCTTTGTTTCGTATTGCAATTGATTGTTTCTGAATATTGGTGTGTGCTGTAAAATTTGGGTTTGCTGATCAAGGTGTTTACGTGTTGATAAATGAGTAATGCTTAGTTTTGGTGATCTTCTTGCGACTAAGTGTGAAAGTGGCACATCGTCATCACTCTCTGGCTTCTGACGATTTGTTACCTCAGCCGGCACCAAATCTGCATCTTCCAAAAAATCAGGTGCCTCAAAAGATTTTTTTCTATTTTGTTATCATAAATAATTTTTTTCGATACGCAAAGTAGTGTCGAAAAGAAGCTCTTTTCGACACCATTTTTGTTGACTGCTTGCTATGATATTGACAAAATTATTCAATGTCAAGGCTCACTAGCAAAAATTTCGACACCGTTTTGAATGGGATTCCTAATAATACAGACGTCAAAATAGAAAAAATAGTATAAAATACACGTTTTAACAGACATTTAGCGTACTCGCACGTTAGGGAACTCCCCGCAAGCGGGTCGTTTGCTAATTTCGTGCTCGTGCGAAAAAATATGGTCATTTCAAACTAGTATCTTAATATACTATTTTGGCTATTCGTATGGGAGCAACTTTAGAACATGCCGAACGAAATAAAGCTGCCACCTATTTAAGGGTGATAACTCTTTCTGGGTTTGTTACCATCCACTTATTGCATTCTAAAGAAAATGCAGATTTTGATAAAGCGAAGAAGCTGCATCTTGTGACTGGCGTGTGGTGGTAATGACAACAGCGTGATCGAATGGTCTCGGCAAAATGTCACTGCTTGCAAGAAGCAATGAGAAATATGTTTTTCTAGAATTAGGATGACTGGATCATCTGTAGTTGATTAAACATAGCATTGAAAATGACGCAGCTAAACTATGAACAATTATATGTTTATATACCCAGATTCCAAAATTAATTTTAACTTACCGGGAAGTGCACCATAAAACAGCTCCTCCTTTATTTTTTTAAGAAGCCCGAAGAAACCCAAATTCCTGCTGCACTAATACAAAAAACGGTTGTGATAAGTTCTCCTCTTTCAGCCGTCACTCTCTTGGCGACACATTGTTTACCCATCGAAGACAAGATTTTTGGTAATTTGCTTGGAACTGTGGACAACCCTGCTTCGTCCATATTAGAGATTCTGACGGGTTCAGCTTGGGACTTCTCAGAACATGTCTTCAAATTGTCCAAAAATCTTTGATATTATTTCCAATTAAAACCTATCATTCGAGCTACACTGCATTTTTCTAGATTCCGTAGAGACAATGCCTTTCGCGAAGCAAAATCTCAGGTCCAATGTGTGCCAGCCACGTTTTATTCTTTATTGAATCGATGTTGTATGCCATTTAATTCAGTAAGGGACATAACGTCTTTCAATCTTAATCCGTAAAACCGGTTATTAAGATCTTGCTGCATCCAACTCCATCTCTTTAGTAAAAACATTAGTAAAGCTTCCCAAGGAAGTAAAGATGGTACCCTATAAAAAGCATTACAAATATCACACACGTAATGAAAAAAAAAATGTTAACTTACCGCTTGTAATCGTTTCCGAAAGGTGCATCCATTAACGACGAATGAATATGTTGACAACATAGCAGATTTGAGAGTGCTATAAACCAATTATTACTCTCTACTGCTTATTACCTATAGTTAGAACTACTGATAAATTCTGATTTGAAATTGGACACGTTATTGTTATTCTATCTAAAGATAATATACTCGGCAGATGGCACTGGACGACAAATTGCTATCCAATTAAGAATTACCAATTAAATAAACTATAATCAGATGTAATACCTTGAAATTCGGTCAAGACCAATCTTCGTATCCATTCTACCAGCACCGCCTTAAAACAAACACCTAGGCTAGCTCGGCTCATGGTGGTTAGAAGTTTATCTTTTCTCACTAACAGGTTCCAAAATGATATAGGTACCTGGATATGGAATTAAATCAAAATAGGTTATAGTTCAGGTCGGGGTTGGACGCCACAAAGTTTACTTTTGTTGGCAAAGCCCTATCGTTGTATATACGGGCACAGAAAAAAAAGCTTGGAAATAAAAGAAATGGAGTAAAAACTCAAGTATCAAATTAAATAAATAATTAGGTACCTGTCGTAGTCTAGGCTACCTGCACACAGTTACCACGCAAGATCTAGATTTTCAAATTCACACAAAATAAGAACAGAAAAGTGAGGCCAATACTTCTATTTTTGAGAAAAATAAAAGCAAGATCCTCTAGCCTTATAAGAGAATTCACTATTTACAATTTACTGTCTAACTAGACACACCTTCCTGTCAACTTGACAGCCTAAATTGAAATTTTAAAGGTGTCAAGTAAAAGGTATTAAAATTCTACAAGTTCAAATCCCAGTCATGCTCTGCTATAACCTGCAACCTAGACTGTGATAAAATTACCGGACTCTATCATATCAACTATTCTAAGTTAATTCAACTAGGTTAGAATAGCTTTCCGTAAGCCCGAGTTGCAAGTTTCAACTAGAAACCGAATCCCTCAAAATGCTATGTTACATTATAATATCAATGCCAAAATAAAGAAAAATAGAATGAATAAACATCCTCGATTATAAAATGCACTAGAGATTATCCAAAAATCTAGTACCCGAGAGAATAAAGTAATGGAACTATGCCTCTAGTAATTGAGATAATTGATAATAAATACTATGGAAAATATTAAAGCTGTTAAATTTTTGTTTGTGTACTAAATTTTGTTTAAATTAAAGGTCTCTACGGCGATGTTACAAATTATGGCAGATTACTGACAGGTAAACGTCATTATTGACTAAAAATAAGAACTTATCTGAGTCGGGGACCTCCTGTAGACCAAGGAGAAGTTCTCCTTTTCCTTCTTCGTATTTTTTAGGGAAGAAAATGTTCCCAATCGACACAGGCGTTTACTCGAATAAAACTATGTCCATAAATAGACCATCATCTTTCTCTGCTACCATCCATATCTAATGAGTACCCTAATATCGTCAGGTTCCATAAAAATTTAGTTCTTACAATCTTACAAGCAATCCGTAACTTGAACCCCGGAACTAACCCTAAAACGGAAATTAATGCATAAAATCAAACTAACATGAAAATAACGGAAATGCCAAAACTCGGCCCCAATAATCTAATTGAAATTCTACATTCAAAACAACTTAAAACAGCTTACCCATAACTGGGTTTCACCAAAACCTTTCTGGATATTTCAAAGGATAATTGGGATTATTGCTATAATGGCTGTTGCTAGAAATTACTTTTTCTACAATACAACATCCCTCTCCTGAGAGTCTAAATCGGCTTACAACCTATCTCATCTAAAAAATTTAAATCTTCTTCGGATAATGACAAAAACAAGAGACTCACCGTTTTAGCAACAACCGATTCTTCGGTTTTTCCCGATCCGACTAGATTAATAAACAGAAAAAAAATCTGTAATCACGTCAAAATCTATCGACTGTCATTCCTTAAATGCCAATTTGAATACTGCTTACCTTACAATTGATTGCCTCTTCCTCCACTATTGTATCTTATATGATGAAGCCTCTTCGGCTCTGGCTCTAGGGTGTAAACAGCACAAGTGCTAGTTTAGTGACCCTTACGAAGCTGAAGAACCTAGAGAAAACTGGAAAAATAGTAGACGTTTCGTGGATCAAGCCTGTCCCCGACGTCAAGAACGAACAAATCTAAAAATGAAAAATTGTCAAGTTTTGAATAAACTTTGACAAGATGACAATACTATTGTAAGGTAAACATGAATCCTACACAACAATATAGGACATATCTACATGAGCGGGTTAGAAGAAGGGGGAAGACTTTTCTCCACAAATGAAAATGCCAATCTTTAAGAGTTACGCATTTCGATGCGTTCACTCATCATCATCAGACTCTAAAATATATTTTTGTATAAGAGAAATACATAAAAATAACAAAAGTACGTCAAAATTACAAAAAAGTCAAAATTATACAGAAAATTTAAAAAAAACTCACCACACACTACTTAGCTACGGTGTTGTATGTTTACATAGCAAACAATGACAAAGGAAATAAATAAATTAACAAATTGGTACACGTCGCGACATCCAGTAAACACAGTTAAAACTAAGGTTTTTAAACATTGAATTAAAAAGAAGGAATATATAACGGTGAAGGCGGAACATGCTCGAATTATCAATGGTCGTAGACAGAGTACTATAGTAGTACTACCCCGTATTTGGTGAAATTGAAAATACTCTAGGGCAAATTAGTTAAGAAAAGGGTAAGTTTAGAAAGAAAACGCGGGGGGGGGGGGGGGGGGAAGGGGGAGAAATTAGTATTTGTCAAGAAGGGTATTAATTATTTATTTATTGGAATTCGGAAGGCTGTGTGGACTTAAGGAGTTAAAAAATAGATTACTATCAAACTTAGTCTGTTCATTAACACAAACATAATCTGGTGATTTTATGGCCTTGTTAATTTCAAGGACTTCTAGAAGGTCCAACTTTAAGCCTTTCTGGCAAACATGAAGAACACACACACAATTGTTTATCCGAATCCCTCAAAAAACTCTTAGCAACTTGATTCGATAATTTATCAAAATATGTAATACTTCTGTATACTGTTACTTTATTATCTGTACATAAAAGTTTCTTGTTTAACGGTTTATCGAGGTGTTTAAAATAAATTTTATTAATGACATTCAATCCACTTCGAAAATGGACTTCTACTTACCAATATCTACATGAATTCAATACTGCTGTCAGAAAACTAGACAGGTTCGGTTCGACCATATCGAAAAAAAAGACAATAGAGATGATTTTCCAAACGATATGCCTTCCTAAAATGACTTTTAAAAATAGAAAAATTTCCACCCATAACATAAGTAGGACGAAAAAGTTATAATAGTAAGCATAAAATAGAAAACGTTACCGTTACTCAAGCACAAAATCACAAATTCGAAAAATTATCTAACCTTAGACGTGCTTCCTTATATTCCAATCCACGAATACTAATGTCTGTTTGAGAAATGTATAGAGCAATAAAATGGGGAATCCCGTTCAGTTTGGCTGAATTTCATTGCCGTCGATAGGCGTAGATAAAGTTGTAGTCCTGTAGTCCTTCTGCATAGCTAATGAGGTTTTATTATTCTATAGATTACATTTATTATCCTTTTAAATCCCTTTAATTCTTCTGCATACCTATTGAGGCAGGTAATAAAGACGCATAATGGTGCTTTAAACATGTTAGTTTTTGCTATTACGCCATTGTGTTAACACATTATAAGAATAATTCTCCACTATCAGTGAGTGAAATAAACTGCTGGCCATTTGCTTTCGAGCAAGGAAAATTTCGCCTAAATTTAAAACTAAATATTTTCTTAACCAGACATTATATCGACCTACGGTTTTTAATGATTAATAGACTTATCCCTTAGAAAAAACTTTCCAGTGTTGGATATTTATTAAACTTTCAAAAAATATTATATACAGGGTGTGAAAGAAGACGGTGATTTTTGCTCCAATTTCGATAGCATGTAACTTTCACAATAATTTTTTTAATTTTGTCTTTGTATGTCAATTGAACCACTGGTTCATAGCAAAGAAAGTAGTTTGTCAAATTTTTGGTATCTGCTATATTTTAAGAGATATTGATTTTTTTTTTTTAAACCTTGATTTTTTCAACTTTTTGGTAGCTAGACCCCACTGTGCGTTATATCGTGCAAATTTTATAGCTGATTATAATTATATCTTACGAAAAGCTTTTTTATGTTCAGTAAAAAAATTGTACCTAAATGTTGTGATGTGCAGTGGCGTACTTATAATCACTTATAGGTACTATGGTTTATTAGCATCTCACAATTTCTCCCGATTGTTTTGTATTGGAAAGTACTCGCCTCTAGATTAAGCAAGTTTTATCTTTATTTTTATTTTTTAATATTGCACTGTATCTACATGTATATTTTACAGTGTGTCTAAAAAAATTAAATTTTTGGAAAAATTTTATTTATTTATTTCTAATACAGCACTATTCCTAAACTTAACCTTGTTTTGAAAACCCTTAAAATTAAATATCACTGGTTTGATGTGTTTGTTTTTGCGAGCGAGTACTTTCCATTACAAAACAATCGTGAAAAATTGTGAGATGCTCATAAACCATAGACATATAGTGATTATAAGTACGCCACTGCACATCACAACATTTAGGTACAATTTTTTTACTGAATATAAACAAGCTTCTCGTAAGGTATAATAATCACTTACAAAGTTTGCACGATGCAACGCACAGTGTGGTCTAACTACCAAAAAGTTGAAAAAAACAAGGTTTTACAAAAAAATCTGTATCTCTTAAAATATAGCAGATATCAAAAATTTGACAGATTACTTTCTTTGCTATGAATCAGTGATTCAATTGATGTACAGTGACAAAATTTTAAAAAAATATTATGAAAGTTACATGCTATTGAAATTGGAGCAAAAATCATCGCCTTCTTTTACACCCCGTATATAAAAAGTTTGATAGATTAAAAAAAAATCCAACAATGGAAATTTTTTCTTAAGGCACAAATCTATTAACCATTAAAAACCAGAGTTCGATATCATTTCTGGTTAAGAACATATTTAGTTTTAAATATAGGCGAAATTTTTGTTGCTCGAAAGCAAATGGCCAGCAGTTTAGTTATTATTTTGAATGTACACAATTGCATAAAACACGATTACTCTAGTTTTACTGTACAAGAAATTGTTAAACGATGTTCCCAAACAACTGCAATGGAAAGTCTACTGTTTTCAAATTATTGCGGGAGGTCAAGTGAAACCTTCCATGATAATTCCAGGGAGACCAGCAAAAGTCTTTGATGGAGACACCAAATGTGTAATTCGAAGAAAAGTTCACTGTTTTTATTTTAAAAAAGAAATACCCACCCTAGATAAAATTTTGAGGGAGCTTGACCAAGATGACAGTATTCCTTTGATAACTTGAAAATTCTTATGGACAACTTTAAAAAATATGGGTTTTGCCTAGGAAAGGCATAACCGAAAAGCGACGAATTTGTTTGCCGGCGATGAAAATACTTGAGAAGTATAAAGTAGAACGGCAGGAAGCAAAAAAAAAACTTATCTTGATGGTTATAAATTATTACAAAAAATTTGACAAGACAAAAATATAACCAGTCCCGCCAAGCTTTCATGGAAGACCTGTAAACGGGCATTAAAGTACATTCAGGAAAATGAAAGAGATTAATAATTGCATACATTGGAAGCGAAAATTAATTTTTAAAAGAAGGTTTGCTAATTTTTCAGTCGTGCCGGACCATTACCATGAGGCCATGAATTCGAATGTTTTCGAAGACTATTTTGGTGAAATGATAAAATTTGTTCGGCTGATTCGGTGGTGATTATGTATAACGCAAGCTATCATTCACGCCGCATAGAGACGACACCAATTTCATATGTGCTGCGCTTACCACCATTTCGCATAGTTCGCCTAAGAGTAGGGATAGTAGATTTAGTTCGCAATGATATCATTGCGAACTAAATCTATTATCCCTACTCTTGGGCGCACTCTGCGAAAGAAACACTTAGGGATGCAAAATCAAATACACTGTCGAAAACCATGTAGATAAGTTTCAAAATTGAAGTAGATTATAAAGTAAATATTTATTTTGTCATACGCTCCCAAACATAGCTATTTTACGGACTCATTTGAGTGAGTAAAATGCTTCTTTTTACGCCTAGTCCCTAAAAGCCGTCATGGCAACCTTTACGGTCTATTCCAAAACTCCTGAATATGTCTAAATGTCAAATTTCGAATGACATGACAACATTGTCAAATAGTTGCTACGATATCAAATTCTAAGCTAACTTTGTCGTACATTATGATTTCAAAAATTATGGTAAATTTGCAAATTTAGGCGTTCTGAAGAATTACAAAAAGCGTATAAATAAAAATTAAATTTTGGGAGCGTATGACAAAAAATAGTGTTTGTCACACGTACCTAATTGAAATTTTTCAAGACTCATCTGCTATTCCGGACTCGGCTAACGGCTCGTCCGGAAACAGCAATGATTCGTCCTGAAAAACTCCTTTTTAGGTACTTGTAACAAAAATAACTATTTTAGATGTCACATTTTTGCGAAATGTTAGGATCCATCTTATAATGTCATGTAATGCAAGAGTTTTTGGCAACAATAAATTTTGCATCACATGACATGGCATTCTTACCCTGGAATTGATTGCCTTTGGCTCCACAAATGATTGAATTTGGTTTGAATTGTTATAGAGCCACTTCGGCCCAGGCTCAAGGATGTAAACTGCACAAGTGCAAGTTTAGTGACCCTAATGAAATGTGTACCTAATTTCTTCGATTCGGTATCTAGTCGGATACCGTTTTCAAGAAAAGCAAAAAACTAAAAATGAAAATGGTTAGCAAATACAATAAAACAGTAAAAAGCTCTTGCAGATTGTCAGGCTTTAAACTGCCTTTGACAAGATGACAATTATAATGCCATATTTAATTACTGGGTAACTGGTATTTAGTTTGATAATAAGGTGTTATTTGGTAAATTAATTTGTTTTTGAAGTTTTATATATATATAATTTAGTGTTATTCGCTTTGGAAGAATTTATTGATTTTTGTTGAAAGGATTAGTTAATTTTTAAGTGTCCCTTATCAACTTCAGTTTTTTAGCAAAGGTAACCATGTACTATTGAAACTTACAGAAGTTGAAGCAACACATTTATCTTTATTTAATAAAATTAAAGCACTTTCTTTAATTTTACGTTTTTTAGAAGAAGGCTCCTTTGCCAAAATACTAGAAGCGTTCAATTGTATTCTGTGATTGTTATCAAATGCATGTTGACAAATATGTGATTTGTGGAATTGTGCATTTCTAATATAAGTTTGGTGTTCTTTTATACGTTTTGAATCCTCCACAAGAATATAGAACATATTTACATGACATGGCATTTTAAGATAAAAGTAAAGGTAAAACAACAATTTTTTGTGTAGGACCTATACACAATTTTCGATTCTAATTATTTCTTTAATAATATCAGTACTTGAAATTGTGTGGCTGTTTAATAAAACTGTTTCAAGACAATACTCTTCATATTATTTTTAATAACACGAGGTAGTTTAGATAATATTTTTTTTGAGGTAAATGTTTATTGTAAGTTTTAATAAAAAAAACTTTTTTTCTTTATAGTGCTAGTACAATATGCAAAGCCATAAAACATGGAAATGTTAATAATGACATCCTACATAAAAGGAGTTATCTATTAATATTTCTTCTAATTATTAAATTTATTGTAAATCATTCACTATTATACATAAGTAAACTAACTTACTGAGAAGTATTATATCTCATATATCCTTATGCACAAGGAATCTTCATTCTATTTACCGCGAAAATATATTCAGAGTATAAAATGTTATCAAAACATTTCATGCTCATCTCAGCTAGCTTTATAATTTAATAAAATTATTTATTCCTATATATTAATATTCTGCGAATTTGACAAATGGTTGCAATTTCCAAAGTCATAATTTCACAATATCTTTAATTTCTGTAAGTTTATATTAACTAAAGCTCGTTCAGCGAGACGCGATAGAGCATCAAAATAATTTACGGTTGAATTTTATGAAGCGTTAAATGCAGCCAGTTGTAGTCGAGTGGTTTTTATTGGCTGCGAACTTTTACGTGCAGCTCGGTTTATTTCATTTCTGAGATTTGATCAGCTATTATTGCAAATTTTTCATTGTTGCACTTTTAGGTATGCTTGGATATTTTAGATGGGTTGACTACTTGAAACGGAATTGGAGTGGAATGAGAGAATACTTTTTGGCACGTGACCATATAGTCAAAAAGTGTTTAATTTATAGGCGATTATTTTTTCTGGAAGCTTAGACTACCTTATAATTTACTTTGGCAGATTTCCTTTTGCGTATAATTGTAAAGTCGAATGCAAACAAAGTCACTCTACTTGCGCCAAAAAGCCTTACCCGAACGCCTGGAGTGACTCTGAGTGCACAAAGTATACATGCGAACCCAGTTTGTATATATATATATATTTAAACGATATGTACGATTTTAGTTTTATTCAGGGTATTGTTTTCTGAATTCGTGTTAGTTTGTGTTAGTTTGATACCATGTAACCATAATGTTTTATAAGAAAAATTTGAGCACCACTTTCCCACACTCAACTCATTCGCAGCTTCCGAGATGATTGGAGTTTATCTTGATATATATTCAGCGATTCTATTAAAAAATCCCAAAAGTCTTAAAACACAAATGTTTAAAGGCACCAATCAATTTCACTATGTAGAAACATATGCAACTTTAAACAATACATTATTAGTTATTATCATAGCGCAGAACTCTATGATTAAATTATTTTAATACTCGCAGTAAATAAATGTACAGGGCTTTCACGTATATTTTGGTCCCGACATAGAGAGATTAATTAAAGAGTTTTTAAAAAACTTTAAACAAAAAGCTTTAGGGTATTTCGTGTAAATAGGCATCGCCAAAGTTCTCAAAAATAATACAAAAATTATATCTTGCAGATATATTTTATACTATAATGATATAAGCTTTTTTTCTATCTAAAATAATAATTAGCCTCTCCCACCTTTGAGAGACGAACGCGGCGTCACGGCGACTACCGCTAAGGAAAAAGCAAACATGCTCGCCAAAATGTTTTCATCGCACCCTACCTTAAGCGTCCCCCAAACTTAACTTAACTTCTGCCACTACCATGGAATACCTGTAACCGTGATAAAAAATTGCGCCAATGAACTACCAGTTTTCTAAACTTTTTTCCTTGTCTTACCGAAAAGGGATTTACCCATCTCCTTGGAAAGTCGCTCGAGTGACACTTGCTCCAAAAAAGGCAAGCAAACCACGCCTACAAACTGTCGCCCTATGGCCTTCCTTCAAATAATCTCTAGAGTCATGAAACGTGTAGTCAGTCAGCAGGACCAGACGGAATACCTGCCATCGTGTTAAAGAACTGCGCCAACGAACTAACACCCGTTTTTCCCAGGCTTTTTTCTCTGTCTTACGAAAAAAGGCAAGAAATCCACGCACTCAAACTATAGCCCAATTGCCTTGCTCCAATAATCTCCAAAGTCATAGAACGTGTATTCAATCAGCAACTACTCAAGTACTTCGAGAACAACAGAATAATCAGGTATAATCAATACCGCTTTCGCAAAGAGAGATCGACAGGAGGTATAATGGCTTATGTCCCTCATAAATGGGGTAGGGAAATTGAGAACTACGGAGAATCTCGAGCGATTGCATCGGTTATTTCGAAGGCATTGGACAGAGTTTGGCATGACGGACTGCTCAACAAACTTCCATCCTTCGGACTGCCGACCTCTCTCTGCAGCTAGCTTGCCATTTTTCTTAAGAACCGATCTCTGCACGTTGCAGTTAATGGACACCAGATGTTCCCAGGACTTGGCCCGCATAATCCCGCCCCTGGCAACTCCTGTCAGACAGTCCTGACAGACGGCAGGAGCGCACCTGTTCGTCGTACAACTAGAAACACCTAGAACATCGCTTTACCAGAACTCCTTTGTTTGGCGCACTGCATCACTGTGGAACTCACTTCCAGGACATCTGTTTCCCACTAATTACAACCTACAAATATTCAGGAACCGTGTCAATCAACATCTTCGCACACACACCGCTCGTCGAGCGCCATAGGATCTCCCTTTAGTGTGTGTGCCACTGCTATAAAAATTCAAGTACCTCGAAACCAACAGAATAATTAGCGATAACCAATACGGCTTCCGCAAAGAATGATCGACAGGATATATATTGGCCTATGTCACTCATATTAAGAGTAGGGCAATTTAGAACTACTTGGATATTTCGAGGGCATTCGACGGATTGTTCCACAAACTGCCGTCCTTCGGACGGCTAACGTTTCTCTGCAGCTGGCTTGCCAGTTTCCTTAAGAACCAATCCCCGCACGTTGCGTGGATGGACAGATCTCAGACACATTCCTTATTAATGCGGAAGTGCCTCAGGGCGCAATACATTCACCAGCTGAGGTCCTCATCTATTTTAATGAACTGCTGACCGAAACCAAAAATTTTGTTTACAATTTTGCAGATAGCATTACCCTTGTCTCCCAATTTAGAACAGAAAATCTTTTACAACAATTAATCAAGATCTGATGAAAGTTTAAGTTGACAGGAATTTGGTTTATTCAGCGCAACAAAAACTCAAGCAGCCTCGTTTATCAAGAAAACCAATACAGCGAGCCCTGACATCATTATGGCAGGATCAACCAATCCTTCAGCCTCGTCAATCGGACTACCGGGTGTCTCGGTCAACAGCAATACCTCCTGGCATGACCACGTTGCAAAATCAGCCTCGCAGAAGCGTGGCTATTTCGCAACAAAAACTGTATAAACCGCAGCAGCTACTCTTGCTCTTCAAATCGCAAATAACGCCATGCATAGAATATTGCTCACAGATCGGAGGTGCCGCACCTAAGCACACTCCAAAACTGATGGATTCTATTTGGAGCTTCGATTCTAGCACTGTCAAAATTGTAAAATAATAGAAGAATGTTATCTACGATTTCCCAGTTACCCCTAAACAATACCAGAAAAGCTACTATTGCAGTTGGTCAATTGGTATTGCAATGTTGGAAAATTCAGACTATCGCAGAAAAATGCTTAATCATGCCTCTGTATTGCCATGAAAATGGGTTATTCCATCGTAGAAAAGCTGCATGTTATTCGTCTCTGTTATGCAAGCAATAATAATGCTTTGAATACTCGAAATAATTTTCGCGTGTTATTTCCTATCAGCTGGATGGAAAACATAATATATAGACTCACAAAGTTTAAACAGAATGAGTATCTCGAATGAAAAGATAAACAAAATATGAAACCTAAATTAAGATTTTTGTGCCTTACTCTACTAATTAAAAATTATCTATGAAACGTTGTTTTGACCCTAATTTAATTTTTCTGGAAAATCGTGAATCTTCTAATTCCTCATGCTGGTAAGCACTTTGACAATTCCTATTTTAAATAATAATAACTCATGAGCTATAACCATCGTTTACATGCATTTTTGTCGGTTCAACGGCTAAAACATGAAGATAAACATTGAGGCAACATTTATAACAAGTAGAATGTTCGATCTTGAAGCAAAGTGGTCTGCGGCTAATCCCAATAAGACACAAAAGATGCAAATTGAAAAAATTGTCTAAATGTTTAGGTGGCATTTTATGCAAAATAGTAGTCGATTTGATCATATCCAGTGGTAGCTTAGCAATTAATGTTTTCAGTTTCTGCAGCACAATGTTGGACATCTTTTAGATAGCATTCAATTAATCATTTATTTTGACAGTGACAACGCATAACATTATCTGCCATCCATTAATAACAGATATAACTTACGGTTAAAAAAATGACCATGCCATATTGGATGACTGGAAAACAGTCCGGATCTTATACCACAGATATAGTCCTCATGGGGATACCTAAAAATTATTGCGTTAGACCAGAAACAATTAAGTTATTGATCTAAAATATTGCCAAGAAATGTTTGCTTTAAATACACATCACATGATTTTTATTTTAAATTGCTGTAATAACACTACTACTGACTACTGCCATTCAAAATGTTGCCAATACTTACGAAGATTATGTTGAAAATCAATACAAATATAAATTTAGTCCGGGTTGGTTTTTATTTTTGTTTTATCTTTATAAATGTATTAACATGCAATATATGTTTTGACTCCAGTTTAATTCTTCTGAAAAATTCTGAATCCTTCAACGCATAACATTAATCCCTGATGCTGGTAAATACTTCGATAAGTCATGGTTAAGAACTAATGAGATATAACCATCGCTCATACGCGTTTTTGCTCGTTTAATGGCTAACACAGGAAAATAAGCAATAAAGGCTAGAAAAAAATTATGGAAAAATTAAGTCATGACGATAGAATTTTTTAAAATCAAGTTATAATTGACGTTGAGGCAAAATATATAACAAGAAGAATGTTATCAAATCAAAGTGGTCTGTGGCTAAGCTTAATAAAATCCAAGAGATGCAAATTGACAAAATTCTGTAAATTTTTAGTGCGGCGTTTTGCGCTACAAGATAGTCGATTCAATTGTATTTAAAGGTAGTTTAACGAGAAGTGCAAAGTGTTTTCAGTTTTTACAGCACAATATTAAACAACTTTTAGATGACATTCAATTAATCACTTATTTGGGTAACATACTGGCGCGCTAGTGGATAATATCATTTTTGATAACATTCGTTAATAACATATATAGCCCAAAATGCCAAAATACATAGCAGATATGTCTCTGTTTTATATTTTGATCCTTTACTATATCACATATAAATCCCATAGAAGATGCGCTATATCTCAACAATGTCTCTGCTACCCTCTAATGTCCGCCTCAAGAAAGGATTAGTTTTAGAATAGAGATGTCACGAAGTTTCATAAACTCAGACTTTCGTCACAATGTTTCATCGCTGTTCCGGAACCATGGCATAATTATTCTGTAACAAATATGTCGCTAGATGGTTTAAATTCGTCTCAAACATAGCAACCACTCCTATAGTCATATAGCAAAGATAATGCGATGCCCTGTAATATGTCATCACGGCCATATCATAGTTACATAATCTGGCAATGTTCTATCTATGATTCATATAATTATTCTACGTAAATTATTTAAACTTGATATGGAAAGTATATTTAGGACAAATAAATAGGGTGTAACAAATTCAATTCTCATATTGGGATCTCCAGAATCGTAAAAAATAAGAAGTTGATTACTTTAGGACAGTCACAAAGTGGCGCACTTAACATCTGAGTTAAACGCCATCGAAAAAGTACTTTAGTTGGAGAAAATATGTTTTTAATATTTTCAAAAATAATAATTTTGAAGATAATTTTTGTTTTGTGCTGGTATATAATCTAATATGATATTGTTACGATTTTCCGTGGGTTCTTACGATCACAACTTTACTGTTTTAAAACAATACGCTACTGTTTAATCACACAATTAAACACACTAAACTACGCTTATAACTTTACAACTATTAGATCTTTACAATCTATATTGTTCTCGACCAGGGCAGCCCGCATCGGAAGAATCCCACAGTTCCTGAATCTTCACGGCCGGCGATGACTCATACGAATTAACGTAGACGCGACAAGGCTACTTCTATAATAGGGTAGCACAAAAATATTCTGATGGTTGCTAACCGTGACAATATTGTAAAATAAATGGTCTCTTGGTTCTTTCAACTCTTACGCGTTGATGCTCTAATATTTCGAATTTAGCGTTTTATTAGATGGCCAGAAATATCTGAAAAATAAATAAAAAATGCTCGTCCATATTTAAAAAAATAAGTTAATTAATTAAACCCGATGATGAAACGTCGAATTTGAAAACTAAGATCACCACTTACGGTTAGAAAAAATGGTCCTATTAGATGGGCGGGAGTCCGGATCTTACAACACCGATATATTCCTTATGGGAATAATCTTTCAGTATACCTAAAAATTATTACTATATACCCGAAAACATTCAAGCTATTGATCTAAAATATTGCCTAGAGATGCTTGCTTTAAATATCCATCACATAATTTTTTTTTAACTCGATTACCATTAAAAATTTTACCAATTCTCGAAATGATTATGTTGAAAATCAATAAAAACTAAAATTTAATGCGGGTTGGTTTTGGTTTTTATATTTTCTTTATAAACGTATTAGCAAACATCAATATGTCGTATTGATTTTTCTGGCTCGACTCCAAGGTACACTAGTATCATTATTTCAATTATTATCAAATCGTTATTAATTTGTTGAGTAACTTAAGCAACCGTAGGCAATCTATATATTTTGGAAACAAGGAAAAATAGTTATATCATTTTATTAAAACATTTGGAAAAAGCACAGGCTAATATTTTTCATGGTGCAACCGGCAAAACCCCAACCGGCCACACGCACCAAGTACTAGTACCAAAATCGGATCCACTTTCATCAGAAAGATCTCATCATTTGGTGCTGACTTCAAAAACTGTACAATTTTTTCTAGACATAATCTTTGAATTTTTGCGGTTTGAAGCTTTAAAAACGCGATCAGTTTAAAATATTTTCTCTTATCTACGACGCTGTTTGTATCAGTAATTCGCCCACAAAGCTGAAGATTTCCAAATTTTCAATTTATCTTCAAAATATGCGAGGAAAAAGTGTTCAGTATAGTTCTCAGAAATGTTTGTTTTTACATCACTTCACAAACTTTTCGGAAGTAACTTCATATTTCAATGATGGGGACTTTCTGGGCAACAAATTCTTCGCAGCAGCTTTATCTATATATTTAAACAAAACGACGCGACCCTCAGTTTTTAATATATTTTCTTTCATTTCTCAAGCTTTAAGCCAAGAGAAAACGGTGGTTTGCACTAAAACGGAGTATTGAAATTTAATTATAATCATCTCCTGATGATGCTAACATGGTTAGCGAAACGCGCGTCGAGTGCAATAATTCTGTTTCGGTATTGTGGATAAAACTCCGTTTTAGTGCATTTTGCCTAAGGTTCCAAACCCCAACATAGTTGAGATGGCTTCACGGTCAGCGGAACTCAACCTTTATCGTAAGTTTTCTACTGAGATTAGGCTAGTGATTGCAGATATTTGGTTTCTAAAGTCTTGTAAAAATTTTTATGTTTCCCTAAATTGTATTAAAATTGATTTAGAAAACGGCAGTTACAGCAAAAGTACATTCTTTTGCCAGACAAAAGTGGCTTGATTTATAAATCAAAAATTTATACAGTAAACGAAGTATGTTTGAATTAGAAGCATACAGACTTTATAAAAAACTAACATTTAAATATTGAACATGAAGAATGGTACGAGTTCCAGAGAAAGATATTTTTAGTACTTGATACAAAATACGTCAAGAAAATGTCATCCATCAACAAAAAAACTTAAAAAACTTAGGAAAATGAATCCTAAGTCTGACAGTTCTCAAGAAGTCGTAAACATTGTGGAAAACCTATCTTCAAAATCGTTTGATAAATATGAATTAGATCTTTTAAACAAGGGTCTGAACTTACTCGATATTGTAGGTAATATAGAAAGTTCTATTCAACATCTTCCTGACTCTACTAAAGGACTTGTTAGGGAAGCATGCAGGAATCAGATCTCAAAAAATTTAATTAACAATAATTTTAACTCTCGTCCTGGAAAATCATATAATCAAGAAATTAAAGGAGAAAGATGTTTTCTATCTAAAAGCTGACAAAGGTAATAAGGTTGTTATATTGGACAAAAGCGAATATTTTCAACGAGTTGATAATTTAATCGAATCCGGGCCCTATAACAATATCTCAACGAATCCGTTATCTAAGATGGTAATACAAGTTAAAAACACTTTGAAGAAATGTAGCAACATTATCTGATCAAATTAAATACAAATTATCGGTGAGCAATCCTACTATACCGAAACTATATTGTCTTCTCAAGATTCAAAACCCTGGGAAGGCGTCCCATAGTCTCGGCAATAGGATCGCCAACTTATAATATATCCAAGTAGCTAACAACTCAGTTTGAAAATTTACCTGTAAAGCAATAGAATTTAGGAGTACTAAATTCTTGGGATTTCATAAACAAAGTTAAAGGTACGAAATGAAGGTAAAATTTTAATCTCGTTTGATGTTTGCTCATAGTGTACCATTCCCACAGGCCTTCAATACCCTGGTGAATTACTTGAGATGAATAGTTTTAATAACGAAATTAAACAAGAATATTTAACTTTAATCATACTTTGCATGGAGCAAAATTATTTTCAATATAAAAGTAACTATTACCAACAACCCGAAGGCACGGCAATGGGTAACTGTTTATCGCCGCTAGCTAATCTTTTGATGAATAAATTTGAAAATTAAATCAGTCATGAGTTCGAATATTTTCCAAGGGATAGTACAGGTATGTGGTTGACATTGTAGCGATTTTCGACACAAAAACCGCTAATATCCAAGATTTTGTAACAAAACTAAACAACCGTTTCCCCACCATTAAATTTAATTATGAAGTCGAGAACAATGGCCAACTTCCATTTTTGGATACTTTAGTGATTAGGAACGATAATAACACACTAGAATTTGATATTTATAGAAAAAGTACTGCCACTAACTTATATATTCCTAATGACTCCTTCCACTGCGACCAACACAAAATGGCCAGCTTTCATTTTTTAGTACACCGTATCTTAACTTTCCTCTCAGAAGAGAAATATTTAATGATGAAAAGGAAACAATAAGGAATATAGCGAAAGTTAATGGTTTCAATGCTAACTTAATAAATAAACTAACTAATAGGCATTTGTTTAGAAAGACCATTCGTGGTTCCACTTCTTTCGTCAATGAGGATGAAAATACAAAATATGTCTCGATATCATATAATCCTCAGTATACTAGAGGACTCCAAAAAGTCTTTAAGGAAGTAAGTTTAAAATTAGTATACCAAACTCAGTTTAACATTAAGAAATTATTAGGTGGTCCTAAGGACAAAATTGAAATACTAGAAAGAAGTGGAATATATGAATTTGGATGCATGGATTGTAACCAAAAATATGTCGGGCAAACTAGAAGATCTATACATACGAGATTCAAGGAACACATAGCTCATTTAAAGTATGGTAGAACAGAAAAATCAAGTGTTGGAGCATGCCTTTGATAATAATCATAGAATAACAATTAAAAATTTAAAATTAATTCATAATATAACTGATAGGAGATTAT
>MU182643.1:179020-194212 GCA_016904865.1 Pissodes strobi | reverse complement strand
TTCATTTTACTCCATTGTTAATGGCCTTCTTGCTACCAAAGTGAAAAGTAGCCAAAGTATCGATTTTCAACCGTTTATAGCTGTGAAACTACTAACTCTAGAGGTATAACATCATAGATAAAATATGCTTTGAATATTAAGTAGAATCCAAAAATCCAATAATATACAGGGTGCTCCATTTAAAAAAATGTAACTTTATATTAGGATTTGCTTATGGGCCACCCTGTATAATATTTTCATTGCAAATAAAAAAAATAAGATGATTACCTACAAGTCGATAAAAAAATATTTCTTTATCTTTAAGAATAACCAAGTTAAGGGAGGTGTCCATTTATAATGAATAACCCTGTACATATCTATATACAGTCTATCTTTTAATATTCAATCATTCATACCATCATTCATACATATATACATACATATACATACACACATATAACCACCCATACGTACATATACATACATAATCATATACATTTATGGGTCCAGGCCCGCGTAGTGGAAGGAGAGTGATTATTTGTCACTAGAGCAAGTTGTGTCAGGTGATTCAAGAACAACATTACAACATTCACACTTTATGTACATTCTGCATGCGTACATATATATAATAATAATAATAATAATAATAATGCCTTTATTCCAAACAGGTATAAAACCCAATTACATGGAATTCAATACATCGTGAATATAAAAATTAAATAAAGTGAGTTGTGAATTACAAGATACAATACAATAGTAATACAATAGTAGCATGATAGTAATATGCATAACTGGAAGATACCACACAAATAATGTAACAGTACAACTCAGATGTGGGAGTTAATCAGTTCATTAAGAACAAGACCAACATGCGAGCTGTTAATATCACAGGATTTAGAGATTTCGTTAAAAATTCGACACATAGCAAACGTGGGTGCTTGCAGTAAGATATTAGTGCGAGGCGTTTGAAGGAAGAAGGTGTGATCATATCTAGTTTGAAGACGAGGGACAAAGAAACAAATATGCGACAACAGATAAGAACAGTCAATTCTGTTATGTAGTAAGTTGAATAAGAATTTTACCAGATGCATTTTCCTTCTTAAGAATAAAGAGTGCTCATTAAACCGCAACAATAAAAGTTTATGATCAAACCCTCTCTCCGGGTAAACGCCATCGCTTTTATAGGCTAAATATTTCAAAAACCTGCGCTGCTCCAATTCAAGCGAGTTTATGTGACAAGAGTAAATAGGATTCCAAACAACTGAACAATACTCAAGCTTAGATCTAACAAAACTATAATATAACAATTTTAGGCATGACATATTATTAAAGTTACTGGCGTTTCTTATTATAAAACCGTACATTTTTAATGAAGAGGCGATAACAAATTCAATATGCGGCACGAAAGAAAGCTTTTGGTCGAACACAACACCCAAATCAGTTACGCGCTCCAGTCGACTTAAGTAAGTTTGGTTAACAATATAATCGTATACGATGGGAGATCTTAGTCTGTGGAAGCTGATAACATTACATTTGGTTATGTTAAGATTAAGTTTGTTATGAACGCACCAATCATTTAATATATTTAGGTTATTTTGAAGCAATATACAGTCATTAACATTATTAACACTATGAAAAAGCTTCAAATCATCAGCGTAAGCAAGTTTACGACATTGTATAGAATCCAAAAGGTCATTAATAAACAGTAAAAACAGAAGGGGTCCCAAGTTTAAACCCTGGGGCACGCCTGAAGTCGCGATAAAAGTGGATGACTTAAAACCCTCATACTCAACATACTGAATACGCCGATGAAGGTAGGAACTGAAAACACCTATCAGTTTATCAGAAAATCCAAAGTTATTAAGCTTGTTTAGTAGAACATGGTGATCAATACGATCGAAAGCTTTCTGGAAATCAGTGTAGATAACATCAACCTGACTCAAGTCATCAATAGATCTGCAAACATACTCTGTCAGATAAGCGAGATTAGAAGTACAAGATTTACCACTAACAAAGCCGTGCTGATCCTCCGAAATCACAGCTCTGACATGTTCATAAATCAGTGTGTATAAAATTATTTCGAAAAGCTTTGAAAAATTGCAGAGAATTGAAATTGGTCTGTAGTTATTTACCAATCCTGGATCACCCTTTTTTAAAACAGGACAAATCTTGGAAGTTTTCCAAAGGTCAGGAAAACTTTTGTTTTAAGAATTAAGTTAAAAATATGGACTAATGGATCAAGTAGTGCCCCAATGGAGTCCTTCACTATAAAACTTGGCACCCCGTCCGTACCCGATGTCATTTTATTTTTTAGCTTCTTGCTAGCATTTATAACGTTAGTTGGAGAAATCTCATAAATGTCAAAGTTAGCAACATTGGAAACAACAGTATTTGTTTCGATAAGAGGAGATGAGTCCGCGTAAACGCTATGAAAGTACGCAGCGAGGGCATTGACAATATCCAATGGATTACTATATTCTGTACTAACAGAATCCTTAACTAATCCAGGGATTCTTGAGTGGTTCTTTTTATTATTGATGAAAGCCCAAAAATTTTTTGGATCTGCAGTTATGTTTTGCACTGTATTAGAAACGTAAAGATTGTAGTCACGTTGGATTAAGTGTTTTACAAAACGTCGGTGGCAATTATAATTATTCCGATGAAACTCCGAATGAGTTTTTTTGAATTTCTTAAAAGCATTTTCCTTAGTAAATATACAATTTATAAGCTCAGATGAGTAATAGCTTGGAAACCTACGACGTCGTTTTACTTTTAAAGGGACCGCACCCTCAAATATACTATTCAGCAAAGTATATAGCTCATCACAAGCAAGGATTGACATCCCCCATATTTATTACTGAAGTCCAATCAGCCTGTAGTAAAAGGTCATACATCAATATAAAATTCGCGTTACGGAAATTATATTGTTTAGCTATGTTTTCATTGAGTCTAAAGTTCTCAGCATGAGCAGTATGCAGATCAAAACTAAATTCTAAACACGGGTGATATGGGTCTTCAATAACTAACGGATCCTCAGACCTAGAGGCAGTACAATGTAAATTAGCTAAGAGAAGATCCAACAGCCTGCCACTCGTATTAAGTACAGTATTGTATTGTTTAAGACAATATAATTATTAAAATTATTGAGTGCTATACATTTTGCATCTTTACCAATATTTACATAATCAGGTACATTGAAATCACCCAACACAATTACATTCCTATTAAATATGTCGGGATATAGAGAGAATTTATCAAAAAAATTATCATAATCTAGGTAAGATAACTGAGGAGGAATATACACGGCAAAGATATGAACCACATGAAAATAAAACGTAATTTTACAGCCAACAATATCAATGAGAGGTGAAACGTTACGACGAAAGATTGATAAGTCTACACTTTCACACATAAACCTCTTGCTTACCGCTATCAAGACACCGCCACCACGACTTTTATTGGTCATTTCAAAATTTCGATCCGAACGGTATGCACTAAACGTATCTGGAAGAAGTTCCGCGTCAAAAACACTAGGGTTCAACCATGTCTCAGCAACAACAATCGCATCATAGTTTGAAGCTTCTATGGAGCGTAAAAATATCTCTGTTTTGCTGTTTAAGCCCCTGACATTTTGATAACAGCAGTAGAAAGAGGTTGGTCCTACACTTGGCGGAAACAAGGCTACATCACGTTTTTTTTAGCTATAGTTGGAGATCCATTTACATATTTAATAAATATGTTTGTTTCACCTGCCCCTTTACGGCGTTCTAATTCATTCCTAAGACGATACAGCTCCTCCCTTTGTTTAAGTGTTAGATCCGGTTCGATATACATGCCCTTTGCTTTACAGAATTTAGCTTTATTCTTTAGAACGAGGTGAACATCCTGACAGCTATTCAATACTACTTTTATGGCTTTACGAACATTTTTATTTGCTTTGCCCACTAGAGAAACCCTAGCAGTATTCATCGGTCGACCGCATATTTCTGTCAATATCTCTCCAACTTGTGTCTCACATGTTTGAGTATTATCAAGAGCGCAATTATAAACAAAAACATTGCTCGCTCGATTCTGCCTGTCAATTATTTCAGCAAGCAAGCTGTCATTGGGAGAAAGAGACTGATCAGCAGAGTTAGACGCATCAAGCCTAGTTTTTGTGGCTGGAGAGCTTACCAAGGATTCTAACTTACTCTCAAGGTCATCCAGACGCTTCATTAATAAAGGCAATAATTTAAGGCTACCCTCACAAGTGCTGCAAAAGAACTTCAGACTTCTTTTGTTTTTTAACTCTACAACTTTAAGTTCCGAAGCAGTCAATTCAGTGCAGTCATAATGAAATCTATCCTTGCATCCATCGCATATAACATGCTTCATGGAACTATCAATGGCATCAGTACATTCCTTATTACCACAGCTAAACGCCATTACACCAAAATTAATTGTTGTAACTCAGCTGTCCATGCAGACGATGCCCTCCCACGATGTATATCCCAAAAAAACGCCTCGTTTAAGTACCCAATAACAACGTGAGCCTAGGGTTCAGTACATATGCATATGCTTTCCCCAAGATCAAGCATTCATTTGTATGCACATACGATATTTTCACTACTTCAGCACTTTAAACTAATTTATTCCATGATAAAACCACTAAAACACAGTATAATATTGGGAGCAATTACAATACGATGTTCACGGGCAGAGACAACCTGCCCATATACATTATGTTATTTACCTTGATAGGCTAAAGGAGGGAATTGTAATAGAGTCATTGCTATAAAACGTATGAGGGGACAGAGGAACGCAGGCGTCCGTTCCGGCTATATGTGTTAGCTGGATTTAAGCAGGTTTTTACTAAGCTAGGGGGGTCTGTGTTCCATATAGATCAGTGAGGTTTTACCATGGATCGGTCCGTGCTTCGTTCGACGCTCCGGGTCATATCGAGCGCTTGCCAAATTTGACGTCACCTCTGAGCCAGTGATCTCGCGAGTGAAGAACCGACACGCCAGGCGGTCAATATGTTCTCGCACATACTCGATCCCCGCCCAGTCGTGCAGGTCACTCACCCGCGTATACCAATTGACTGAAAAGGCTGCTCTGAGGTGTTTGTTTTGTATCACTTGGATCTTCTTGAGATGAGTCTCAGCAACCGCGCTCCATACTGGTGCACCATATAGTAGCGTCGGTCGAGTCACGGCTCGATAAATGGTAAGCTTGTTTGCGGGGCTTAAAAATGAACTATGTTTTATAAGCTTACCTAAGCTATTGGTTAGCACAAAATGTTTGCTTTTGATATAGTTTATGTGTTTGTGAAATCTTAGTCCGGTATCTAGGACTATCCCTAGATATTTGACTTGGGCTTTGGCTACGATATTTGTGCCATTAATATTTAAAGGAGTAGCTTAGTTATTTGTTCGTTTGCGCGTGAAGATAGCGAGCTCGGTCTTATTTGAGTTCAGGCGAATTTTCCACTTTTCGTAGTAAGTAAGTACTTGCTCCATGTGCCTGCTCAGGTTATCAACGGCCGCCTGCGCGTGAGAGGCTGTAGAGTAGAGGGCGGTATCGTCGGCATATAGGGCTATCGACGTGTCAGGGATTCTTGGAAGGTCAGCTATGTAGTAGCTGAATAGCAGCGGGGAAAGCACTGTTCCTTGCGGTACACCGGCAGCTAAAGGTCTCGTGGTCGAGATTGAGCTACCGACTTTAACCGAGAATTTGCGCTCGGCAAGGTATGACCCGGCGAGTGCTGCAAGATGCATTGGAAAACAATGCTCTATGAAGAGCTTGTGTAGCAGGCCGTCGTGCCACACCCTGTCGAACGCTCTCTCAATGTCGAGGAGAAGCAGTGCCGTGCAATGCCTTTTATTGAAGCCGTCCAGAATGTCTGACAGGATCTTCGCGGCAAGCATATTAGTACTGTGCTTGCCACGAAAACCGAATTGCTCCTTTTGGAGAATGTCAAGCTTCTCGGCCGCCCCGCTAAATCTCGGCAGCAAGAGCTTCTCCGTAACTTTGCTCAGGGTGCTCAAGAGCGATATTGGTCGGTAGGAACTGGTCTGGTGCGGGTCTTTGCCGCTTTTATGGAACAGCACTATCCTCGTTTCCTTCCAGGTAGTTGGAAACTGCTGCAGGCGAATTATAGCATTCATGATGTGCATTAACTGTATAACGGTTTTTAAGGGAAGGTTTTTGAGGAGGAGGTAGGGAATTGTATCAATTTCCGGAGCCTTGTTCTTTGGCAGGCGACTCAGGACTTTGCGAATTTCGCCAGGCGTTATTCGCAGTTGATTGAATACTGAGGGTGGTATAGGGTATGCACGACCACCGAACAGATTGGACCGCTCCGCGATATGCGCGTGCAATGGCACAGTGTCCGGTGCACTGCTGTGTACTCCCTCAAGGAAGTCCGCGAATGCTTCGGCCTTTCCTTGATCGTCAAGTACGTCGCGACCTCGGTGATTAATCACCGGGAATTCGGCCTAAGCATCACGGACCTGCCTCGCGAGCCTCCATAGAGAGCCATCTTCTGTGCCGAGCTCATTCACGAAGCGCATCCATTTCGTGGTTTGATAGGAGATTGTTAGACGCATAGAAAAATATGGAAAATATTAATTGTAGGAATAGTTTAAATAGAGATAGAGGGCCTATTCCGTGTATTCTATTGTATTGGTTTGAGCGAGCGTAACAAGTGGGATTCCAGGATTCGTTCCTTTTTGTTCTGCTTGATTCAGCAAACATTTAGTATAAAAGCGAGTTCGATAGATTTAAATTTAGTTTTAATCGGTTAGCGAAACGCGCGTCGAGTACAATAATTCTGTTTCGGTATTGTGGATAAAACTTAGTTTTAGTAGACTATTGGTTTTACTAAAGAGTTTCTTTGTCAGAAAATTATTTTTGTAAATTAACTTTTTTTCTTAGAAAAAAAATAACTTTATATTTTTTTATCTTTGATTTTTTTTCTGGCAAGTATGTACATAGCTATAGAACTTCATTCTAAACAACTTTTCCTAATACAGTTTTGCGAAATTTTTTAGATAAGTGCGTTTTCAGTCATATTTTTGAAAAAAAAATAATTTCCGGCCAAACTCCAAAAGACGAACGGCCCTGTTCAGCATCTTTTGCGGTTTCTGTTGATGCAGAAACGATTGTCCATATCGAGTTCTACCAAAATTAATTAATAAAACATTTTCCCATATGATGCTATTTAAAACTAACTGCTTTCGATTTATTCAAAAATAATTTTTTAACTGTTTATATTGGCACTCATATGAATTGCCGATTTCGCTTTGCCTATTCTGCAGACTTTCACATGCGTGCCTTAAAATGCAAATTTTATACTTATATCTTAAGTAATATTAAATATAGACTATAAAATTAGGCAAGTTTAAAATCATATTGTAATCATATCAAAATAAAAGCAGATACACATTGGTCACAGTTATAAACAGAAGAATACAATAGGATCATCATTTGGACAGACGAAGCAACATTCTCAACTGCCAGAATATTTAATGTTTCTGTTTGGTCGGATGAAAATCCCTTTACCTCTGAATAGATTGCTTTTCAGGGACGGAATTCAATCAACCTTTGGAGTGGGATATTGCAAAGTAAAATTTTATGCTCATTGTCTTTTCAAGACGCATTAACTGGGGAGCGCCCTCTCAATTTTTAGAAAATGAAATCGAATATCGACGAATTTCAACGCCAAGGACGTGGACATATTATTAGATATATAGAATAAAGCCCTCGTTATAATGGACAGATTGGTAAACATGTAATATTAGTTTGCAAATATTCTAGACTTCAAGCCTTTAGACACACTCCTTTGTTGTTATAAGGAAAAATGTATTCAGCAATGAAAATTGAAATATGGGAGAAATTAACGGTCTATGAAAAATTAAAAGGAAATCTGACCGAAAATAATGATGAAGTTGTTACAGACACTCATGAGAAGCAGAGAAAAATTTAACATGTATTTGACAATCTGAACATTTATCTGTTTATGCTATGAATTAGTTGTTAGTGTTTTTAATCACTTGTTATTGCTTCCAAACATTAAAAACTAATACAAATCAGCATTCATCGTTTAATAGAATAACTATTTTTGCATAAAAATGAAATTATAAATTTACCGATGACTAAAGTATTATTTATGTTACAAGGACTGAACAGGGCCATATTGTGGCTCTCCTAGTATTTTTTCTTAATGTGAAATAGCCATCTTGTATAATTTTGCTTAAGAAAATGATATGAATTTAAACTAGAGATATACAACATGAAATAAACATTTTCGTAATGATACATCTTATTTATTGATTCGTTTTTAAAAGCGTTTCATTTTTAGTAATAATAGAGTTAATTTAATTCATATAAGAAATATGCGATTAGAATTAGTGCCAAAAGGGAAAACGTAAAAATTCTGTCAAATTGTAGCCTGTTAATTAAAATGTAATATTCACTGAAAGAAAGATTTCAGTTTATAAAGCTGTTTGCCACTGTCAAGGGCAGTCAAAACCGTATGGATAAACTCATAACAGTTCAAAATGAAGAAAAATCTACAAACAAATTAAAATGAGGAAAGCAAGATCGTCAAATAATCTGAATATTTAAACTTCACAAGCAATCGTGGAAGCCTACAGACATACGGAAACGAGGGGTAAGAACGCGACTACCAGACGAAACAATAATTTATAGCAGTAGAATGAAATATTTCTGTAAACATTCATCCAAAGCAACAGTAATATTTTCAGTTGGATTATAAAATTAAGCTCAAAGAAAACATTTTTCAACATACATTACTTTCAAAACTTGTTAATAAAGCTGGATCAAAATGATCAAATTCTGGATTAAATGATTTGATTAACAAATCAGGGGTAGAGGCAACTTATTATAGTCGTATTTTTATGTAACAAACCGAATGATGGGAGTCGATTCATAATGATCATGAAAGATCTAAATAATATATATCTACCAAATTTCAAAGTTTGAAACCATAAAAGATATAATATTTATTGATTAGATTTTAGAGACGCTTGTTATATGATACCAATTCATAAAAACAATATGAGGCACTTTCAGTTTAAGTTTGGAAATAAAATATGTGAGTATAAAGCTTTGCTATTTGATATTTGTACCGGCTCTAATATATTGGCGAAAATAGGCCAAATGTAGCTTATTTTAGGGCATCATATTATTCCTGAATAATTATTGAGAATTAAATAACAGTCTAAGTAGATGCAGATAACGGTTATATAATGCTACCAAATTATTTCAGTCTGTAGGTTTCATTGTTAACTTCGTTTTGCTATAACACGGAAAAATTCACTTTTTCAATGTGACAGAGAAATGGAAATACTATTTCTATACTAGAAGATTCCAAATCTAGGAAATAAGCTGAAATTAATGATCTGGCCACATTAATCGAGAAACTAGTAACAGTCACACAGGGATGGGCACACATAAAAAAAACTTGAGGCACCTAGGCATTTATCTTTAAATAAAAACAAAGGTAAGGCAGAAATATCATTGCCTTCTTTCGCTACTACCATATTGATTGATACCTAGTCCACATTTAATTAAAGCTCCAAATTATAAAAATCAAATATATTATAATGATGCCACTAAATCGGGATGGGGGGCATTCTGTGGGCAAGATATTGACATTACTGCAGCCATATATTATATCAACGAAATGCGAGGAAGAAATATACAAACTTTAATTCAGTTGCTGAAGAAATTTGTAAATATTGTGAGTCCAAGCGCATAATTATATTTGCTTCATATAAAAGTTCTGCTGATAACTATGAAGCCGACAGGAAATTAAGGGTCTTAAAATTAGAAACGGACTAATGATTATAATAAATCATAAAACAACTGCACACCTTCTATAGATGAGTTTGTAAACTATTTGAACGCAAATGCGAAAATTGCATTTCTTGATGTCACCATCCTCATCCTTTAGAAACCGTTGCCTTTTACTTAAGTTGGGGTTTAGAACTTTCCGCAAAATGCACTACAACAGAGTTTTATCCACAATACCGAAACATAATTTGTGCTCTCGACGTGCGTTTCGCTAACCATATTGGCATGACCAGAAGTTAATTAAAACTAGTTCTGTTTCGGTATTGTGGATAAAGCTATGTTACACTTTCATTTGCCGTTAACTGAGGAGAACCGAATCATTGCTGCTATGCTTTCCCGCTTTTTTCGTTAATAATTAGTAAAACAACTATTTTGAACTATTAGATGATATTCTGGAATTATTTAGAACTCGTATGAATACGGTAAACTTAAACAAACAAAATTATTTAAATCAATCATTTCTGAATTTATTTCCTTTTAAAATAATTTGGTGGGTAATAAAAGTATTTTTAATAATATCAACGCTCACAAAGCCGCACTTATTAATTCAGGAAAGTTATGATCAAGAAGAGTAGGTTAAAAAATACTAGAGATGTGTTTTCAAATTAAGGCCAAATTTTCCAATAGTCATGGAATGACACATTTTATGTTTTTATTCTGCTTCTCAACTCGGTTTACAATTCCTGACAGGTAATGAATCCTCTCCACAGTCATATGTTTAAAGCCCTAAGATAAATCTATTAATATTTCAATATCAATCAACATTTGTGGTTTCTTTTTAAATACACATAATCCATTATCGAATATTAATTAGTTCCAACACTAAACATCACACACATTAAGCGTAAATTTTTACTGCAAGTCCTAAATATTTATATTTCATTAGGACGATTAAAGCTATTGAAATCAAAATCTGCTATGATGAATCAACGAAGCTTGTGGGAGTTTTTACTGGAGAATGCCATATCGCGCGCTCTTCCTGACTCGACATAGCAAGTACTAAATTATTTTTTTCGTTTTGCGGCTTATCTCGATTTTTGGCCCGGGAAAATATCCTTTAAATTAAGGGGTGACATGCGGAATGATCTTTTTTGTGCGTTGGAAAACTTTTTAGGGCTAAAATGAATTACGTAGATAAAATAGTGTGTCTGGCCAGAAGATTATATATTAGGTGTGGTAAAAAGCTTTATTTTGCCTAATAGCTTGGCACAAAGCAACTCTTCCGATTGTACTCGCAAAATCCATGACTCTTGTTGTCATTAATAAGAAGTAAAACTCTGGTAAATACTGATGTATTCCTATATTATTAAGTTCTGTGGGCGACAGCAGAGTAACGAAAATGTGGAAAATCGCAAGGAATTGAAATATCCTGTCCCATATCGATATTGAAAGGCCGAGAAATCAATCAACGTACAATATGGGTTGATTATTTATCTGCTCATCACCTTTTAAGCAAGAAACGCCTGATATTTAATCTAAGAAATCGTCGCGATTAGGGAGCAGGTTCTGCCAAAGGAAAACGTAATAATGCATTTATTAACTACTCTTGTTACTTTTTAACTTCAAAAAAATACATACATAAATTATTTTTAGTATTTAATTATATGTAATTTACCAAAATAACAACAAAAAATCGTTTGGGAGCCATACCCATCACAGAAAGGAACATAATAATTATTATAATAAGTAGTTTAACAATTATAATATGCTATGATGTTAAAAATACGGAGTGGTTATTAATACATAAATATACAGCGGTTTGTTTAAAATATATCTCGAAGTGTATACCTATAAACCAAAACAATAATATATAGTTACTTAGATATATTTTAAAGACTGTCTAAATGACATAGGTAATGTTATGTGAAAAAATTAATGTTTACTTTTGAGGAGTTTTTTGATTTGACTCAAATGTTTCGGCTTTGTTTAAAAACTAAACTTTAAATTTTTAAGAAAACTGAATTTTGTAAATGTTACCTATTCTTTTCAATTTGAGAACAGTTTGGTTTGAGCCTGTGCAATATAAAAGGACTTACATCACTAGGTTTTCAGTTTTTTTAGCCTAGTTTTTACATAATATATTTTTTGATACCAATAACACACAGAGAAAAAAATACTTACTTCAAGAATGTATTCATCAAGCATAATATTAGTTAAAGATTCCAATTTTAATAGAAATTGTAATATTAGTGGAAACAGTTGGGATGTGATTTTTTGATGGCTTTTAAAGGGCAATTCTTCGCGTTGTCAGTTAAAGTTAGATTATGTTGGGGTTTCATAGGGTCTTAAAGCAAGCTAACAAATGATACCGAGTGATACGCTGTTTGTATCGATTTTTGAATTTTTACATCCGTCTCCTGAAATACTGATTCAAGTATTTTTAATTATTGGTATACTTTCATTGCATAATTTTTTCGCAGCCTATTAATCGCGACAGAAATAGGTCTAAGAGGCGCTAGGTAATCTTCGGAGGCTCTTTTTAAATAAATATTTGAAATTCTTTCTCTTACTATAGGGCTAGTTTCATTTTTCTGGTCCATGCTATATTTTTAAAAATTTGGGCCACAATTCAATAAAAATTTGCAAGCAGTCAGCGAGTGAATTCAAAACAATTTTTTTCTCTTCTTTTTTTCGTATGTCCCTGAGAAAATGTTATTGTTTCGAAAATGCTTTGCCACATACACAACTTGTTCCTTAATATCCCGAAGTTCCAAGTTTCTGCATAGCAAATTTATGTTGTGACTAGCGCAACCATATGCAATATAGTTCGTTTCTGTTGACTCTTTTATCTGGTTTCTATATAATTGTATTCTTATTGGCTGCGTTATCTGTATTAATGCTGCTTGCTACGTAGTTATAGCCGATTTTATTAAAAATATATTGCAAGTTCTGTTAAGTACACAGATTCATTGGGCTTTCCAGATGTATCTGTTGTATCTATCAAAAGACCTTTTAATTTTATGTAGGGGAGACCGGAGCAAAAACCCATCTGAGCAAGTCATTAAATTATCATTCGAGATATTTGGAATTACTTTTCCCAAGACTTTTTCGTAGTCATATGCTAGACGCCAGACTTCCTTTGGAGTAAGACCGAAGTAAATATCTGACACCTTCATAAGACATTCTTCCAAGCAACTTTTCCCTCCATCAGCAGCCCCGTCTCCAGGGGTGAGGCGGAGAGGCTGCCGCCTCAGCCGGCCGATATTTAGGGGCGGCCGTTTTTATTAAATTGTAATGTGATTGTAACACGGTAAACACTCCGCGCCTCCAAATACCCGTCTTTAGGCTACCCACATCAAAATTAATTTTTTTCGAAAATTATTTTTGAATTTTTTTTTGCTTTCAATAGAGCAAACGGTTAGAGGGATCCACGTACATGTCACCCACGGACAAATAAATATTTTTTAAAACCACAATTGTTCCCAAAAAAATCCCCTCTCGTGCGATTTTTTAGACCAAAAATTCGAACTCCGCGCCCCCAAATACCCTTCTCTAAAGTTCCCACTTCGAAATTAATTTTTGTTAGAAAAATATTTTTTTAAATTTGTTCCCTGTTTTTATTACCGAAACGAATAGAACGGTTCCCTTACATATCACCAACGTACAAATAAAATTTTAAAAATCATACAATACATTTAAAAAAAAATCAACTCTTTTCGAAATATTTCGGTACAGAAAACTCATATGATCTTTGCGATGCGAAAATCGAACTCAACGCATCCAAAAACCGCCCCATAATATTCGAAATAAAAAAGATCACCCCCCTACGAAATTCCCTATTTCCTGCCGAAATCTTAAGAAAATGCTAGATTTTGAGAAAAAAATTACATTTTATCGAATATCTACCTTATTTGAACTCCCATCGAAAAACTTTATAGGAGCTTTTCGACCGACCTTAAGACGGCGCAAACACCGATTTGAGATATCTCTTTCCGTTACTACACAAATGAAGAAAATATAAAAATCACGTTTGGTCAATTTGAGAAAAAACGAAACGTCGTACTAACCCAAACTAACCCAAACTGGATACGGCACATTATGGCACCCGACGAGTCCCATCTTTTTCCCATTTAAAGTTTACCTCTAACTCTTATCGTTTTCGAATTATAGCCGATTTAATGAAAATCTCGATTTTTTAAGATTCACCCGTAAATTTTTCCGAAAAAAATGTTGAAAAAAAAATCATTTTTATTAGGGAAACATTTACATGTTATTAACATAAAAATAAAATTTTCAAAAGCATATTGTTCAAAAACCATTTTGAACACGCTTCAAATCTAACGACTTAATTTTGTACAATTTAACATTCCACGCCACTGTCCTCGCATTTCAAAGAAATTAAAATCCATGGCGATACTACTAACGCTATCTCTTGTTTACAACGTTTTTCTACTGCTTCAATCAGTCTAGAAAGCTAGAAGCCGCACGGCCTCTAAACTCATCTGACCAATCACAGCGCTTTCTACAGAAAAGCCGCGTAATTCGTAGCGCCATCTGTTGTAACAACGTTTACTCATCTGCAGCGGCACCCCGCCAAATAAGCAGTCCTGCATCCACCGCTAATTCGTGCAAACCAATCACCTCAATGTATTTCAAACCCCGTATCAGCTACAATATGCATGAACACATTCGGACAATCGACCAATCACTGTCTCTTAACGGAGGTAATCAAGTTAGCTCCTAAATTTCCGATCTTTAACAATCGAATTTTATAAAAACCAGTTAACGTATTTCGACCAGATTTGTGTTAAAATTCATAAGGTTAATTTAGACAATTGCTGACGTAAAGTTTTAGATAACTATTCAGTATTTACATTATCCGCCCTTTCTATTTCCGGAGGATGTATATCATCCCGCCAGAAGAGGCGGTGTCAAAGGGGCGTTAACAACTTCTTCAAGTTGATCTAGTTGAAGTAAGAAGTTGCATCTCGACTCTCCACCATGTAAGTCGCCCTACAGGCACTGACTGTTCCCGCCGACATGGCGTCAAGCCGCCATGTCGGGCCAGTTTTCAAGTTTTGAGGCCTCATAATCTACCTCGCTCTTTACTCAAGTGGCATAGGGGTATCCTGCCATTGTCATCATCATCTTAAGCCTACAAACAGGTGTTTATCGGCACCCTGACTGCCATTAATCTCACAAGTATGACGCTGTACCATCGTTCTGCTGGCGTCCCCAATGGTATTGCCCATGGGAATTCTACAATCGAGCCTTGTCTCGTATCTCAAGTAAGTAAACACACACGTTTAATTTCACATTCTCTTAGAGGCTGTACCTTCGCTGTACAGTCTTCCCCAATGGTCTTGCCCATGGGTATTCTACAATCGAGCCTTTTCTCGTATCTCAAGCAGTAAA
>MU182643.1:138317-179010 GCA_016904865.1 Pissodes strobi | reverse complement strand
CTCGTATCTCAAGTAAGTAAACACACACGTTTACATTCACATTCTCTCAAAGGTTATACCATCGCTGTACAGTCCCCAACGGTCTTGCCCATGGGTTTTCAACATCCTCTATCACGAGTATAACCCTGGGTTGCTATACTCTTGCCTTATTCTAATATAAGGATTACTCTGCACTAGTCTGCATACATACTCAGGCCTTATTCTCATATAAAGATTAAACGGCACTTGACTGGCAATATACTCAAGTTCTCACAAAGGATATATCCCCTACGCGGATTTCAGCTTACTTATGCTACCAGCATAGCATATTTAGTAATCATTTATACGTGTACCAAGAAGCCGAATTGACAAAGCATTCATGTCATGCCATATGCAATAATTGCATACCATCTCAACCTGCTACATTCCAGTCATTCTTGTTTGCAAAAAATTGAAGCTCATTGTATATAGAAGCTGGCAAGAGACCTAGCCACTGTTTTTTAAAGTGACTTTCCCCCAGTGTTGGAAGATAAACTGCTGAACATTGAACGTTGCTCGTCAATTGGCGAACTAGTGTACATAGTAGCTTATAGGTGGACTTTAAGGCAATATTTATCCTGTTATTACTGCTTGTATATTATTGTATTTTATATGAGTTAGTTCAGCTAACCGAGCTGATACGTAGCTGTTCCGCAGGAACTCTAAACAGAAATTTAACTGTACATAGCTTCAATGTTATATTTATAATCATACATTAGTTTAGTATTACAACTGTTTATACAATGCTTTAGTTCTTAAGAGTTTTATTTATATCACATTCTTCAAGGTCGATATTTTGCCTCGACTGATATTGTTCATATCGTAGCATTGACTATACAATTATTTAATGTTTATATTTTGTTTAGTTATGAGCTACTAGTTATTTTCAGGTAAAATAACTTATTAAAATATTCATATAATGCTAAAGCTTTTTGTTTTATTTACAAAATGACTTTAGAGCTAGCCCTATGGTAAATTTAGTGCCTACGAGCACATCTCTGTTCGATTCAGCAAATAGGACTGAATCACATATACAGAGTGGTAATTTTTTTTTAAATCCCCATTTTTTCGAAAACAACGGCAATATGTAAATTTTTTAAGTTCGACGACTCACATACGGGCTAAAGGCCGTCGAAATACACATGTTTGGTGATATGGATTTTGTTCGTATCACTCGTAGTTTTGGAACTACGACCGTTCTCGAATTTAAACGGCCGATTTCTCGAAAACTAAGAATATTGTTTTTTTTTTCGTAAAGAACCTTTTTTGTCGGCCTTGAGGTCCTCTACCTACATGCCGAATTTTAAATCGATCGGAAACAAAAGCCGATAGGTTCCAGGTAGGTTCCGTTTCTTATGGAACAAAATGAAGGTTAGGTTGATATAAAAATACGTTTTTTTCCGAATTCGTCTTTTTTCTATCGAAACCTACCCGTTAAAAAACGTGTTTCGCGATTTCCCCCATTTCTCAATAAAATTCGAGAAACGAGGGGCGTGGGAGATGGGGGGTACCCACTAACCGGCCAACCCCGACTCCGCTGCGGAGTTGTAGCCCCCACGTGGTACATCTACCATGAAAACATAAACCCTGCAGGTCATGTCCTTATACCGGAACCTACCGGTTAAAAAACCGCGCGAGCGCCTATTCGCCGTATAGGTCATTATTGACTCCTTAATTGGTCTGTTGTAAGGGGCGGCCAAATCCTGCTCGCCTCGGGCGGCCTAAAGCCTGGAGACGGGGCTGCCATCAGCGAAGACAATCCGAGCTTTTTTCTAGCCGAACTCGATTTGTGGTTGTCCGGCTGCAAGCTCTGCCTCGGTAACTTCTTTGCAAAATCATTCCAGGGCTTTGCAATGAACATCAAATTCCTCGGCTGCTTTCTTATCGAAAGCAGAGGTTCTCTCAATTTAACTGCCCTTACAGCTGCCATCGTAGTTTAATATGACGGCCATCTGTAATATTAATTGTATGTTCAAAAATCTGGGACAAATTATTGCATCGAGGCGTCGCGTTAAGACAACTTGCTCCGCAAACAATGTGACATATAACCCCAACCGGTATTTTCTAGGATATGATCAAATAACTTCTCGTTTTCAGAATAGAACCCACATACAAAACTATAAAGATATAGAAACATATTAAACTATCATAAAATATAAAATGTTCCTAGCTTCAAGCTTAATTTTTTGTAGAATCACATGTAAACTAATTCAGGGCAAGATATTACACACGTGTCAGAAAACAAGATTTTTCAAAGAACAGTCCCAAAATCTAATGAAATCAAAAAATACAATGTTAGAAATTACAGATGGGGTAACTATATCGATTTGACTAAAACGGAGTTTTATCCACATTACCGAAAGAGAAATATTGCACTCAACGCACGGTTCGCTAGCTATGTTAGCATCATCAGGAGCTGATGCTTACATTATATCGATTTCAGAAATCTAAGTACTCTACTTTTGGCGATATAACGATTACCTACCATAACTTGAACCTACGACAACTATGCCCCGGTCTCCCTACTTACTGTAGGACATATTATTGCCTCGTTTGGGTATATTGGACCCCATGCATCCAATTACAAACACGCTAAACTACCTGATAAATTATTTAAGTCTTTTACTCTTTTCGTCATTACATACTTCAGTGAGTACTTGCTTGGACACCTCATGTCGAGAGGGTAACTCATATAGAGGACGTAAAACACAATACATTTTTGTAGCGCACAGAGCTCTAGCAATTTGCTTATCGATTTTTTCTTTATCGGACCGTATGTCAAAAGAGGTTGAAGATCCAGGGCTTGAGTTAGATATTCTTTTTTTTAGTAAATAGCGCTGATAAAGTAACTGTAAATCACTATCTTCCTACCAGCTTTTTACAAGTTCAATAATTGTGAGTCAGAGCTAGTAGGTCGCTGTATCTGTAATACAAAAAATACCATACTATAGTTCTACCTTCTAAAAATATCAAACAGCCAATATGAACATTTTTTTAAATATAATGGATACGAATAAATTGGGTTCGTAGTTCAAAAACCGTATTTTCCTTTATGTGATTTTTCTAGTAAAAATGCTCGGCAGAAAAGTTACATGACGCCTATGTTCAATCTTTATTCTTATTATTATTGGCATGAAAATAGAAACAAAAAATAATTATAATTTAAAAAAAAACACATTTTTTCCCTTTTTATCCTAATTTTCAATCAAATACGCGTGCAGTTCAATATAATAAATTAAATAATATTGTAACGAATGCAAACTGTATTTACATTTGAAACTGGTCCTGTACATGTACTGGCACTGGCCCGATCAGTATCACTACTATCAGTTTCCTTTTCTGCAACTGATTCAGTTTTGTCACATCTCCCCCCGTGGGTTTTCATTCGTAATTGCAGGCTGCTCTGCTTCCAGATTTTCCAGATTCGCTTGAGTTATAATAAAAAAAGATAATACTTAAATTAAATGGTTGTAAAGTCTGTCATTGCAATGTTTAATAAAAAAAATTAGTGTAAATAAATTAAAAATAAAAATCCGTGATTTACTAGGAAAAACGTGACTTTTTTTATTTTTTCAAAAAATCATGATTTTTTAAAACCCTGATTACAACTTAATACTACGTAGTTAATTACAGAGTTCAAATATTAAAAAAACGCCTTTGTAAAATTACTGTCTTATCACATTTTATCTTGTCAAGAGAATGAAACTGTCGTTCCTTGTTTTAATGATTAATGCACTGATAATTATAAACTGAAATAAATATATATGGAAATTGAAAATAACGTGTGATACGTCGTGTAAGGGCTAACAAAAGACTTAAAATTCGATAAATGCAAAAATCGCTTATTTCCATTAATCAATTATTTCGATTAATCGGTTATTCCGCTTAATTGCTTCAAAACAAAAAATAGACCGTCAATCAGACACGATAGCGCCTTTGTGCCTGAAAGCTCACAAGCCTTCCTAGAAGCCGCTTTCCAGTCTTCCCATGAAAGGTCATATTTATCGAGCCGATTAAACCAGCCCCTTGCTGCGCCTTGTAATTTCGCTTGAATAAAATACGCTCTCTCATCGTATTCATGAATACCGCTCAACTGATCAATTTTGTTTAACCACCTGACTACGAGAATCGCGTTTTCGCAGTTTTTCACAACAAATAAGACAATCCGTAGGTTATCTCACTTCTGATTAGTAAGCAACACTTTTTACTAACACGTTTTATTTCGCCTATATTATTAAAGCCACTAATATTTTCACCCTTAACTTTAAACCTCAATAAGTCATCATAATTACATAACTTTATGACTCCCCAATGCCGCCGCGCGCCACTCGCTATGCAGGGTTATTATGTCCTCGCTTATTTCAAAGTTACGTCGCCTATAAAATTTGCTTGTTACATTAATTAAAAAATGCGATTGTCGAGACAAAAATTACAAAAAAATTTTAAAAACTTGTTTAATATCTTCCAGATAGATAAAAAACATTTGAGAATCATTTATATTTTTTGGATTATATCAAAAATGTTCCGACAGGAAATACATAAAATAAATAAAATACGTAAAGTGGTACTTACGTTTTTTTTTTATTTGTAAAATACTATGTTGGGACAATCGATACACATTCACCCATTTTTTCCGATTTTTTTTAATCGATTGATTTTCTGATATATTTCTGAACTCATCGAGAAAAGGTTCCACACTTTTTTTTATATTCACTTTATCTACAAAAGAATAATATTAAGAAAGGTTTTTTCAGAAAATCAAACCTACAAAAAGTGTCGTATTCTCGTATCCTAGCATAGTTCAAAAGATATTTGCGATTGAATGTAAAAAATATTTGTTTTTCTTTAAATTATTGTCACTATATCGCAGAAACTAAGCTATGTACAAAAAAAATGTCGAGGGATCTTCTTTGTAAATAATTAAATTTCCTATAAAAAAACAACTACACAACTTTTTCATATCCCTCATAGTTTCAAAGTTATTCTCGAATGGAAAAAAAAATGTAATTATTAAGTCGCTTTTCCATTGTATGAATAATAAAATATCAGCTCCTAAGGTAAATAAAGGTCTGTGATTACTAAAAAGATTCTAAGTAATTAAACGAAATTTATGCTTTTATTTAAATCATTCATAATACAAACGAATCTGCGACCAAGGGCATGAAGTCCGGACTCGCATACGGCACATTCAAATCGTTCTGCCAGGTAGTTACGACCGACATTTTGTTCTGCCAATTGGCATATACACTTGGAATAGTTGTTACAACAAAATACTAAAAAATTAAGCTTAGCTAAATAGTAAAAAGATCATGGCTCCCACGACATGTTGGAGGTGTTCTGTCACCCTCTTAAAACCGGCCAATCGTTTTGCCAATATTAGATCAATGTTTGTGGGCTATCAGAGGACTAGTGGAAAAAATCTCAGCCTTAACTAGATAATAAAAGATGCCGTTTTTTTACACATGACTTACGACTAAAATCCGGGCTAATCCTCACGGGTGACACTTAGTTAGGTCCCCCTCACCTACCTCTCAAAAAAATAGGCCATGGCTAAATCATCGTTGAAAAATGTCACTGGCTCTTAGACTGTTTCGCATACTTACATCAGAGTATGGTCTAACTAGTACCGAGTTTATCACATACATAATCGATTTTGTAACAAAATTTCGACAAAATTTGATAAGCAAGTTCTATTATTTAATGGATATAATTACCAAAACAGAAGAGAGATCATCATGTAGGTATGTACATTTGATGACTAGTCAACCGAAAAGTAATGGTGATTGAGCATCTAATTTTGCAAGATGCTACATGATACAATTACAAGTTAGTAATTAATTATCTGCAGTTTACGTAGATAGCAGTCAGATAATTATATTTCAACTGGAGAATGCACGCATCGTTATAAGCAATCTACTTTAGTTGGTTTTAGGTGAAACAAAGTATGTATAAAACAAGATACAGAACCATTTAAAGAACTACGACAAAGAAGACGCAAAGGCAATTCGAAAAACTGTAATGTAGAATTTTTATGTATTGATATTTGCCATGTAGGTAATAGGCATATCTAAAATATTACTTTGTTACGTAGTCAAATATATTATATCGAAAGGAATACTTTTCTTTCTTTAAGGGTAGTATAAGGGCTAACTTTTGGTCAAAGATCAGTGCAATTTTACTCAATTTGCACCCAAATTAAGTTCAATATGAATTTTTCTAAAAACCCTTATAGCAGATTTTGGTCCAACAGCCACGATATTCGCTGTAATTTTTCGATAAGTATTCCTTGTTCTTCTTTGGCGACAAATCGTGCCAACACATCATTCGGAGGAGTTATTTCAATAAATTATATTATTATTCTCTTTAACTTTATGGACTGGTAGTGCATATAAGTCTCCGTTCTTCTGTTTTCTTTTTATATCCTATTATAACTAACTAGAATTACAAATTATAGTAAGGTAATATCTGGCGACACCTACCGAAGTTCAAGAAAACTTTGATATTATAACGTGCAGTAGAAATGTGTATTACAGTTTTTAAAGTGCCTCCACTCACTTTATAGGTTGCCGAGAAGGGAACTAAATTTTAAGAGCAAATGCCATACTCATTTATATTGATTTACTTCGTTAATTTAGCCTATTTATAATAGATGGCGCATCATAGCACTTTTCTACATATAAATGTTTTTCTTAAACACCAATTTTAAGGAATTTGATGCTATAGGGTCCGCATTTGGTTGGTAGAAATCGTCATAGTGAAAAAGTTATATTAACATTACGGTTGCAGTTTGTAATTAACTACAAATAATTTGAAAATAAAATTAATGCTTTAACCTGGCCTGCGGATATAAGAAATATTACAAATCAATGTTACATGGAATTTCGTGTAATATAATTTTCAGTATGGTCTTAAAGAAAACTTACTGAACATTGAGCTATTTAGAGGTTTTCCCTAAATATTTGGAATAAGCGCGTTGAACCACTGACTGATAATAGTTATTCAGTCAACGGTTGAACATATATCTTCGCTCCCGTTGCCAATGGGCGACTCATAAAATTTAAAAAATTGTCTTTATTTTGTCACCAATGGGTTTATCTGTATTTACTATATTTATTATTGCAAATATAATTTTTACTTTGGCTTATCTACATCACTAAATTTTTCCTTTAGAACCAAGAGGCGCAAATAACATAAGCTCATAGGTAATCTTAAAAATTGGCTATTATTTGTCTACTTTATTGTGGAGAAGTTATTACGACTGAAGAAACTATCAACCACAATTCGGATACCAGCAATATTACCGAAATTAACAGGATACAGCTAAAAGGGTAAGATTTAAAAAATACTATCAAAAAGAACATAGCAGTTTATTCTTCCGACAGTGAATATGATATTCCACTTTCTGCGCTACGCAAGAAATTTTTACTAAAAAGGAAAGTAATAAAAATTGTTCCACGTTGCTTTGGAAACAATTGATTCAGAAAACGATCCATAATGTTCAAACCCACGAGGTCCCACGTTGCAAAACAGAGGTCTGGATTTCCTATCATAATTGTTTATTCTTATTATGCTGGGATAATTTTTAACAATGACTCATCCTGCAAAATGCTGATTGCTGATTGTGCAGTATCATAAACCTAACTACTCCGAATAGACGCTCAGTGGGCATAGCCCATAGAAAAATGCTACAATTGTATCGAGAGATGGCGCTACCATTATTACGAATTAAATTTTATCGTATTTCGTTGCTTGCCAAACAACGGCCAAACGCCTTTCAGAACTCGGGTCGCTCGCGCTGTTGCCAAATTTAAATGTACTTAAAATAGATTATGTATAATAATTAAATATGAAAAGAGGCTTCTATTTTATTTCGGTTATTTACTTATGATTTTAAATGTTGCAGGACCGGAGTTTTTTTATTTACAGTTTGTGGTTTTTTACTTTTTAGTAACAATTAGTAATTACCTAGGTATTGTTATTATTGTTAGTACGTACCTATATAGGTATGATAATAGGTATAGACATACTTTTTTAGTTATTTAGGCGTACCTACCTATTATAGGAACTTAACATAACAGGTCCTATAATATAATTATTTTCATGATGTGTAAAATTACTAAAAATCTTATACCTACTACCATAAACCTAACTATTCGGCGTAGTTAGGTTTATGCTACTACTACACTACAGTATATGAAGTCTAAAATAATGTATAGGTACCTAGGTAGATACCTATCAAATTTGACCGCGGATCCGGAACAATAAAAACATTCAATAACTAATATTGAGCAATAAAATTATCACCCTTATTTCGTAAAAACGTATAAAAACGCTCTCTTTCATCTTGCGAATATTCATCAAAGACTGTTTCGCGGAAAACTGCGGCCGGTCCGGCGCGATGCATATGAACTAAAGTAAGACCTACGTGCTTCCTCGATCCTCCAGCAAAAAGATATGAGCAAAAACCGCGCGGCGCCCTGCACGGCGCGCGTAGCTAAATTTTCCAAATAATCGCAATTGCAGCAAGTTAGGTTTATGTCAGGATCAAGTGTTTGCGGAGCCCCCACAATTCATACGACATTAATTATTATTCTCCTATTTTTGACTATAATATTTTGATATTATTATTGTTTTCAACATGTCAGGCATCACCTGTTGTTTTTATAACCGCAATAATAATCGAATAAATCATGGGATTAAATTATTTCGAATTCCCCTAAAGAACGACGAACTTTGCAAAAAATGGATTTTAAATAGTGGTAAGAATAAAACTTTCAATGAACCTTGACGTTAATCTGGAGGAATAAAACTGGGGATTAGTCAAGAACTTTATCGAAACATATAATAGTGGGCATAATACCTCGGGCCGCTTCATACGGGCGTCTCAAATTTGAGATATGACGTCATCGACTATTTTTTAAATGAAAGTCCTTTTTTATTATTCTTTTAAAGGGCATAATAAAGTTTCAGTTCGGCACATAGTCATCGACGTGTGCTAGCATAGTTTAGTTATCGAAAAAAAAATATCTCTCCTTTACACAATTTATTCCAAAGTTAGAGACTCGCACTGTATACCTACGAGCCGCCACTGCTATACAGGGTGTTCGTTAATGACAATGCTAATATTTAAAAGGTTAATTCTTGGACACATTTTAAGAAAAAAACTTATTATGAATGTATGCCCTAAACAACTTAACTTTTAGATACAAGGGGAGGTAAAGTTTAAAAAAAAAAACGTTTTTTTTATATAATAAGTGCGATACTATTGTAGATATCTTTATGAAATTGGGTACACGTCTTTTAGGCATCAAGATGTATTTTCTGTTGTACAGACAGTTTTTTTTCAGTTGCGTCCGTACCAGTTTTGCATTGAATATTTTTGAAGAAAAATATGGTACGCACCTTTATCTTAAAATAAAAATCTTTTTTGAAATCCGCATACATTTCTAAACAAATTTGATCAGTTGGTGTTTTTAAATCCGATGCAAGGCTTTCGCTTAAAAAAAATCACTAATCGTTTCTTTGCATGGTCATAACAATTACGTTAATGACAATATCACAATGTAGAGAATTAGATTTTATTTTTTTAGGTGAAAACCGTGTGTCGGACTAAAAAAAATCAAGTGATCAAATATTTTCCTTAAGAAATAAGGATTTCAAAAATATATATATTTTTTATTTTAAGAAAAGTCAGTGGCGTACCACTGCTTGTCTAATAATAGTTTTGCCAGAAAACTTCCACAGGCTACTGATGAAATAAATCTGGATTTCTCCTGCGACTTTTAGTAGCAATTCGACGCAGGAGAAATCCAAAAGTGTCTAATAATTTTTTTTTAAAGTTGACCTCTATATCGGGTGTCAACGAAATCGTTTAACAGCGCACCATTCAAATGCTTTTTTAAGGAGAAATTTGAAATTTTGGCTGAAGATATGATTTATGAAAGCTCAGATTTTCCACTAAAAAACAAATGAATATCACTTCCGGATTGATCGGAAGTGAGCATGAGGCAAGAATTTCAAATACAACCCTGCAAATATTTTCACATATTTGAATAGAGCTTGAAATTCCCTTTTTAGCGATGTATCACAAGTTGTCATTTTCTTTCAAAATGGTGGCGTAGAGGGCATTTATTCCAAATTCAATATGGCGGCATTTTGACATCACCAATAGATTTTTTGTCAAAATGCCCGTTGATATCGGAGACAAGATAGGTTTTCTTACAGATTTTTCTCACTGTTGGAAATTCTAAATAATTGTTATAAAATTGAAGCATTTTTAGTATTTCCTTAAAATGTCAAAATGTATGTAAATTTTTCTCGAAATTTTGAATAGAACCCTATACATATTTTTAAACAATTAGATAGAGCTCGAAATTCCCTTTTGAATAATGTATCACAAGTGGCTATTCTTTTAAAAGATGACGTTGTAGAGGGCATAATTCAATATGGCGTGGCGCCGCCATATTTAATTATGCTATCAACAACGCCACATTTTAAAAGAATGGCCACTTGTGTTACATCGCTCAAAAGGGAATTTCGAGCTCTATTCAAATGTGGTAAAATATATTCCGGTTTCTATTCAAAATTTCGAGAAAAATTGACGTAAATTTTGACGTTTTAAAGAAAAACTAAAAATGCTTCAACAATTATAACGCTTATAACAATTATCTATAATTTCCAACAATGAGAATAATCTGCATGAAAACCTATCTTGTCTTCTATATCAACGGACAGTTTGACAAAAACTCCAATGGTGATGTCAAAGTGCACCCATATTGAATTTGGGATAAATGCCCTCTACGCCGCCATTTTGAGAAAAAATGGCAACTTGTGATACATGGTTAAAATGGCAATTTCAAGCTGCAGTGTTGTGTTTGAAATTCTTGCCTCCTGCTCACTTCCGGTCAAGCCGGAAGTGATCTTCATTTATTTTTTAGGGAAAAAATGAGTTTTCATAAACCATATCTTCAACCAAAGTTACAAATTTATCCTTAAAAAAACATTTGAATGATGCATTATTAAATGATTTCGTTGACACCCGGTATATCTCAAAAGTTAAGATCTTTAGGGCCTATGTTCATATGAAGTTTTTTCTTAAAATGGGTCCAAGAATCAGCTTACCGCTTTTTAAAGCGGCAAAAGGTTTAATTCTCCCCAGTGTTTCTAGTATAAGAGGTTGGATTGGAGAATGCATCTTTAAACCGGGAATCGACAAAACTGTCTTAAATCACCTTCAAAAAAAATATTCTACCATGCCTAGTGAAGAACGGAAATTTATTTTGGCTCTTGCCGAAATGTCGATTAAAAAAGATTTGGAATATTCCAAAAAAATAGAAATTATTGAGGGTTCCGAGGATCTTGGTCCATTAGGACGTCTTCCGAAACATGCTAAACAAGTTTTAGTTTTTTCTATTCGAGGCCTGTATCACAAATTGAAATTGCCTTTGGCATATTTTGTTTCCGGGACATCGGTAAAAGGCGAAAAATTGAAATCTTCAGTTTTGTACGTCCTCGATAATTTAAATGCTGTTGTATTTCTTCCAAAGGCAATCGTATGTGATCAGGATTCAAACCATAGAAAAGCTTTTAGTTTGTTAGGAATAAGTGCTGAAACGCCATTTTTCCTTTGTCAGAAACACAACATTTTTGGGATATTTGATGTACCTCATTTATTCAAAAATATCCGGTATAACTTGCTACAGAATAATTTTACCTTGTTCGAGAACATTATAAGTTTTGATCATATTAAAAGGGTGTTTGCAATAGATCAGTCTTCGAATACGGCACGAGCCATGCCAAAGCTTTCTCAGAAACATATTAACCTAAATGGTTTCGAAAAAATGTCCTTTTTCTACAGCCGCGCGCAAAATAACTAAATACTATTTTGCGCTCTAGCGCGAACATGGAAAAGGAAATTCTCACTTTTTCCGTCTAGTGTGCTGAATGGTCATGGAAACCGAATATAAATAAATGACAGTCGTGCGTTTGTTACAGTTTGTTGCTGACAATCCTGTTCTAAATATGCCCGAAGCCCGAACATAATATGTCAAAACTGACAGTCATTCGCAAATTTCAGAATAAGTATAGAGAAAAATGTGGATTTAATTTTAAAAAATACGGCTGTAGAAAAAGTTCTGTGTGTTTTTCGAGCGCAAAGTAAGATTGCCGTTTTCGAAAGATTACTGCGCTCCGCTACGCGTCGCGCAGTAACATTCTTTCTCAAGCGGCAATCCGTTACTTTGCGCTCTAAATACACAAATAACTATTAAATTAGCCTTACAGGTTCTGTCCCATACTGTTGCCGCAGCGGTAAAAACATGTGTCAAAAACGGGCAAATCCATGCGGATGGAATTCATACTGCTAATTTTTTGGAAGATATGAATCATTTATTTGATTCTTTAAATAGTATACGGTTCTATTTAAAAAATCCTTACGGTTGTGCTTTGTCAGGCAAAAATACCATAATATTCCAAACTTTTAAAAAAGGCTTAGATATTTTTCAAAATTAAAAATCTCGAAGGCTTTCTGCCGTCTTGTTTTTATGGTATGATTCAAACCATCAATGCAATACATGCCTTATTTGAATCGAAGAAATCCAAAAAAAAATCGGTTTTTCATTTAACTGACAGATTAAATCAGGACTTTCTGGAAAATTTCTTTTCGACTATTAGGCAACATGGTGGATGGAATATAAATCCCAGTGTAGATATGTTTCGAAAATGCTATTCGATCCAATTTGTAACGAGTTTTCTAAAAGCTCGCTAGACAAATTGTGAAAACGATAATGACGAGCAACTAAAAATTGAATAACAAAAAAAAATCACACAAAAACTCATCAGGCTTAATTTACAATTTTTAATTAACATCGTTTATATCTTAACAAATTCAGAATTCAAAATTCAAATTTAAAACTCAAAATACAATTTTATTCATGCCATAATGTACATAACAATGCCGATTGCAAATTTTAATTTCTTAACCCAAAATTCGACATCATTCACTGTTCTCCACAACTGGGTGGTTCTTTTACTCACTTTCCAGGTAACACTGATAATGGCACCTGCCGAAAGCGCTCTGTTACGCTAATTTAGAGGTCTTTTTAGATTAAAATTTTATGTATGGAATACAAAGAGTGTTTCATTTAGTATATTTCGTACAGGCACACAGCTTTCACTCTCAACTTATTAAATTTAAGGGCGCATTCCTAAAGTAATTTCATGAAAGAAAGTTCATCTAAACATGGGGTGTTAAAAAAACGGTTTTTTATAAATATTATAAATATTTTTAAAAGGACTTTTTTGAAATTTGGTAGGTCTATTTTTGGTGATAAAAGTCTATTTTAGCCATAACTAGAATAAAATTATTAAATTTATTATGCCCCGGGGGGCATCTTTCGAATTATTTTTGTTCGAGAAATGTACGCCACTAACTTTTTTTGTAATTTTTATTAAATGAAGCAACTAAAAATACAACTTTTTTGCTGCTATAATTTTGTTCCTATCTGACCTCGCTTTCGAGAAAAAAAAAATAAGTACCTTTTTATTATATGTCCCTGGCTCTTGCAATAAGCAAGTTGTTTTTATTTTTTTTTTCTTTCAAATTCCACAAAATATTTTAAGAAAATTTGCAATCGCTTGTCTTAAATTAGTGTCCAAAAAAGGCTAAAAATGTCTGAGTAATAGGTCAGGGCGGAGATATTAATAACAAAATTTAACACCCAGCATCTAAAAAACAATGCATTTCCAGACCCATGTTTATACGGACTTTTTTTCATGAAATAAGTTCACCAATACGCACTTAACTAAAAAATAATCATTCTGTGTGGAAATTTATTACACCAGAAGAAGAAAATTCTTCGTTGTTTTGCAAAAGTATGAATATCACAAAGTTTCGGAAAACAACAAATATTTTTTTTGCTGTAATAAATTCCTACACAAAATGGTGTAGTGATTATAAGACATCAATAAAAATGTAACCAAGGCAACCAAATGTTAAGTTGCCTCGTCGTTTAAAAATCTTTAGTCATTTAATAAATTAATTGGCCAAAATAAAAAAAACAAGTGTATCTCGAAAAACATGACATGTCAAAAATCTGACAAAGTTGTTTTTTCTAATTAACTAGGCAATTAAACTGATGCATAAAACAAAAAGTTCGATTCACCCATAAAAATTCTCGGTCCGATTGAATTTTCGAATTTTTTGCAGTGTCTTATTCCAACCCCTGTATAATACAGTTCCTACCAAAATTAAATATTTCCGATAAAGTATGTTTTTCTCAATAAAATTTTCTACAACATAATTCAAACCGCATCTCGATATCTTTTTTCGTTCAAAACTTATGACGCAATTAATGTTTGAAAAAAATACAATATCCATATTATTATGTCCCGTAGTTTAGTAAAAAATTGTTTAAAAACCAGTTTTTGTTTATATGATCTAAAAACAAAAAAAAAATTGAACTAAATTAAATAATACCAGACCTGGAAATTGATCTTGACAAAAGTAATTCTAACAATCTTGTTTATGTATTTCATAAAATAAATTAGCACAGCTAAATCCCAGGGCAAGTTCTTTTATTATATTAATTGTAAAATGTAATAAATTGATCGGTGTGATTTAATTTAATGTTTATTTTCTTTTTTTTTAGAGCAATCTTGTTTTTTTGCTTCAGGGTTTTCGCTCTTGTTAGAAAGCCCTTATCTATAATATAGGGCTTTCTATAGGGCGAGACCAATCGGGAGAAAAACTTCGTAACGGTGCGTCGGATCGCTCTGAATCTTATACCAATCGATTTGTAATCGAAAAAAAAAATTTCGATTTTTTGTCTGTATGTGTGTGTGTGTGTGTGTGTGTGTGTGTATGTGATGAAATCGATTACAGGTCGTAATTTTGAAGATAGCGACTTGAAATTTGGCATAGAGGTAGAGGTCCATGAACCCTCGGAACCTATTGATTTTGGTTACGATCGGTTAATATACAGGGTGTGAAAACAGGACAAGTTACCGTTTTTTGGCATTTTTGCCCGTGTCACAAGGACCAACTTTTCTTTTTTTTTATATCAAATGAAAGTATTCGGTAAGATACGTATTTTTGTTCCTTTGCTCTTTTGCTCTATTTGTTATACAGGGTGTGAAAACAGGACAAGTTACCGTTTTTTGGCATTTACAGGTCGCAATTTTGAAGATAGCGACTTGAAATTTGGCATTGAGGTAGAGGTCCACAAACCTTCGGAACCTTTTGATTTTGGTTACAATCGGTTAATATACAGGGTGTGAAAACAGGACAAATCACAGTTTTTTGCAATTTTTGTCCGTGTAAACAAGGATAATATTCTTTTTTTTATGTCAAATGAAAGTATTCTGTAAGACACGTAATTTTGTTTCTTTGCTCTTTTGTTCTAATTGTTATACAGGGTGTGAAAACAGGACAAGTTACCGTTTTTTTGCATTTAATGTCGCAATTTTGAAGATAGCGACTTGAAATTTGGCATAAAGTTAGGAGTCCACAAACCCTCGAAGCCTATTGATTTTGGTTACGATCGTTTAATATACAGGGTGTGAAAACAGGACAAGTTACCGTTTTTTTGGCATTTACAGGTCGCAATTTTGAAGATAGCGACTTGAAATTTTGCATAGAGGTAGAGGTCCACAGACCCTCGAAGCCTGTTGATTTTGGTTACGATCGGTTAATATACAGGGTGAGAAAACAGGACAAGTTGCCGTTTTTTGGCCATTAGAGGTCGCAATTTTGAAGATAGCGATTTGAAATTTTGCATGGAGTTAGAGGTCCAAAAATTTTCGAAGCCTGTTGAGTTTGGCTACAATCGGTTAATATACAGGGGGTGACAGCAGGACCAGTTACCGTTTTTTGGCATTTATAGGTCGCAATTTTGAAGATAGCGACTTGAAATTTGGCATAGAGGTAGAGGTCCACAAACCCTTGAAGCCTATTGATTTTGGTTACGTTCTGTTAATATACAGGGTGTGAAAACAGGACAAGTTACCATTTTTGGCATTTTTGTTCGTGTAAACAAGGACCAACTTTTCCTTTTTTCGGTGTCAATTTATAAGTAGACGTGAAAGTATGTCAGCATTTTTTATTGACAATATGGTTACCATAGCAACCAATTAATAATACGTAAATCACTAATAAAAGATATAGTATGGTACTTAGGATTGTTTGTAAAGCCTAATTTGATAATAAAAAATTGGTTTCTATGGTAACCAAAAGAAAGTTAAGAATCGTCTTAATTCGTCAATCGTCCGACTTAGTGATTTGATATATGGTATTTAGGTAAAGATTAAAAAACAATTAACAATTGACGTTGACAAGTCGGTTACCATGGCAACCAATTAATAATACGTATATCATTAATGAAATATATAATATGGTACTTAGGATTGTTTATGAAGCATAATTTCATAATACAAAATTGGTTGCTATGGTAAACAAAAAAAAAAGTAAAAAATCGTCATAATTCGTCAATCGTACGACTTAGAGATTTGATATTTGGTATCTAGGTAAAGATAAAAAAAAATTACGATTGACGTTGACAAGTCGGTTACCATGGCAACCAATTAGAAAATTATCACGGTAAAATTAGACTAGCGATTGGTAAATCTAATTATAGGGGCTTTCTAATTATAGGCCACGGTACGGATAGGAGCGTGGCAATAATGTGTGACCCAAGGTCACACAAACGAGGCCCGAAGGGCCTCGCGCGTGCCGCAGGCACAGGCGGCCACGCCGCTTGTTACAATGCGCCGCTTAACTCAGCACTCATACCTACACTTTGTTTTACGTATTGTGAGAATTTAACGAGTAATCTGTAATGCCATAATAAGTAAAAAATATAAATTTTTCCTCTTGAAATGCGGAATTTAAAAAATTGCTTATTTTTTAGTCCACCTTAAAAATCCAATTTTTTAAAAAACCGTATGATTTTTTAGAGACATGCAGGGAATAATTTATATTTCCATAATTCAGGTAAAAATATTTAATTTTTCCCTTGAAATGCGGTATTATTAAAATTTTTCTTTAGCTAGGATTCAACGAAAGAATAAATGAAGATCTGATAGAGATGTTGACGACGATAAGGCAAAAGTCATAAATTTTCGTCTATTTAGTGATTTTTTTAATTGAATTATTATACTTACCTACACACTTACAATTCAATTTCGTGTCAACCAACTATTACATATTGATGTATATCCTACTTCATATATAAATTGTAAAGATGTATTTGATATTTTCTATCGTTCCATTTTCATAATAATTTACTAAATAATCCCATTTTATTTCGCCTAAATTAATTTAATGGCTACCTACCTACTTACAGACGTATTATTATACGTCTTTTAAAAATCGGTTTTGTATTTAAATAATTAATGTTTCATATGTTCATAATAATTATTACATACGTAAAAGAGATATATTTTATTTTCTAAATCAAACGTTTTCGTTATAAAACCATAAACCCAACCAAAGGTAGGTTTATGATGAAACGCATTAAATCATAAATATTCCTCAAATTCACATTTCTTTTAAGACAACCGGCAATAATGCATGATTTTACCGTCGAATTGTGCGCCATCTCATACCGAGTAGCAAAAGTAAGCGAGCCGAAATCGAGCTTTGGACGCTCACTTGGGCAAGCGAGAGTCCAAATACAATACGTTTTTATACCGTTTAACTGAGCGTCTATTCGGAGTAGTTATGTTTATGGCAGTATACAAACGCTGAAAACACCTGAAGCTTTTACCGTTGAGGGAGAGGAGAACACATATGAAAAGCAGACAATTAAGAATATAGCGAAAGTTAATGGTTTCAATACTATTTTAATCAAGAGACTAATTAATAGACATGCGTTTAGAAAGACCATTCGTGATTCCACTTTCTTCGTTAATCGGGAGAAAAATACAAAATAGGTCTCGATACAATATAATACTCAGTATACTAGAACACTCCAAAATGATAAACATCACAAGGAAGTAGGTTAAAAATTAGTATACCAAACTCAGTTTAACATCAAGAAATTATTAGGTGGTCCAAAGGACAAAATTGACATATTGGAAAAACGTGGATTTTATGAAATTGCATGCATGGATTGTAAGCAAAAATATGTTGGGCCAACTAGAAAATCTATACAACCGGAATTCAAAGAACACATAGCTGATTTAAAGTATAGCAGAACAAAAAAATCGAGCATGCTTTTGATAAAAATCATAGAATAACAATTAAAAATTTAAAATTAATTCATAATATAATTGATAGGAGATTATTAGACGCATCCGAAAGTATGGAAATTATTAAATCTAAGAATAGTTTAAATAGAAATAGAGGTCCTATTCCATAGGGTCCATTGTATTGGTTGATTGAACGTGACTAGTAGGATTTCAGGATTGGTTCTTTTTAATTAAGCAAAGAGTTAATATAGATTTTAGTTTTAAACATCCTGATGTTGCTAACATGGTTAGCGAAATGCGCGTTGAGTGGAAAAATTCTGTTTCGGTATTGTGGATAAGACTCTGTTTTAATTAGATCATCCTAGAGATGTTAGCTCAAAATATCAACTATCTGCTAAGTAGCTCCCGTATGGGATCTCAGTATCGGCTGGTGATGGCTTGCTAACTGATTTCAATTTTTTCTATTTTAAATCTGTTACCACAAATGTGAAACGACAAATTTTAGTACGGGGACAGCAATTTAATTATTAATATACTTATAATACTTATAAGCCATCGCTGCTGAAAAAATTAAGGCCAAATTAAAGAAATGAAGATTTTTTCGTAATTTTTTCAAAAATTGTCATGAAATATCTCCGCAACAGTGCACTTTTGGAAAAAATGGTATTTAACTTTTATTTTTGCCTTAATAGGAACTTTCGAATATTTCGATAATCTTAACTTTTGTATTTTTTATGTACCCTGTATAACTTATCCTAAATTTCGAATTCTCAAAATTAGTTTTCCTTCAGGCACCAACTTTTATCAAGAATAACTTTTTCTCATAAAATCAAAAATAAAAAAATTTCCCATTTGGTAACCAAATCTGGGCAGACCCTGCATGTCTATTATCTTCCGGTTTCGAATTATTTAATTTCAAAACATATTTTCCACGTAAATTAAAATTTAGCTCTAGTAGAGCTGTTCTCATGTGTTATGCAACTTTTGAACGATAAAACAATTAGAAAGAAATGGTAACAATATTTATTAATTCTAAAAACGAAAGTGTTAACAAAAAAGGATTATTGTAATAACTACACAAATAATTTGTTGTTCAACTTGGCCGCCATTTCTTTGCAGACATTCCTCATGAACTTTTATAGCGTGGTTTGATGCATTCATAAGAGTTTTTGGCTTTTTTGTTAACTCTTGAATAGCATTCGAAATTCTGCGTTTCAGTTCTTCAGATTTGGCACATGGGAATTTGTGAACTTTATGTTTTATGTGACCACAAAAGACATGATACCACCGCTACTTATCTATTTCCGATATTAGTCATTTAGGTAAGCTACAGTGTGGGGGGTGCCCCGTCTTGTTGTCAAATGATTCCGTTTGTCACATTTAATGGCAGATCATCAATGCCTTCAGATATTTCATGCTGTAGGTTAGGTAAGTATCTCCCGTTACCGTTTCCATTATAAATATAGGGCCAAGAATGTATGTATCAATTACCCCACACCATAAGTTAACGGTTTCATACCCATGAATTTTTGACAGTAGCGCGTATTCTGTATATTACATCCCTTCCTTGTCGAAAAGGAACTTTCATCGATCCACAATTTTTTTTTTAAGATTGTTATCCTTATGGTATCGATTAAGGAACATGTCGCCTAACTCTCGCGATAGCTTCTGAACATTGCGATATTTATGTGCCTGTGTTTCTTTAAAATTGTATTAATGGATCTAAAACTGATGCCAGTTTCTGCAACACAAACACTAATAGAGGTTGTTGGATTTGCTTCAAAATATCCTAATACATTAATTTCATTGTCTACATTTATTACACGAGAATTTCGAACCACATTTTTTAAACTTAATGTATGTCCCTCTGCGTCTAGTTTTTTGTTCATTAACTCCTGAAAACATCCGTTTCGAGGGAACCGCTCGTCCTGGAAAACGCCTGACATATTCGCTACGTGACGCTGTGGCACTTTTTTTTCTCATCAAAAGTATTAGAAATTTACCCTCATTATTCTAAACTGGCTAAACTGGCAATTAAGGAAATTATGGATAAAACGAAAATACAGTAAACTTTACACTGACGGAACAAAATATTGACGGATTATATTATTGTTTTAACCTGTTGTGCGCATAACACCTGAGGATGGCTCTATTGGAGTTGCATTGCAATTTACGTGGAAAATATGTTTCGAAATTAAATACTTCGGAAACGTTATATCAATGTTTTTTAAGATTTTGTGTAGAACCTGAAAATTCAATAATATACATGGTGTTCCATTACAAAAAATTCGATACATGACAATAAAAGCTTTGCAAGTAGTCCAACAACATGTTTTTAATTCATTTCGAAGGAATAAAAAATAACAAAGTTACAACCATTTAAAATGTGGACGAGTAATTTGATGTCACTGTATTTCTCGGAGTTGAAGAGGGCTTTGCTTTTGGCGCATTATGGGAATTTTTGGAGGTTTACGTCTTCCCGTGCGTCTTCCAATATATTGACATGACGTTTTGGTTGAAATTTGTACATGTATACACCTAGTTGCGTAAAATCTCTTTTAAAATTAAAAAATGGGTAAGGATCGGAAAATGTGGAAATGGGTATTCCATTTAAAAAAACCTAAGTATGTCGTTTTTGACGGCTTTACGGCATTCGTTTGTGATTTCTGATATCAATTTCTAGCGCTTTGAGCGAAATCCTACAACTTTCCCAATTTAATTGTTTTTCTAATCCTTCAAATAAAAAAGTTAGCTATTGGTCCAAATATAGTCAATAACCCTGTACTTGAATATCTGTGTAAATAATAACGTATGTCGGCTATTAATATAATTAAATTTTGCACCCTTATTGTGTCAATTTTTTTAGATCAATTTTTTACAGTCTGCACTGATGACCGAATCTAACTCGTGCTTGGCAGACTGTAAAAAATTGTCTCATCAGTGACACGATTTTTTACAAGATTACACGAGCATGCGTGACTAATGTACTCGCGAAAAACATCTGTCTACGACGGATTTGGCAAACTTAGTTTGCATTCATGTAATTGGCAGACTTAAAATTAATGTTTCAACACGCATTACCGCTTACCGGCTGTAAGTATGGCCCCTATCAAAGGCAGACTGTAAAAAAGGTCTCTTTTTTCCTGTCACAAGCTGCCGGCCTAGCAAACTTCATGTAGGGAAATATTAGCAAAGAAAAATTACTACCAAAACATCACATTATATTTTCTTAGATTTGTTACACGCCATATCAGAAGTAGAAATCTTGTCTATTTTTCGTTTATAAGCACATAAGTGAAAAACAGATACTTTCCATTACTTTCCAGGGATTTTTCACTTTTCCTGGTTCCAGGTAATTTATTTGTTGGCTTTGATAGTTCAGTGTCAATAACTTCTTTAGCTCGGTATATTTTTGATTGCAAGTACAAAAATCCTTTGTTGGCAGAAAATAAGTGTTTGTACCTTTCTTCTAATTTTTTAGGCTCTGAAATTGAGTAATATTTAGATATGCAGGTAGGTCATTTACGATTATACTCAGGCAGCATACAATAATAATAAGCTGTGGCGCTATAGCAGTTGCGATAAATTCAAACTCGTTTGATATGCAGTGCATCTAGTGCAGACGTTTTACAATAACTGCAGGTTTGAATATATCCCAAAAGAGTGCAGAAAAATGTGCATAGAATGACATATCGAATAACGAGAATGCAATTGTATTGATTCGATACGAATATGAAAGCAAAATAGCTAAGCCAGCGAGTGATAAAAGTTATATATTGTTCTCATTAAGTTATTCCGCGGATATAATATCATTGGTATTCACCATACTTTTTCTACTATTTTTCTAACTATTTATGTTATGATTATTCCCAAGCGATGAACTGAGAATGTCAATAAAATTATAAAGTTCACTCTTAAGGGGCCCACACACGATGAGATCGGTATCGCCACATATTGCGACAGAAGTTGCAATACACATATATGAAATCTGCATGAAGTAACAACGTCCCCATACACAGTGAGACGGAAGCGTGAAACATCAAGGCACCAGTATATTTATCGTGCTATATAGAACTAGATGTTTTGGAGATGCTATACCACTCAACCTGTGATAATTGCAGTTGCAGTGGTATTATCGATATCTGTTAAGGAAAAAAAGGCAACGAAGTGACTTTCTTTAACTCCCTTCGAAATGGACACCGGAAATAATATATTTTTCTTTAAACAAAATTCCGGTTTGTATTGAGGAACCTTTCTTTACATATCACAGCTAAATCGCCATGACGCTCTTACCTCCTTATTTGCTAAATGTTTTAATTTAGAGTGTCACAAGCATGAAAACAACTCGTACTTATTAAGGAATTCTATTTCACGCTGACAAGTACAAAAGACCCATCGAACGCTACACAGTCTACGTCAACTTGTATCGCGTATCACGATACATACACATACACGTTGAAACATGTATCAGTCGCACGCGCTCGGTATCCCGGTTTCATGACAGCGATACAGACGATACAAGCTCACGCTGAGACCGCGATACTGATTCAACCACATACACGTTGAGATTTGTATCGCTACGCTTTATCATGAAACATGTGGCGAAGCCGATCTCATCGTCTGTGTGCCCTTTTAAGGGACCACAGACGATGAGTATCACGTATCAACGTCGCCATACACAGTGAGACGGAAGCATGAAATATCAGTGCATCAGTATATTTATCGTTCTATCTATAACTAGATGTTTTGAAGATGCTTTCACCCAAACCTTTCATAATTGCAGTTGCAGTGGTATTGTCGCAATTTTTTGAGGAAAAAAAGGAAACGAAATGACTTTCTTTAACTCTCTTCGAAATGCACACCGCAAACTATTTATTTTTTAGTAAAAAAAATCCTGTCTGCATTGGGAAACCTTTCTTTGCCCAAATCACCAAGAACTGACGCTGTCATTTCCTTATTTGCATAAACTTCTGATCTAGAGTCCCGCAAACATGGAAACAACATGTACGTATTAGGAATTCATTCCGAAACTCCCTATCTAACACTGATATCTTTAAAAACCCACCAAACACTACAGAGTCTCTTCAAATTGTTCACAATTTGGTATCGCGTATCATGATACATAAACATACACGTTGAAACATGTATCAGTCGCACGCGCTCGGTATGCCGGTTGCATATTTGTAAATACCCGACGCGTTAGCCACTCGCGAAGTTTCGGTTGCGTTTCGGGCGCTCGTAAATACCAGACGTATGATGACGATACGTCTGGTATTTACTATACCAAATTACTCATTATTACAATATGGCTTCATGATTCAATCAATCTATCGCAAGAGCTGTCGTGGTCGAGAGGTTTAAATTGTTTGGTCTCACCTGGACGGCGCGGGTTCAAACCCCGTTGCTTTTTATTTTTTTTGTAAGATTATGTTTCTAAACAGTTTTTTTCTTGATTTTGGGTATGTCTTGGGTTAGTTTGGGTTAGTTTTTCTCTTGATTTTGGGTATGTCTTGGGTTACGTTTGGGTTAGCACCTGGTTAGTTTATTTTTCTTGAGCCCCCGTAGCAAGCGGTAGCGAGCGGAGGGCCATGCGAAAAGTGAAATATTACTAAAACTAACGCAGTAGGGTGTCTTGTAAACAACTGACGCGTTACTCCGTTACGTCTGTTATTTACGAATGAACTTCGGAAGATAACGCGTCAGGTATTTACGAATACGCATCTCGGTCTCATGACAGCGATACAGGCAACGATACAAGCTCATACTGAGACCGCGATACTGATTGGACTACATACACATTGAGATTTGTATCGCTACGCTATTTCATGAAACAAGTGGCATTGTCGATCTCATCGTCGGTGAGCACCTTTAGAAAAAGTCCCCTTATTGAAAAAAACTGAATGCAGGTTTGAAGATAGGTCGGATATGTAATTTACAATATTCTATCAACAAGTAGTTCCTAAGGAATATCAGCATAAATATCTGAGCATATTCTTAACAGAATAATCGATACATCTTGAAATTGTATTGGGGTATAGGTGGAGACGAATGTCAACATTAGAATTGCAAACGGTTACAAGTTACAAACGTTTACATCCCGGTGATTTTTTGGTGGATAAGCACCTTTACAATCACAACGGGCAAGATGTACGGAAATATATTTTCTTATGATGATGAGGAGCGACTAATTGAGGAGATTCGGAAGAAGAATACTTCCGAATCTCGATTTTGAAATATCGAACTACATTTACGCCTTTTCTTACTCGCAACTACAATTAACTCGTATCTCTCCTCTTTTTCTAGTAAGCACTGAATAATTGCATTATTGTTTATAGCACACGCTTGCACTTTTGCGTACACCATGTTTGAAATTTTAATCGCAACTGCAGACGGACAAACGCCAGCCGCGACGACCGGTCGCGTCTTGAACACCATCAGGACCCCGGCGTCCATATGCAGCCGCTAAACGCCGCGACCAGCCGCCGCTGTCAACCGCACCTTGGACACCATACCTTTAGCCATATTATTTTACACACTGGTTACGTTTGAGTTAAGGTACGGTGTCCAAGCTGCGGCTGAGAGCGGTGGCTGATCGCGGCATTTAGCGGCTGCCTAAAGACGCCGGGGTTCAGATGGTGTTCAAGACGCGACCAGTCGCCGCGGCTGGAATTTGTCCGTCCGCAGTTGCGATAAAAATTTCAAATATGATGGAAGCGAAAGTGCAAACGTGTCTTATAAAGAATAACGTAATTGTTCAGTGCTTACTTGAAGAAGAGGAGCAAGACGAGTTAATTCTAGTTGCGAGTCAGAAAAGGCGTAAATGTAGTTCGCTAATTCAAAATTTCTTCAATTAGTCGCTCTTCATCATCACAGGAAAATATATTTCCGGAGTTCTTGCTCGTCGTGATTGTAATTGTAACTGCGAGAAGACGAGAAATTACTTGTCGGTACAATTTCGGATTATTTCGGGTAGAAACGAATCGCCGGCGGCCGCGAATGCACTGCCCTCCGAGCAGTCCTGCCGCGATTCAAATGCAGCCGCCTGCGCCTTCTTGGGCAACAGTACAACGCAATCACCAGATTACCAGAGGCACGGCCAGCCACCGTGGCCGGTCGCGGCGGCCGCAGTCGCGCCTTGGACACCGTACCTTTAACAAACAAATTGTGATCGCAATAATTCACCTTTTCGTTTTTAAAAAGCATCTGAAAAAAATTATATAATTACGAGCAAAAAAGAAACCCTTTATTTATTTTTAGGAATAAGGAACTTTTAATAATAAATGGGGAAGCTTGTTGAAATCAAATTGCAGCCCTTTGCAGTCATGTAAAAGATAAGGATTGACAGATAAAACATTGGCAATATGTGTTATTAGATTTTATTCCATTCGCTCTACGGGAGGGCGAACGTATCATCGGTCCTTGCAGCATAGTTTACATTCTTGGTATTGAAATAAAACTTATTAATTTTGTAGTTGAATACTTCATATTAAAGTTACCGGATTTATATATTTATCGTAATTTATGTGATACAATTTATTATATAGGTACGCCCATTTATAAACACCATAGTACATTTCATATAATAGGGTTCGGAACACTGCACGGATACCCAATTATTATTTTTTAAATATCACAGAAAAGTAGGTACTAATTTTGAATAGTAATCATCGAAAACAAAAATTGCGGAATATGCAGCTTTTAAAAAAATATGTATACCGAAAACGGCCAAATTGCATACTTTAAATAGTTGGTTCGGATAATGTTGCACGAGAAAATCTGCCACATTATATAAGCAAAGGACCAAATAAACAAATACGATGCGCACCTAACCAAGCTAAACCAAGTTAGTCATACACTAACAAACTTTAATCTAAAATAACCAACCAAAAATAACTAACCCAAACCAAGCGCGCTACGTGCCCTTGTCTCTTAACAAACTGAGACTCTCAGAACATCTTTTACCTGACAGTCAGACATGTAACAATTATTTCTTTAAAAAAACGTACTTTTTAGATTTTTATAATATAAACTAATAAAAGACTGATGCGTGGGGCGTAAAATAAATAGTTACCTCACTCACAAAATAATCTGAGGTGTGATAAAATATGTACAAGGTGTCCGGTTATAAATGTAACCCCCCTTTAACTTTTGTATTTACCCTCGTATAAAAAAATGTTAAATACAAAAGTTGTAAGGATTTTCATACAGTATTCTGCGGTGTTACTAAAAAAACAATTGAACATCGAAATTCTACTGTACAGATTAAATTAATGTTTTCTTTAATGGGACACCCTGTATATTCTTCTGTATATCGATAGAGCTCTTTAAGGCGAGTTCAGTAATATAAGGTTTGTTGGGTCTAGCTATAATAGTTACCACGTAAATTGCAAGAATGTCGGGTATCTGATTATTACTGAACCCCTCTCCTAAATTATTTATTTGGTGAGCTAGAAAAAAATTCTTTCTTCAGAAGCTTTTCTGATGTTCAATTGGTTTTTCTGGTAAGACCGCAGAAAAGTTTCTGAAGGAACCTACAACTTTTGTATAAAACATTTTTTTCTAGCTCACCAAATAAAGAATTTAGGAGAGGGGTTCAGTAATAATCAGATACCCGACATTATTTCAATTTACGTGGTAACTATTACAGCTAGACCCAACAAACCTTATATTACTGAACTCGTCTTAAAGAGCTCTACCGATATCCGGAAGAATATACAGGGTGTCCCATTTAAAAAAACATTAATTTAATTTGCACAGTAGAATTTCGATGTTCAATTCTTTTTCTAGTAACACCGCAGAAAACTATATGAAGATCCTTACAACTTTTGTACTTAACATTTTTTTATACGAGGGTAAATAAAAAAGTTAAAGGGGGGTTACATTTATAATCGGACACCCTGTACATGTAGAAAATTTAGCTTCGACAGCCGCATTGGCTAATATTAAACGGTTATTATGTTAGGTATGTGATATACTGATAAAGAAACTTGACGGGTGAAGCCTTTTCTTGAATAGTGTCATTCTTTAATGTCGAAAACGCATATCAAACATTGAAAGATGATGCTAAACTTGCAATAAATTCAGCGAAATGGAATATTTCTTGTACCCCAATCGAATTGCTATATTGTCCGAACATACCGGAGTCATGGCAAAAATTAAATCTTTAAACATGTTCAGCATTTAATATTATTTATGCTAGATCATTTGTTATTTTGGCATCTAAATGTATTTAAAAAAGTGATATATACCGTTACACAAAAGAAATTTAACGAAAATTTTATGAATTAGTGTGATTGCAGGGGGGAGGAGGAATGAGTATTAGTTTATGGTGTTATGAAATCCATACCTACTAACCTAATACTTCTATATTGAGTATTCGTTGTGCTTCCTCCAAAGACAGCTTCTGCCGATCTTGATCCTTTTTTACTTCTTTTTCTTGATATCTAATTCTAGCTAGTTCCCTACTAAACTCTATTTCTTCTTTAATTGACTTTCGAACTGATTCTGCAAAAATCTTTACGCCATGGTACAACACTTTTGACAAAGATTTTACCATTTTTTTCATGTGTATAGATTTGTAGTATTTAACATTTTAAATATTTAGTATATTTTAGATATCGCTGGATATCTTGCCATAATATCCGAACTTGGAAATTTTTAAATGACCTGACAGGATATTGACAGCCTTTTCACGATAATCCTTGTAGGTGTTTCCCGTTTTCGAAAATTATTCGCAGATGTCAAAAATAATCTGCTAGCCACCAAGTTCTTATCAATCTTCTGTCAATACTTACTAATTAAATTGAAAGCTTTGTTTTTCGTGCAAAATATTTTAATTAGTAATGCAATGCAGAACGCTTAGGCCATCATCAGTACTTCTTTGTCAGGAACCAGCACAGTCGAGTCGAAACAATCAAACTCTTGAACCACACATAGGTTAAATATTGAAATTAAAATAAAATTAAAAATTACATCACCAATCATATAGTAAGATGGGGCTGTTATAGTGCATTATTAAAATTTCTAAGAAGTCTGAGCGGCTACATCTTAAGCGACTCTACCCTTTGCGGGTTTTGCAGAATTTGTAATAACCAGAGAGGAAAAGAAGGTTTTTCCTTTATGTAATAACCAAGGTATCTTTAAAAAAAATATGAATTATAGCTTCTTAACTTTCATGGCAACGATGCTAATCTTTTCCAACTAAGTTTTATATCCTCCTAATAATCTAGGAGCTAAGGATGGCAACGATGCTAATATTTTCCAGCTAAATTTTATATCCTCCTAATTGTCTAGGAGCTAGAATTTTGCAATCTAATTTTTTCTTATGTCGCAATGGTACCAAAAGGGCTGGCTAGCTGTTAATATTATAAAGAATTATGGTAACAGTTTACTATCCCAACGCACGCAAATTTTAAATTTTTTTTTCAGGTGGTTGAAAATAATGGATTTAAAAAGAATTCAGTGGCAGAGGTGGCAAATTTTAAGTGCTGGTAAAAAAATTGGACGCGAAGTGAAAGAGCGGATACTAAACAATTACCACATGGCTGTTGATTCTTGTGGCTGTTAAGTTGTCATTCTCATCTCAATTGTCATTGAGCAAATAATGAATATAAAAAGAATCCAGTGGCTAAGGTACGGTGTCCAAGACGCGACTGCGGCCGCCGCGACCGGCCGCGGCGTCTGGCCGCGCCTCTGGTAGTCTGGTGATTGCGGTGTACCGGTGTCCAACCAGCCGCAGCCGCAGGCGGCTGCATTTGAATCACGGCGGGACTGCTCGGAGGGCAGTGTAGTCCCGGCCGCCGGCGATTCGTTTCCATCCGAAATAATCCGAAATTGTACCGACAAGTAATTTCTCGTCTTCTCGCAGTTACAATTACAATTACGACGAGCAAGAACTCCGGAAATATATTTTCTTGTGATAATGAAGAGCGACTAATTGAAGAGATTAGGAAGCGCTCTTCATTTTCGCGATTTTGAAATAGCGAACTACATTTACGCCTTGTCTGACTCGCAACTAGAATTAACTCGTCTTGCTCCTCTTCTTCTAGTAAGCACTGAACAATTGCATTATTCTTTATAACACACGCTTGCACTTTTGCTTTCACCATATTTGAAATTTTTATCGCAACTGCAGACGAATAAAATCCAGCCGCGGCGACTGGTCGCGTCTTGAACACCATCTGGGCGTCTATAGACAGCCGCTAAACGCCGCGATCAGGCGCCGCTCTCAGCCGCAGCTTGGACACCATACCTTTAGGTTGCAAATTTCATGTGTTGCTAAAAATATTAGACGTCAAAGTGAAAGAGCAGATACTAAACAATTACCCATGGCTGCTAATTTGTTATTCGACAGCGTGGGAAAGCTCATTTTTGAACTTTTTAGGGCAAATGTCATTTTAGGTGATTAAAAATAATTAATTTTAAAAAAAAATCTAATGGCGCAGGTGGCAAATTTTGAGTGTAGTAAAAATATTGGACGTCAAAGTAAAAGAGCGAATACTAAACAATTATTATCTCATGTCTGCTAATTATTATATGAACACAAAATAAGTTTGTCAAATCCCTCATAAGCTTATTGGCAGACGTTTTTCGCGATTACAAAGGTCACGCATACTTGTGTAAATTTGTAAAAAAAAATCGTGTCACTGAGAACAATTTTTTACAGTCTGCCAAGCAGACTTGTGCTTGGCAGACTATAAAAAAATCCAAGATAATAATAAAAATGTCAGGGCATCTAATTCTGAAAGTTAACGTCCCTTTCCACACGATACATGTAGATCATGTGTGACTTTATCAAGTAAAAAAAGAAATACGTATTATTTGATTGCCTTAGTGGCTGGGTTTACAAAATTTTTGTTTTTAGAACCTGTTAAATCAATCCTAGTTCAGCATGTTAAGCTTGCATTAGAAGACCTTATTATATCTTTTTGGTGCACCAACTCGTATGGTGTCTGATGAAGGCTCATGCTTTACTAGTAATACAATGAATATCTCCCCAGTTTTATCAGATTGTTGATTTAGTTATGGTGGAAATAATAAGTTTGCAGTCTACTTATGCCAGTGAAAATCTATTGCCGGTATCGAAAGTGACCTTCAAGATAACAGCTGTTCTGTTGTAGCTGTGGATAAACTTAAAAGATTGGTAGTTTTGAATGCTGCAGAGGATCAACTCTTTCAGTAAGCTTTGCTTTATTTATTGTTGTTTTAAAATTTGTTTTAGTACAGGTATGTCTTAAAATTGCTTTAAAGAGATTAAGTCTTAGGCTATCTACAGATGGCGAAAGGCTGGTTACGACGAGGGTTGCGGGTCGCAACTAACAATTGGTTGATAGAGAATACTGGTTGCGTCTAGTATCTGATAATATTTAGTATTAAGGTTTTCCGATACGTTCGGAGTAACACGCAGTCAGTTGTGGCAAAATAGTAGGCTATAGCCAAAGGTTGCATTGAAAGTATAATATGGCTATTTAACTACGATTAGTGGGGCTACGGCCAGATGGAAAATGTTAATTAGAACTCCTAGAATTCTACTAGGTTACACGTTCTGGGATTGAGACATTGATATGTTAAGTCTGTCTACCTTGCAGATTGCCCGATGCCTCTTCTAATCATGATATGTAGGATTTACGGGCAAAACTAATCCAAGATAGCCAATTGTTAGAGAATAACAATCTCAAGATTATGGTTTTCAGCAGCCGATGTAAACTTTGCCGCTTGGATCAACAGGATAGACGACATGTAGTGAAATTATGTAACATTGGCTTATTGCCGGTCTCCTTTGGAGAACGAAAGAGTGAGATGCGAACTAAGAGGGTGGTGAGTTAGACTTTGAGAGTCACCTGAAACAATTGTGAGTAGGCATTGCTTTCTATTTCGTTGAAATTGTAATGTCCAGAGTAACTGTATCAGAGAATTGTTCTATTCGTGTTTCTGTACAATTATTGTAGTGTGAAATGACTCCTGCCTCTTATTTTCCCGGTCGATTGCGCTCAGTCTAACATTAAACTGGATTAACTTTCTCGACTTTCGGGTAGTAAAATCACCGAGGTAAAGTGTATGTTTCATAAAGTGGATAAACCCCAGCTAACACAAGCATACAAAAATTAACTCAAACTAAATAAAACAAGCGCGCCGGATATATTATATTTTCATTTTAAAGTGAAAAAAAAATGTTTTTTCTACTACCGTGCGTAAAGTATTTACTTTACGCACTCTCTAAGATTCGTAAAATAGGCCTTTTTAATGTGCAATAAATAAATGTGTGTAAAATAAGTTATTTTACGCACTAGTGCGTAAAGTAAAACTGACAAATTTCTTGACATTTAGGGCAGTGCGTAAAATAATATATTTTACACACTAGTGCGTAAAGTAACTTAATATATTTTTCATATATTTTTCGGTAGTAGAAAAAATTTTGTATGCTACTCATGTGTAAAGTACCCTTTTTTTATTCATGGGGTTGACAATATTCCTACTCATAAAAAAAGGATCACTTTACACACTTGCTGCATAAATAACTATTATATGCATATTATAAGAAAATTCGCATTATACTATATTTTAATATTAACCATACCTTAGGATCAAATATACTACAGTTGCGTTCATTAGCAAAAAATGTATTTTTTCTTCAAACGTCAGTAAATCCGTCATTACTCGACTGTGTAGGCGGCCGTGAAGTTTCGTTTTTCCTCCGCCGGAGCTTTACTTTTCACTTTTCCGCCGGCGGAGGTAAAAGTGTTGTCATAGCAACATAGATACAATACAAACAGACAACAAAATAAGCGTCAACAACTCAAGATTTATTAAACTACAATTTGTATTTATCACTCAATTTGTGACTGCATTTCTAAAAATCACTAATTTAGGAACAAATTAGTTATTATTTAATCGAACTTACTCAATAACTGCTCATCAATACGGAATTAAAACGCAATCGGAGACGCAATCTTAAAAAATAATTATTGTTGACAGTGTCCACTGACAGCTTTATGTTACATTATATTCACCGACACCGGTCTAAGCAAGGCCACCTACGACCGTGGTCTAAGCCGCCTTGCGAACCCATTTATCTTTAATAATAATTAGATATTATTACTATTAAAAAGAGATGTTTTTGCATTAATTTGTCGACATTTGAAGAAAAAACAGCATATTTTATTTGGAGGAAAAGTTACTTTTCATGGCTTCCTCTCTATTACCAGCCTCACTCCGTTCGGATGTTAAACACGAGCGCGCCATGAAAAGTATCACTTTTCCTCCATATAAAATAATATACTATTAAATTCCTTTTGCGAAAAATGGCCTAATCCCTAATTTTTTTTTATTAATTTTTTCATAATATTTTATATTCTATATGACACCAGACCCACTTCATCATAGCCTAGCATCGGTGCCCATTTAGTTAAGACGGTTTCCTCACAACTAAACAATGCCGAAAACGGTTGCCAACAATCGGTTATCAATCAAAATTGTGACAGGCAAAATTGAAGCATCTACCTTTCTTTTTAAATTGTTCAGTAACTTCTTGTCACTTTTAGTGTGCTTTTGGTCCAAAATTTGATGTTGAAGCCGAGACTTTTCCACTAGAAAAGGAACATGAGACATGGACTCGGAAAGCTCATGTCTCTGCGACTCCACGGATCCAACGGATCCAACGGAGTATCTGGAGGAGCTCAAAAAGAAATATTTGGATAGAACGGCTAAGTTACATTCACAACAAAGGGAGTTGGAAAAGAAAATTGTGAAGATGGAAGCATTTATAGGTTAGTAGTATGATGAAATTATATTTCAAAAAGTAAATTTAACTAAAACATGTAAAAGATAAATATCAGTTATCAAACACAAGCATTTTTCTGCATGGTTAGAAACAGTACAGTTGGATATAGCTCTTCTAGGTATCCTAATATATTAATAATAATAAGATGTAAATTTGTATGAAGTCTTATTTTTGTAACTTTTGTCTAACTTTTGTGTTGCATTCTTTAGTGCAGTTGCAAAAATTAGTACTTAAAAGTACACCTGTTGCAGGTGGTAATAAAGTCTTAAATAGCTCCAAAATATCATTTATCGTCCATCCCCATTGTTTAATTAATATATTATAATGGAGCTGTATGTAATAATAATTAGGGAAGGGTACTAATTAGATATAACCTCTTCATAGAAAATGAAAATATACTTCAATGCAATATAATAGTTATTTTTGTTACAAGTACCTAAAATGGAGCTTTTGAGGACGAATCATTGCTGTTTCCGGACGAGGCATTACCCGAGTCCGGAATAGCAGATGAGTCTTGAAATACTTCATTTAGGTACGTGTGACAAACACCATTTTTTGTCATACGCTCCCAAAATTTAATTTTTATTTATACGCTTTTTGCAATTCTTCAGAACGCCTAAATTTGCAAATTTACCATAATTTTTGAAATCACAATGTACGACAAAGTTAGCTTAGAATTTGATATCGTAGCAACTATTTGACAATTTTGTCATGTCATTCGAAATTTTCGACACTTAGACCTATTCAGGAATTTTGGAATAGTCCGTAAAGGTTGCCATGACGACTTTTAGGGACTAGGCCTAAAAAGAAGCATTTTACGGACTCAAATGAGTCCGTAAAATAGCTATTTTTGGGAGCGTATGACAAAAATGGTATTTATTGAATAATAGTTACACAGGAATTAATTTGTATCAAATAGGGTCAGTGCGCCTGTTCTCGATCAGTTAACGCAAAACGTCTGCGATGAATGAAATAAAAATAGGAACAAATTATTGAAATCCTAATGGGATTTTTAAGAGCTTAAAATATTTGTTTTATATATTTTTTTTTAATAATATCCATTTAAATCTAGATATTACAAAGATTTTCAAAAATGTAGCATTTTACCGTTTCTCGACCACGCGATATAGTTCGCGACAATTTTTCTACCGGTTCTCGACCACGAAATGCTCATTCTCCCTAGAATGCTAGATTTTTGAACAAAATATTAAACCCCTACCTGCCTACCTACCTAATTTAAATCCAGGATCCAGGATCAATTTTTTCAAACAACGGAACAAAATATAGGTATATTACTAAAATAATTAAAAGAACCGTTAAAAACTACTAATGCACAAATAAACTAGGCGGCTCTAAAAAATACTCTAAAATATTTAACATCGCATAAGAAAAAAATACATAAATCCCATAATTAGGTATAATAAGTTAGGTAGATTATTTTAAAGAAATTTAAAAAAAAACTTAATTTAAAATTGGTAACCTACTAAGTCTTGAAAGCTGGTACATTTTTCGTGATACCATTTCTCACAAACGTCACAGCCTATATTTATTTTATCCTCGTCTTCTGTGTCACTGTTCAAATCTTGTTCACAAAGAGCACATGGAATTTTGTATTTTCCTCCGTATTCGTCTTAAGTACATTTTTGGTATCCCGTTTCCTATATTTTAATTGCAGTCCTCTCAATTCTTTATTTCTTTTAAACGTTCTCGATCATCTTTCCTTTGTTGTATTTGTTCTGTTTTCTGTTTCTTTTCTTCATCTTTCATTTCATATGTGTATTTCTTTAAACCACTCTCGAATTAATTGCTCTGCGACTATAGCCCTAGCCTTATTAATGCTCTCTGATTCTCTAAGTGATATTTCCGGATTTCTTTAAAGGAAGTTTAAATACAACTTCTGTTTGGAATAACCTCCCTGAATAGACTTTTGTCTGAATCTACTGTTATCTTTCTCACTGTATCTATCAGCATTTCCTTCTTAATAGGAAATCCAGATCTTGCAATCGATCACCCAATGTTTTATTCCCTCGTCTCCTTCTACCGTCAGCAGCGGAGGTGGACCAAGTTTTTTTTAAAGATTCTGGAACTCGCCCGGAAATTCTGTCGATAATTATTGGTGTTTAGGCACAATTCCTACATACTTCTCGGATTTTCAATTTTCATACTTTCTTTCCTGATTTCTTTCAATGCGGTTTTTAAATCTTCTGAAATTCACTGAAACAATAAATTAGTTATTTACCTTTCAAACTTTTTTGGAACAGCAGGAAAAAAAGCCATGTTTACCCCACCCTACTCAAGAACTCAAAAAATACTCGAACTCACTGATGGTCGAGAACTGTACAATGAATTAAACCAGTTTTCGACCAAAAATAATATTGAGTGGACGTAAACTAGCAAACAAAAAAATCTGTTCTCGTCCACCAGTATTTGAGTGAGTAAAAATGAACGGCTCTGAAATAAACAAGTGGACGTCAACGGGCGCCAAGAAAATTAATATAAAAATACGTTATTGTCAAAACAAACACAGATTAATTATTCGTTGAAATGATTAAAAAATGCATGGAGAAAATAACGTCTCTCGGACCAGTTCTCGACCACTTTGGTCGAAAACTGGGAGTGGCCATTTTTCCAAATACCTGTTCGCGACCACCACGAATTTAACAAAATACTTAGTTTTTAGTATTTTTTTTTTATAGAAAAACACAATCTACTACACCTGTTTTATAATCTAAACAATACATCATGTATATGTGCCCCAAGGAACAAAAGTTACTTACTAATTACTAGCCGAGTTGCACTAAGCACTTTTCCACAAAACGAATGACACTTCTTTCTCGTTCAACATAAGAATTCTAACTGATTTTTCGCGGCAATAACATTTAGGTTCTTGCACCACTGTGAAGTAAATTTCCGTTGGCAATAGCAATGGGCAACTTTATTATTAGTATTTGAATAGTGTAGCTCTTCTTTTTCCTATATGGCTTTATATTGACAAATGGTAGAGAACTGGCGCTGGTCTGTTAACCGGCGCACCTACTCTATCTAACCTAATCCAAGATAAAAAAAAATAACTGCAAGTTATAGGAGTCTGAGCGGCTACCTTTCCTCCTACACGCAAGCTTAGGCGAAACAATTTAGGTGAGCTTCGGTTAGTTTGGGTTTACTTTGGTTAGTTTGGGTTAGCTTTGGTTAGTTTGGATTAGCTTTGGTTGGTTTGGTTAATGTACGTTAGCTTTAGTTGGTTTGGGTTAGCTTCGTTTCGTTTAAGCCACTACGCAAGCCAAGGTGAAACAATTTCAGTTAGCTTGGTTTAGCTTTGGTTGGTTTGGGTTTGCTTTGATTAGTTTGGGTTAGCTTTAGTTAGCTTTGGTTAGTTTGACTTAGCGCAAGCCTATCCTCACGCAAGCCAGGGCAAACAAATTCGGTTAGCTTGGGTTAGTTTGGGTTTTCTTTGGTTAGTTTGTTTATCTTTGGTTAGGTTGGGTTAGCTTTAGTTATTTTGGGTTAGCTTTGGTTAGTTTAGGTTAGTTTTGGTTAGTTTCGGATAGCTTTGGTTAGTTTCGTCTCGTTTAAGCCACTACGCACTTGCGTGAAGAAAGAAAGCCTTTCTTCACGCAATCCTAGACGAAACAATTTCGGTTAGCTTGGGTTTTCTTTGGTTAGTTTGGGTTAGCTTTAGTTAGTTTAGGTTAGCTTAGATAGTTTAGGTTAACTATGGTTAGTTTCATCTCGTTTAAGCCACTACGCACTTGCGCACTATCAAGAAATGAAAATGGTGAAGGATATTTTTGTTTGTTTATGTTTAGAAGAATGGTTATAGCTAAGAGAAATTTTTCCTATTACCCATTATGCTTTGGCGTAATTTTAAATAGTTTGTTACTTTTTAAATTTATATATTCTATTAAAATATTTTATTTTGTTTTTTCTCTGTTAAGTGGAAAATTAAAACCTTTATTTTAATAAAAATTTAAACAGGAATAAATTAAATTATTTTTAACTGAAAGCAGAATAAATTATTCAAAAAAAAAATTTAAAACAAAATGAGAATTTTAAAAACACATATTTATATTAACAACGTCAATCTGAAAAACTCTAAAATAATTAAAGTTTGTGTTTAAAAAAGAAAGCGGATGATGATCCCGTGAAGACGAAACGTCGGATTCCAAACTGGATACCAACATTGGATAGAGCGGAAAAAGTGGCAATGCCAAGGTGCAATTCAATTGGAAATCCGTTTTCAACTAAGCTCATAAAAAGAATAAATTTTCAACGTTCTATCGAAATATATATAATTTTTTTAAAGCCTTGAGATAGATTCTTAGATGAGTATAAAGTATATAAAAAAGAAGAAGGAAAACAAACGACAAACAACTAGTTTGCAAAATTGCCGATAATGGCTGCGGTAACTAGTGTTCTTTTCTTGCATTTTTCTGAAATCGAAACTATTTAGCTCTCTTAGGTGTGTGAAACTTATACATATTATTTCGTTGTATATTTAAGAATACAATTTATATTATTTTGCGTATTTTTAAATACGTACAGCCATATATTCGGATTTAAAGACCTGTGGCTTTTATGTTGTTCGGCCGATTTTTTTAGAGAACAGTTTTTGTTCGTATTTAATTGTATGTTTCCTCTCGGTTTCGGCTAGTTTTGTGGTAAGGTACTTGGTGTAATTATGCCTCAAAAGTATTGTAATTCTAGTTGCACTGGAAACTATAAAATAGCGCCTAACGTTCATGCTTTCAGTTTATATTAATAAATTTAGTTATGTTATCTTACGGAAATTTCAAACACACACTTGAGATAGATTTCGTAAATACAGGGAAATTGCATATGGGCATTATCATATTTCTATGCTACAGTTATATGAGACAGAGGAGAGACTTAGAATTCAATCTATATTGACACTTCAGTCTCGCAGTTTCGTCCTATTAATTTTAATAATTTTATGAGCCACCTGATTATGACCCACATGAAATTGCTCTCAACAAGACTTTTCCCAAATTAAAACATTATTGTCTCAAATTTTAATAAATTAGCGACGATCACGTTCAGAATTTCAGGATATCAAATATGTCTTGCCGGTAATTACATATTTAGATGGTTATTGTTGCTATATTACGTTGAAAACACTAAAATGTGACAGCTGTAAGCAAAAGTTGGTATATGACGAGCAATTTATTGTTGATGACAAATTTTTATCTCATTAATAAATTAAATCGTGGAGGACTTTTATATCCCCAAAGACAAATTATAAATGTATCTGTGACTTACATAATCTTTAATAAGTTAATAAATTAATTTAAGCACATATTGAAACATACCGACCCCCAGTCTATGTATTACCTTCTGAAAGTCGGTAGTCAGACTCGTGATCGTCAGCTTATAAAAACCTACTTCGGACCCATCCTGTTACGTTGTGTTCTTTCGTAGTACCTAGCTCCCTTAGAGTTTGGGATCGTAAGATTCTTTTATATTTCTTTTTTTCTTAAACTTAATTTTCTCTTTAGTAAAGTAAACAACAGAAACTCTTTAATACATATATTGATACTTCAAAAATAAAATATTTACAAATTCCTTGTAGTCGCAATTTCGTTTATTTATCTCTATTTACATTTATTTAGCTTAGCATAGCAAACTTAATGCCTACTAAAATGAAACCAACCAAACATTTAAAATACCAAAATTCCTTAAAAACACTGCTTTACTTGTGATCAAAAGCACGTCAATAGTAGTACTTGTTAACCTTATTTACCTTATACCTTTTATTATTGACTACTAATTTTGATAATAAAATGTTAGTCTAGGGTACTTAAATGTGGTACCTGTCACTTACCACAAATAATACGTCAGTTATAAAATGGGTATCAAGTTATGATGCTTCGAAATTATAACCCCTTGAAGATGGAAGACAACGGTCCAGTGAGTGAGCACCAAGGCAAACAACTCCTGCCATACGACACGGGTTATAAACATTGACCATACTCTGACCCACAGCACAACTTTTATTAACGCCCCAATGCTATCATATTATTATCCGCGTATACGCACAAAAGACATACTTCATACAACACCATACAACTAGCATCCTTCAACACGCATCCCCGTCACTGTTATCTTTCCAAACAGTCAGTATACCCTTTTGTACGCATTACATTACGAGTAATAATAATCTCTTTTTGTAGTACTACTACTTGACGAATTGACCCAAATTTAGAATCCATTTAAAAATAGAAACATGTGGCTGTTCTGACCCATAAATCTAGTGCCGAAGCGAAATTTTACAGATGGCTATAATGCCGTTATATTATGTCCCATGGGCTTGTGGTTTATTTTGATGGTACTTGTTTTGCTTTTAACAAAGGATTATGACGGGTCGAATTTAGAGTGACCATATTATTAAAACCCTTGTATAATTCCCCATAGTTAGATTCTCACCTGTAAATTTTTGATTCTTGGTTCTTTCTCCCCCAATTCTTTGCAATTTTGACCTGGTCGTCATTTTGATAATCTTAATTATTGATAATTCGATGTCTGCTGTTTCTATAAAATTCGATTATTTTCCCAAATAAAAGAAGTGATCTATGAACAAACTGGCAGCGTAACGCCTTTTACCTTTAAAAGAAAATTAGTGAGTCTATATCAAATTCTGTCGCGTATTTATAGGCCAAGTCCCCCTCATTCGATTTAGCCCTGCGACTCTCGCCCTTATTGCCAAGAAACATGGGCCTGCGTGTGGGCTTTTAAGTGTTTCTACCTAACTTTGGCCCTTTTTTATGCGTTTGCATGATTTTAGCAGTTTTAACACAGCCGATTTAAATATTTCTGAATTGCCCATGTATTTTGCTTTACCATATTACCTCCTATAAATATTTATTCCTTTATTTTTTTACCTTGCCGTAATAATATATAAAGTATCCTAGAATCATTAATTAAATATATCAAATAATATCTAAACTATTGACCCCGGTTTGGTCCGTTTCAATATTTCTAGACATTTTTAATAAAAGATCGTTCATGCTTCACTCAATTTTGGAATATTGCATTGAACAAAAACATGTCTCGCTTTTCGATGGATTCGCTAATCATAATGGAAAAGACGTTAAAGATAATTCCCAAAAATATTTCCAACATCTTCTTAAAAAAATTATTTCGCTAAAAATAGCGACCATTTAAATAAAAAGAAAAAAAAATAAAACTCCATACCTTAAAGAAGTAGGCCATATACCTACCTATATATGCATAAATAATGTTTAAACTAACATAGTTAATTTGTTTTTTCAGTTTTTTTTACTATTTGAAGTAATAATATTAATTAAGTAACAATAATTATTTTTAGAAGATGTAGAATAGTTTAGTATATTATATATCTATGTGTAAAATAGTTATTTATGCAACAAGTGTGTAAAGTGAATCTTTTTTTATGAATGGAAATATTGTCGCATGAGCCGTAGGCGAATGCGACAATCCCATGAATAAAAAAAGGGTATTTTACACATGAGTAGCATACAAAATTTTTTCTACTATCGAAAAATATATGAAAAAATTAAAATAATATTGTATTACTTTACGCACTAGTGCGTAAAATAAATTATTTTACGCACTAGTGCGTAACATATATTATTTTACGCACTGTCCTAAACGTCAAAAAATATGTCAGTAAACGTCAAAAAATATGTCAGCTTTACTTTACGCACTAGTGCGTAA
>MU182643.1:110746-128939 GCA_016904865.1 Pissodes strobi | reverse complement strand
GTGGAAGCATTACTTTGACAAGCTCTTAAACACCAACAAAATGAACTTACTACAACCGAATACCAAACTGCAGGACACTCAGTAAAACACCCTACATATGAAGAAAATATCAAGGCTATCAAGAAGCTTAAAAGTAACAAAGCACCAGGCAAAGACAACATACCAGCAGAGCTGCTTAAATTTGGAGGAGAGACACTACACATGCATCTACATATTCGTATTACCCTTACATGAGTGGAAAGAAAGCCTCATCATTCCTATTTATAAAAAGTGGGACATATCAATATGTAGTAACTATAGAGGGATATCCTTGATCAACACAACTAACCGAAACATATTGTTGGACCGCCTTAAACCCATCGTAGAGTCAGGCATAGGAGGCTACCAATGTGGATTCCGTAAAAATAGATCTGCCATCGATCAAATATTTACAATAAGGCAAATGTTAGAAAAATGCTGGGAATTTAGCAGAGAAATTCATCAACCGTTTATCGATTTAAAACAAGCGTACGATAGTATTCTAAGAGTTAAGCTGTGGGACGCAATGGTAGAACTGGGAATCCCCAAAAAGCTAATCAATCTAACAAAGATGTGTGCCAACGGCTCCAGAAGTAGGGTAAAAATCGCAGAAATAGTGTCAGACTCGTTTGAGGTCTCTAGTGGCTTGATGCAAGGTGATTCACTCTCCCCTATACTCTTCAATATTGCCTTGGAAAAGCTATAAGAGCGGCGGAAATAACCATAGAGGTCTTTGGCATTGATGGCTCAAGCAGCCTACTGGCTTTTGCCGACGACATTGACGTGGTTGTAAACACCGTGATAATGATGAAGGAACTATTTATTAAAGTGGAAAGAGAGGTGGAAATAATGGGTCTTCAAATTAACGGCAAATCGTTACAATAGGACAATACAATTTCGAAAGAGCATCAAATTTTAAGCAGCTTGGGGTCACAATCAACTAGGAAAACAGTGCTTTCGACGAAATCAAAGTAAGAATGTACGCTCTAATCTCTCCCGAAGATCAAAAATTAAAGTATATAAAACAGTTATACGACAAGTTGTTATATAAGGGAAGTAAGACATGGGCAATTACAAAGGAAAACGAGCATAAACTGAAGTGTTTTGAAAGAAAGGTTCTGCGTAAAACCTCTGGACCACGCAGAGATCTAAGAACACAGCAGTTTCGACCAAAAACAAATAAACGAACGGGCTGGTCTCTATGAGGATTTAGACACTGTAAAAGAAATTAAAGCCGTGCGGCTAAAATGGGCTGGTCATGTACACCGACCACCAGACTCTCGATTGATCAATATGGTATGGGAACAGAATCCAGTGGGGCGAAGATCTCTGGGGAAACCACGTATGAAGTGAGTGCAGAGATAACATCATTGCAGCTCTGAGAGCAATGGGGATGGCAGCGATCCTGAATTGATGCAAGACAGAGAAGGGTGGAGAATGATCGTGCAGTCAGCCAACACCAACCAAGGGTTATAGAGCTAGAGAAGAAGAAGAATAATAATACTAATTTAATACTAATAATACTAAACTAACGGTAGTTAAAAGTAGTTGTTTAACATGGCCACCTTCCTCTGTTAAGCATGCTTCGGCTCATCGTATCATCGACCTACCTATAAGTTCTAATATGCCTAGTGTATTTCGGATAGCATCGCATCCAGAAACTATGCATTCCCGAAGTTGTTCCTCGGTTCCAGCGATTGGCAGCATATAAGCTAGGGCATTTGAGTAACCTCACAAAAATCAATCGATAGGGCTTAATTCGGGGGACCTCGGAGGCCAGAATTAATTAGGGAATTCAGCACCACGAACAATCTATCCATTTCTGAACCGCTCATCTAAAAATGAACGAGCTCTTAAACTAAAATACGCTGGGACAACCTCGTGCATATGCCATAATCTGTACCTCAGTAAAGGTCGAATTCCTTTAAGTTTTGATACGATTCTGAGGTAAGAGACCCAGGTAAAAAGTGGGGTCCAATTAAATAGTCCCCAACAACACCAATTCAAACATATCATATCCAATAAAAATTGGTAATGAAGTCTAAACTCACCTATTGCCTGTGGATTTTTGTCACTTCAAACGTGATTTTTGTGGAGGTTTATTAATGCTCCTTCGAGTAAAGTCGACTAGAGTAGACTATTGAAGCAAAGAGTTCTCTTATTGCATTCAGCTACTTTTTCCTGAGAAGGGACGAAACAGAGCCGTCATGCGTCAAGCTCCTGAGGTTCTGTTATTCTTGTTACGCTCGGCTAATTTAGATTTTTGGCATTTGTCCCGAAAACGGAAAGTAGCGGAAATTTAGGATTTGGCACGTTTTTAAGCAATACTTGGGAACAGCCGAGAGTCCCTTCTTTCTGACGTCACATGTATGATTTTGCTTTGTCTCGAAAATATTAAATATTTTTGATGACATTTTCTGGACACTTTCATCCTATTTAACGGTTTTCTGAACACTGTTGTGAGAATTGGACCACGAACATGAGTATTTTTTTGGCCGTGTGTTTTGTTAAGGTTGGGACTTTCTACCGCGGACAAGTCGCGACGATTAAAAAAAATTAGAAGACGGTTCTGGGAGAAGTGCTTCGCTGTTTCAAAAATTTCGGAAAAATTGACTTTCGAATGAGAATGAAAAAAAATTATTCGTGAGTCAAAAAAATATTTATTTATTCATTTTCTTGAGATATAATTTTTTTATAGAAAAGCCGATCACTTGATGATAATTTCCGCCAAAAACTGTACCAGAAAGTATTTTAGAAATGATGATCCCTTTTATACAGTTGTGCTCGTTTAATTTAAACTTCGCAAATTCGGGTATTGCAAGACCCGTGATGACGTGATCGCATAATATTTTGCTACTGGACCGAACGATCTGGTACAACCATATTTTTTGTAAATTAAAGGAGCGGGATACCAGTAGAATATTAAAAATGTAGGGCTAACTAGTTTTGAATTGAAGGTTATGCCGGTCTTGTTCCTACATTCAATTTTGACACAAGCATTTCAATGAGACTGCACCTCAGAGGAAGAGCGTTCACGTAGTATGCGATCGATGGCCGAGGCCACCAAAGAAATGTTATTTAGTTTTTAATATCGCTTTGATGAAGTTTTCAGTTCTCTCGTGCCGCACTTAGGTACACATGGTTTTTGAAGTGAAACTTCTTAACGCGCACCGGGAGTAAAATTTGAAGGCCGCGACACGTCCGACACGACAACGCGCGCCGCCGCCGGGAATAAAATTTGAAGGGACGAGATGTCCCGAAATTGCGTTACGATATTTTATTGTGATATCTTTGTTAGTTTACAAGCAAAAAATATGGGATTTGCTCTATTACCTTGTTAAGACATAAGCGAAACTTTTATGAAGAATATTTTTTTTCTTATTTAAAAGGGGAGGCTTTTTGTTAATTGAGTGGTATTTTTTTAAAATCTACTTTTTAACCAAATCCGTTACGATATGTATAAGGCTGGGGCGTTTAAGTTTAAGAACTTTCACTTCAGATATGCGCACACAGTGCACACACTTTTTTTATAAGCTAGTCATCAAATTTTTGTATTTGCTTCAAGTAGCCATCGCTACAGCAAATATAAACAACAATGACAATTTGTCGCAAATACAACGGCAATTTTTACAATAATTATAAAATTCATAGAAAGTAGTAAAAAATAATAAACTGGAAGTCAAATCTAATATAACCTCCCCCACCACATCGTTATATACTTTGAAATTAAGAAAACATTCCGTGACCACCCTGAAAAGGAGAGCAGGTATTCTGTTTGTGAAAGTGGACTATAATAAGTAAAACAATGCCAATTATTGCTGCTCGATAATAGCCTTTCCTGGTTTTCTGATGGTTCAGGGAAAATATTAGTATTTAGTTAACTCCCTAAAACACAGTTTTATGCAGCAAACCAAAACCAAGATCGATGCTTGTTTCGCTAACCAGGCTAGTAGAATCAGGAAATGATCAAAACAAAGTTTCCAAACCTCAACTTATTTCATTTAAGCTTCCATATATATTTACAAAGTCACACAAAAACTGTACTGAAAAAAGCAAAGTTCCTTTCAAATTAATTCAAGTAAATTTTAAATGGATCTTTGTGTTTGTAGACCTATTTATATGTTGGTTAAGAAAATTACAAGATTTGTGAATACTATTGGTAAATTTTTTCTTAGATGAGAATACTGAATGATTTAACTCGATTAGTGGCGAACATTAGTTCCATATAAAAATTGAGGAAAAAAATATCGATTATATAGTTTATACAATATTGTTGAATATTTCAAATATAAAAAGTATTATAGCTAAATTATTAATTTTGCTGCATAGTGTAACTCCAGCTACCACTACCGATACCGCTATCATAACGAATACCTCTACCATCACTCCCAATGCAACTGATGCCACATCTAGTGAACCACCGACCAAAGAGACTGATCGCTCCACACAACAAAATGTTGTGGACTACGAAAACACGTTAACAGACAAATCGTCCCGAACCAGTACCTGCAGTTGCGAATTGACCGATCCTAGCACGTTGCAAGAGGTTTCGTGTTCATGTAATATTACCAATGCTAAATCTAAGACGATTCAACAAAGTCAGCAGGTTTCCATGGATCCGAGTTCTTCGTCACCTAAGGTAAGACCAGTAAAATATAACACAACATATTTTTTTCACAATAATTGTTTTTAGTTTAGTAAGAAAACTAACCTGATTTTTAGTATTTCGTCCATTTATTTACTATATCATAATAATAATTTTTTATTACGCATGCATCATAATCAACGATTATCGCTGCAGCGTGCTTAAAATGATGTTTATGATGCGCCTACTTTTTTAAAGGTTGCTATACAAATATTTGATCATGTCATAATATATTCGTCAATATATCCCTTAAGTTAAATACTTAAAACATTTTTGAGATTGTGATGCATTCGTAATAAAAAAATAGCGTATGATATACGTGTATAAGAGACCTTTAAAGCCCTTGCGACATACAAAACACTCCGCTGCGCGTCGTGTTTTGAAATATGTCGCGCGTACTTTAAAGGCCCTCTTATACACTTATATCATAATATACTGCAACACATTTTTTTATCCTGATTAAACCCAAAGATTTTTTCCCAATTAATTAAAGAAAATGAACCTAGCCCCGGAGAGTCGCGTTACAAAGCCCGGCCCCTGTCGTGGGGTCGTTTGAGCGCCACCCGTTCTAGCCAGCTAAACGGAAAAAGCTCGGCAGGTGTTGTACCGAGTGGCTAGATTCGCTCATAAAATTAACCGGTTCTTAGTACTTAATTTCAAACTTTCAAGAAATTGAGAATAATTATGGCACTATAATCAACCAACTTAACCTATCAAGAAAACACAATCTAAAAATTTAATGTACACTATATTTGCTACTAAATCCTTTTTTTTACAAACACAGCAACAATCTATCTGGAGAAAATGGTTATATTAAAATGTGGTTGAGTTGAATGTTAAATGACTTAAAGTAATTAATAAAATAAACAGAGTACAATATGAAGATTGTACGTACAGATACCAATTCAGTTGGAAAACCTCGGTTCTATATGCCTTATCACTAAATGCACTACTTATCAAAGTGATTACTTGACGCAGACTAAGCTGCTTACAACTAGGTATGCGTTCGCTAATAGCTGCACTGATGGTGATAATATGCCGCAATGAGCGGACACAATGATTAGATCAAAAAAACTTGAGAAGTTAATAAAAGCACCAGATCGGATTAAAACTATGTTTAGCTTGATTCATATGATAAAAAGATAAAATTCAGAGCGGTTATATCTGCCGACTAATTAATGAAAAGAATGAAGTTATCCAGCCCGCGCTTGACTTTTAAAATGAGAAAACAACTCAAAGCAATTAGATTAACTGGTCCGATAAACCAGTGAATAAATGTAAATCAAATTAATTAAAATCAATGAGCTACCTCAATTCAATGTTTAATTTATATCAATAAAAGCAAACGAAGAGTAAACATAAGAAATAATGAGACACAAAACTTATACCCAAATCCCGTCGTCGAACTCTGTCGATGGCCTCTAGTGCGGGAACCACAAGTTAAGGCCCTTCGTCAGCCTTCCAGGAAAAAAAGTTGTGGACCTGCTTCCAGTCTTTCAGAAGAAGGGGCAGTTCTGCATGAACTTCTGCCCACCAGAGAAAAAAATTGCAGTCCTTTAATTAAACTTCTGGCCCAGCAGAAGAACCCTGAAATAATCCAGTACGCATTAAATGAAGCCCCCTTACTTTAATAAAAATCATAGACCCCCTCCCTCTTTGCATAAATACATCTTTTTTATAAAAGAAATTTTCCCAGACAAAAAAAAACCATGGACTTGCAGTGCAATAAAGCAAATAAAAGAGATATTAAGGTTCAGGTAACTTGAATATAAAAAGATAGGTATGAATCACCCCTAAAAGAATATATAAACTTCCCCATATGATCAAAATTAAAGTTGTATTAAAATAAAAATTCGGATCAGATAAAATGGAGTAGATCAAATAACACATGGGAAAAGCAAATGGCGTTATGTGCACAAAAAAAGTAAAAGGTAGATAAGCAATCAATTTCATTAATTTAGGCAAAACCGTAGCGATATTTACCTCAGACTCGGACTTGAGGGTGTATTAGAAGAGATTCGACGGTCTCGGTATTATGGGACGAACGTGGAAGCCGCTATAAATAATGGAAACAAAAAGAATTTAGCAACATGGCGGTCACGTGCTTTATAGGCCACAGAAAAAGGAATCCAGAGAAAATGCTTACCTAGTATAGCTTGTGGAGCCCGAATAATCGGTCGTGTTAAAACACAAACAGAAACAACACGATAAATCCCTTATCAAAAGGGTTGTATTATACCACAATACTTAAAACGTGCAGTTTCTCGCTATACTGGCAAACGTTCCCCAGGCGAGCAAACTAGAAAAGACTTCTCCAACGTTCCGTCTTCCGTCAATTTGCCTTCGAAATTAAATAAATACTGCGACACAAGTAGTAATGGGCTGAAAACTTGACGAGTGATTCGATACAAGGAATAATTCTAAGAAAATAAACGCCTTAATTCTCGCTTATTGTGATGATAAATGACGGCGGAATAGTGAGCTAAAATTACATTCTTCCAGAAATGCTAGGAAATGCTCTAACAGGAATGATAAACCTTCAAAAATCTAAATCGAGAATGAAAAACGCGCGATACATAGCCCATCTCTATTATTTCGTGACGAAGGTCACAAAGACTACTACCAAAATACGGATCAACAAGTCAAACGCAGCGTTTTTTTGCAGGCTAACAGAAACATAAATCGACTCGCTGGCAAGCCAAGTTATTTTAATAATAAGGTACCTCGCTCTAGCTTATCTACTAAAATAAATAGTCACAACGGATTAAAAATACAAATATATAGCTAACCTATACTTAAAATATAGTTAATTTTTACATTGAGAAAAGAGGCAATTTCAAGCGAATTATTAAATTCAGAATTAATAAACCGATGAGTGCCAAAATACAGCATAATTTTTTCCCTAAATGCGGCATATAAATGAAATTTTAAAATTGGCAAAATCGAACTGTTACAATACTATTATTATTTTGCTACCTTTCAGTAAATTCTAATACATGCTAAGAATGCCATTTCAGTTAACATGATGTGAGAAGATTTTACTGTGATACATTTACTAGAAGTAGTTTTAGTTATTTTTAATTATAGCCTATTATGATGCTATTATAATGTAGTTTGTATTTTTGCAACAGTTAATTCGGGAGTCTCATAAGCAAAATGAATATTAATTGGACGCTAGAAACGCGTTGATGAGGGAATGCAATTTTGCCATCCAGACCGATTCTCAGCCAACGCCGCCAACTAGTAAAAAATATAGAAGCATCAGTGCAGCTGCTGTTCAAAAACACTTGCTTAAATTATGACTGTGCCGAGGTACCATCAAAGCCATATTTGCAAATTAAAACTAAATTACAAATTTCATCTGCTGATTCAGCCAAAGTATTAATATCGATTAATTCGATTATATCGATTAAGTGATTATATCGATTAATCGGGACTAATCGATTATTACAAATAATTGAACATCGATTATTACTTTCAATAATCGCCCAGCTGTAATTGGCATTACATTTGTTTTGCCTCCAAAACTTTGTCGTACGAAGGATATAAGTTGCAAATTTTTTGTCACGCTTGTGTTTTGTTATGTTTATACTCATGCTTCGACAAATTAGCTTCTACAATTATTAAAGCTAATACTTCATCAGCATTTATCTCTAAATGTAAATTATCTTGATTGTTTTTGTTTTAAAAAGTTTTGGCTTGCTCGGGTTCGTTACTAATAGTTTTGAGAACTTTCGATGCGGATAAGTTAGCACATGATTCCTTGGTCCGCTCGCTAAACACGCCCAACAAAGCTACCGCAGTTGAGTGGTTCTTCATACCGTATCGTAATGTTCGGTACCGGGGCAGAGCACTATGTGTGCCGTGACCGGGGTATACAATGTTCTGACCATAAAAGGCCGTATTGGAAATCGCCCTTGAGTTTTTGGTTTGTCAGGGATCATGATTTTCTTAACTGATATGAAAAAAAAAGCGTTTTTATATAAATTCCAAAGCGCAAAAATCAAAATAATAACCGATATGCATGCATAGGGAATATTTCGTCCGTCAAACTAAGAAGAGAAAAAAATAATTACTTGTACTGAATAATAATAAAAAATGTAACTATGTTAGAAAGCACACCAAATACAATAAAGATAATATTATGATACTTTAATGCCTGATCACAAATAGAAAAATAAATGAAAATCAAATTATGATGATAGATTTTCCCATTGTAGTATTTGCTTCTCTACATTTACTATAATGTTTCCGTTAAACATGTAATGGTACAAATGGACAACAGTTTTATAAGTTTAAACATTTCAACTCAATATTTCAACTACAAAATTTTAGACATTTAAAATTAATACTCGTGCATTAACGATATAATATCCCAAAAAATGGTTTTATATATCTCATATAATTTAAGTTATTAAGTTTTTAAATTTCATGGATCAACAACCGATAAAAATGGGGAAAAGATGATTAATTTTTCTAGTTGTTTCTTCATAAATGGTTGTGATAATAATATATAGAGGATTTTATATATTAATTCAGAAAGCAACCCTAAGAGTAATGAAAACACACCTACAAGAACTTTAAGTCAACATTCAAGTTTAATAGATCATAACTATAAATAGTAAGAAAATGGTGAAGAAAATAAGCGAACCATTTATACTACATACTATAACGTCAACGTATTTAAAATATCAGATCCCAATAAACATGAGAAGCAAATAATAAATACTATAATATGCATTACAGAAAATTGTGTGAAAAACTATTGAAATGATAATTGAATTGATGTTAGAGGAGACTAAAATATATACATTTAATCAAGGTATATGGGAATATAAAATATTTCCTAATAACTGCTGTATTTCCAAATGAACAAATATGATAGAAAATGCAAAAAGAAAATTAAGTTTTTCTAAAGTAGCAAAACCGATTAAAACCAGGAAATTACTAGGCCCCAGTAAATTTTTAGGACCATGATATGTACGAAACTTACTTTTATTTACTGAAAAAAAAATCCAAATTTACAATAATTGATATTGATTGTCATGCAAAATGCAAAAGACCGTATGCGAGAACATCAACAATTATGTTGGCAATATAGGAAAGTTATTTCCAGAAACATGCCAAAGGTTTCAAAATACTTAGCTGAGCTTTCAGTCAGTAATAAATATTTTTCGACTCAAATAAAGTATACGGGTGTATCACGATGGATGGTACCTTAGACCTTTCTGTCGAATCACTCAACGGATCACTCTGAAAATTGGGCCGTCACATAAACGGATATGCTCTACCTTGCTAATTTTTTTTTCAAAAATGCAGGTTAGTTACTTCTACTAAAAAGTAGAAGCAACTGTGATATTTTAAACGGAATATCTAATATATTATTGCACATTTGGATTGTGCGAAGAATTCTAAACATATTTAATAAATAATATCCTATACCTATCTATTTTTGAAATATTGACAGTTGTAAATCGACCGTTTACTACTTTTGACAGCCTGTAAAAGCAAAACGGATAAAGATAGAGCAAAATAATTTGCACTTTCTTATCTTGGTTTTTAATAAGCTATCGTTTGACACTAACTTTAGATTTAACCAGAGGTTAAATTAAAGCGGAATTTCTTATCCTTTTATTAGATTTAAAGTTAGTGTCAAACTATAGCTTATGAAAAGCCAAGATAGGAAAGCGCACATTATTTTGCTCTATCTTTAGCCGCTTAGAATTTATAGGCGTCAAACTTGGTAAATGGTTGACTTGTCAATATTTCAAAAATAGTTGGAGATAGGTATGGAATATTATTTATAAAATATGTCTAGAATTCTCCCATAATCTAAACGTGCAATAATATACGGGGTGTTGCATTTAAAATATCACAGTTTTTACTACTTTTAGTAGAGACGCTAACACCGCATTGTTGAAAATATTTTAGCAAGGTAGAGCACATTCGTTCATATTGTATGTACCCAAATTTTCAGTAATAATCTGTCGAGTGGTTGGCCAGAAACGTCTAAGGTATCATCCACCGTGATGCACTCTGTATAAAGAAGAAACGGAAGATAAAATTGAACAAATGTGTCTTAAAGAAACGATCAAATTCGGTAACATATCTTTAAAATTGCTAAAAGTGACACGGGCCCAATATTACAATATCTAATTCAATTGTCATTAAAATTTGGGACATTTCCATAAAAAATAGCCAAATATAACCTTTGACTCACAGCTCCTCTTTTAACGGCTCTGAAAATTATTCATTTTGTTAAAAGCGAAACAATTTTTATTCACTTAAATTCATTTATTAATATATATATTATTATCATATTTTATATAATAATAATAATAATAAAAATAGCTTATTTGAAATGTTTTTTTTTTCATTTGACATTAAGTTCTTAAATTTGAGATGCGGTTTCTAAAATTTATTTAAAGCGAACACACAAAAGTCATACGCTTTTTAGTTATTAGTAACAAAGATTCTTAAAAGAAAGAAAAATAAAGTCAGTATTAGTAAAAATTGAAAATAAACATAATTACAAAAATATCTAGTGATACATAATTGGTGCCAAAACCTAAATAAAAATGCTCGACTAATACGTCGTTAAGTAGAAGATAAAGAAACCAGTAAAAGAAAAATCTTCGCTCATATTTAAAAAACTGAAGTCAATAGCGATAACTTGACAGAGAAAAGTTATTGAAAAATCTGGGCACGTCATTTTCTAGAAGGGGAATAGTATGAATTTTTCATATTTATGATATTCTTCTAGGACTAACACACTATGAGAGGTTTTTTGAAAATTGTATTATTTCTAATCTTATAATCTAAAATAGTTATTTGTGTATTTAGAGCGCAAAGTAACGCATTGCCGCTTGAGAAAGAATGTTACTGCGCGACGCGTAGCGGAGCGCAGTAATCTTTCGAAAACGGCAATCTTACTTTGCGCTCGAAAAACACACAGAACTTTTTCTAGAGCCGCATTTTTTAAAATTAAATGCACATTTTTCTCTATACTTATTCTGAAATTTGCGAATGACTGTCAGTTTTGATATATTATGTTCGGGCTTCGGGCATATTTAGAACAGTATTGCCAGCAACAAACTGTAACAAACGCACGACTGTCATTTATTTATCTTCGGTTTCCATGACCATTCAGCACACTAGACGGAAAAAGCGAGAATTTCCTTTTCCATGTTCGCGCTAGAGCGCAAAATAAGGATCCACGGCATTAGTTGATTTTGCGATTTCATTTGAATTTAGTATTTAGTTATTTTGCGCGCGGCTGTAGAAAAAGAATATTGCAAGACCGCAAATGTGAAATTACTACGTTCCAAAACTGCAAGCTAAAATATTTTTGAAGATACGTTGCAACCGCTTCTACTAGAAAAAAGCAACAGTTGTGATGATGTTTGCCCCAATTTGTAAATTATTATTATATATATAAAATTATGGCTATATCTTCTTATACTAACAACACTATCATTTAAACATTATTGTTCTAAAATGAATTTTTGAATAATCAAGATTAAAGTGTAAATAATATTAAGTTACAAAACCATTTTCAGGAGGATAGTCAAAATGCCGGACAGACAGACGCTAAACCTCCTGCGACATCGACATCTAAGTCTAAGAAAGAATGTCCATGGAATGACACGACGACGTCAGAGCTGATATCTGGAGAATGTTCATGCGATACGTGCAGATGTGATTCTTCGTCGATTATTGATGGTTTGAAGTTTGATATGGAAAAAATTCAGGCGGAAAATCCGCCCTTACCTACAGGTAAGTTTTAAGAAAATATATAAATTTACAATAGTTATTTGTGTATTTAGAGCGCAAAGTAACGAATTGCCGCTTGAGAAAGAATGTTACTGCGCGACGCGTAGCGGAGCGCAGTAATCTTTCGAAAACGGCAATCTTACTTTGCGCTCGAAAAACACACAGAACTTTTTCTACAGCCGCATTTTTTAAAATTAAATCCACATTTTTCTCTATACTTATTCTGAAATTTGCAAATAACTGTCAGTTTTGACATATTATGTTCGGGCTTCGGGCATATTTAGAACAGGATTGCCAGCAACAAACTATAACAAACGCACGACTGTCATTTATTTATCTTCGGTTTCCATGACCGTTCAGCACACTAGACGGAAAAAGTGTGAATTTCCTTTTCCATGTTCGCGCTAGAGCGCAAAATAAGGATCCACGGCATTCGTCGATTTTGCGACTTCATTTCAATTTAGTATTTAGTTATTTTGCGCGCGGCTGTAGAAAATGCTATTTTTTATGTACCCAAAATATAATCATTTTGTCCCCTATAAATAATAATAATTGTTTTCCAGTCCTCAGTGTGGGTTAAAGTTGAGGGTCTACTATTATCTGTTTATCGATAGGCAGGATTTTGCTTAGTTTGTCTGCCAAAATATTCGAATCAAGCATATGTTTATTGGGAGGTGGTTATCTGCCTGATTTTTAATCCTCACACAGAGGGGAGTCCAAGGATCGGAGCAGTCCATTAGTTCACATTTTCGTGACTTGTAGATGTTCTGTACTGGTAGGGTGTGGAAGTTTTTCTCATGATTTTATTGTAAGAGCAAATCACGTGATCGGTTCCTGGGGACCCTATACATCCAATTACCGTACGATGGGTAGAATTCCGAAACTTAGGACAACTGATCATAATTTTTAAATTCGTTGTTAGTACGTTGGACGAGGTTGAAAGTTTCGTTAGCGATGTAGAAGATCGACAGGTGAATGAAAGTTTTGCTCTTGAAACCGAACATATGTCTAGGATATAGTTCTGAAGATGCGGAAAGTACTTTGCCTAATTCTAACCCAAACTTACCCCATCTGGTTTATCAGATACGGACTACCAAAACCTAGGGACCATGAAGAGAAATTAGTATGGCAAAGACTTCTTATGCCAAGGAGCTCGGAAATATGCCTGATCCTGTTCGGGTCTGAGATCTATTGTTTACTGAGAAAATGAAACTATGAATTGGGCAAATAATACATTTTCTTTACACAGCCTCAAATATGCCATTTCCGATAAAACAGAACTTCGCCCTTTAATTATGCTAAAGTTGAGGGCATGCACTGGACTATTACAATTTTCTATATGTAAATCACATCACGAACTGGCCCCTTTTCTTTTTGCAGCCAATGGAAAGAGTCGTGATGTCTTTCGGTGCGTGAGGTCCGTTCGTTTTGACGACATAAATAAAAGAGATGCAAGAAAAATAAATGAGCGTACAGTTTTTCAGATATTTGCAGCTAACAGTCAGAAGTGTTACACAATAAAGGAAGATGGTTTCAAGGTCTACAGGCCAAATAAGCCCAATAAATACAGGTTAAGGATTATTGCCCTAACAGATGCGAAACATAGCTACTTTTATTATGGCTACATAATATACTGTGGAAAGGATTCAGAAGAAAACTAACTTTCCCATAAAAAAATAGTGTTCCTTCGCAGTTAGTTCGTTAGTTAGTTAGTTATTAGACTAAATCAATCCATAATACTGGTAAAAAGTTTAATTGCATTTAACTGGTTTTCTTTCATCGAACTAGTAAATAAATTATATAAAAGAAATTTGATATTAAGAAGCCTTCTTCCTCACGTTCTAAGAAAGAAAAATCCGTATTAATTATCTCGTGTCTGCACCATAGTGCATTGATTTTGAAAACGGGAAGCCAGGGATAATCTCATTTCACAATGATCCAAATAATATTCGTCATCCAAAAAAAATCATTGGCCGATGTATATTTTAATGTCATTGTCAGTATATCATCAGTAAATGCCTATATCTCACTTCAGGGATACCTAGACCCTTCAAAGATACTATGGTTCACATAAGACGCAGATGAAAACATGTTAGTATATTTACTATCGGCATATTAACGATTTTTTATATATAGATTTGAAAATCCAATAATCAACAAGGAATTGTAGTTCTCAATGACGAAGGTATTGGGTATAATAGAAAAAGGCAGACAATTCAAGTGGTGGTAATGCGGCCCAAGGAGTAGAGCTTTCTAAGAGTGTGCCCATCAGGAAAGGGGAGTAAAATAGAAATCCTATGTAAAAAGGCCTACTTGTTGGCACTGTGCAAATAAAACGTGTAAAAACTCTTTGGCATAAAGTAGTCTAGGTAAAAAAATGAGTTTATGTAAACCTTTTCTGGTTTACACATGTAAACAAATGTTTTTTTAGGGGTTTTTATTACCGAATTTATTTTATTAGGTATGTTAGTATTTTTTATTCAGGTATCAAACATATTTTTCTTTTGCTTTGTATTATTTTTATTTGAAAAATATGTTAAAAATAAACGATTAAATATCCAATTCAAATTTTAGGTCATTACATACCACATCAATATAAAAAAAATAAGGGACTCAGTGACATGGTCCATAAATATTGTTATTAAAGGTACCTCCTTTCGTAAGGGCAAGGGTACTTCAATTGTACCTTCACCGTTTTGTAAAAAAGTAAACTTTTTGATATACCTTTAAAATTCGAAGCAATGTGATGTAAAAAGCATTCCTTTCTATTCGTTTATTATACTGTAAACTAGTAAACCTATCCACAAAAAAATAAACCCTCAGTCTAAAGTTTGAACTAGATACTTGATCTTGAAAGGTAATTATTATACATATTATCTAAAGATGTTTTAAAAACAATCAGTAAACTTTCAACACATTTTAGTATAAAAGAACGTGCAAACCGAGTAAACGACAACACACAGTTCGTAGTACCTCAACGGCAAACGCTTACTGGTAACAAGTTCAAACCCTCCAGTCTTGGTCCAGTTCGTAGTACCTCAATGGCAAACGCTTACTGGCATCAAGTTCACACCTCCCTAAGTTACGTCAGTTAAAAAGTAAAACAAAGTTAGTCAAAGTAAAGTGAACCTAAATTAAAGTGAAACCGAATTAAGCATACTAATATAAATTAATCGAATTAGATCTTTTAAAATCCAACATAAACTAAAATCACTTTCGAGGGAATCTCAAATTGCTTTAAGAGAACCAAATAAATCGTATCCAGTCAGTCCTAAACGAATGGACATTCGCTTCACGCTCATCTGGTAAATTATATTTAAACATGGTTACCAACATAGGTGCATACCTTAATTTATACTAAAGCTGGACAGCAATGTACGTACATTTGTTTCGAAGTTAGCGAGTTATTATTCTGTTCATCTCCATCTGGGCTACGCAACCAAAAAGAGCAGAGGATCACCACAAGGACATATCCTCTGCGACACGGATTGGAAGCGGCCCAAGAATCCTCTTTGACAATGCCAATACATAACATGCTGTTTACGGTAGCGAACGACGTCATCGTAATGGCCAGTATCATACTTTTATTGCCTAAACGTTATCTGAGTTGTGAACTTCTGTTTTATGAACCTTGTAGATCGTAGACCTAAACTAGGTTAATAAAATGTAGCGTTGTAAGTGCTACCAATCCCAGTAATACAGTTCCTACCGTTTTAGTGGTAGATTCATGTGATTGATATTATCTTGCGTTGGAACTTAACGTATATATTCTGAACTTACAATATATTCTTTAAAATTTACAGCAATAATTATTTAATACTTTACACGGTTTTTCACTAGCCAAGATATAATTATAATTTGTATACTTCTAATTCCGCGTTACCATGGCGACAGAGATAACAACCACCTATAATTCTTAAAATAGAAGCAATATTTAGATGTTTTTAGACACTTTATTTATTCAATTACAATTTGCACCTACTTATTTTTAAAAAAGCCGCCAATTTATCTTGGTTACGAATACGAGCAGATAATTCTGCGATTGTAAAGTACCTACTCGATAGCACCTTCAAAATGACGTATCGCAAGGCTCCACTTGCGTTTTCTTTTTCCTTTCAAGACGATGCCCATCCGCCATATTAACAGCTAGAACTGTCGTCTTGAAGTCTAAAGATAGCTTACCTTCCCCTATAAACCGCAGCCAAAAGTTAGCAGGGTATATTTTAAATTTCGTTGGAGGAATGATAATATCCGTTGTAAGGAAATTTCTTCCACGCCGCTTATTTTCAAATTTAAAGAAACAAATGCGAAGTGAGGTCATCCAAAAAAACTTAGTCCAATAATTTTGCAGTATATATAGCTTATTTTATAAAATTATATAATAAATGTGCATTTTTGAGTCTAACTTAGTTATAATTTTTAGCATAAATATATCCCTTGCAAAATGTATAGTGGCTTGCTTTGTTTTAGTGTTTATTGATAACGGCTACAATCCAGCTGCAGAGGTGCAGGTAGCAGCTTCGGTTGAAAATCGAGGAGTTAACCCAAACTATCAAGTGACTAAAGACACTGCCAGTAAGTGCATGGCTTGTTGCAAAACCGCGGCATGTCCGAAAAGCAATCTGAGCTACGACGGCCGGATCGAATCATTAGCAAAATAATTTATAATAACTTGCATTATTTTAGTGTTAATGGATAACGGCGATAAACCTAATGCAGAGGTACAGGTAGCAGCTTTGGTTGAAAATAGAGGAGTTAACTATGACATGACGAAAGATACTTCCAGTAAGTGTGTAACATGCTGCAAAACTGCAGCATGTCCTAGAGGCAAATCCGGAAATGGTAAGCGTTCGCCACCATCTTGCATTTTTTTTGTGCAATAACTTTTTTATATGCTTTATACTGAAATATGTTACTAATTGATGCGAGTTCCTGTGATGCTAAGCGCCGAACACTAAGAGAACAGTGAGATTAGGAACAGATTGTAGTGGCCTCTTATAAACCGTTAAGATTTTAAATATTTTGAACATAATATATATTTATTGAAAGTTTCTATATAGAACCGATTTCCGGTTCTGGCCTCAACGTGTGAATTGCACGGGTGCTTATTTAGTAACCCAAACAGAGTTAAAAAACCTAAAAAAAAAACACTTTGACAAAACGTCACAGAATGCACGAGATTTATACTGTTTTCCTATTCTTAAGATTATAATAATTGTATTTACTTTATCATTTCCATTTTAAGATTTCTCGCTTATGACACAGAGGGCAGATTTTTTTCGCGAAACGTCAAGTATTTTCAGGTTTTTAGGTTTTTCAGCTTCGTTAGAGTGACTCTGTTAACACTTGTGAAATTTTCAATAAGACTAGGGCATTGTCTTTATAAGAAAAAGTCGTTCAACGGGCCCTGTGGAGAGGTGCTGCCCCCAGTGGCTGGCACCAAAACAGTATTTATGAATGAAAACACGTGCAATGTTTACCCTACATACGAAAAGGAAGGGGTAGAAAGGGGAACACAAAATTATATTCGCGGAGCCGTAGATTTCCAAAAAATGATCTTCAGCCAAGGCTAAGTGGCTAGAACCGGTTTTATCAGTTTAATTTTTACACACAGAATGAAATTTCCAATACCTGCTTCCCCAATCTTGACTTTTCAATTGAATTTATTTTATTGTTTGGGAAAATTGTTTTTAGCATTTTAAACACATTGATTTTTGTGTCAATTTCTTTACTAGTTTCTATTATTCATATAGGCCT
>MU182643.1:78359-95153 GCA_016904865.1 Pissodes strobi | reverse complement strand
CGCGACGATAACACGCGAAGATGGCAGGCGACGATGACACGCATCGAAGGTCGCCTCGTCGTTAATATGTTCGCGACGCTGCCACGTCACGGGGTTTTGTCACAGGAAAAATAAATTTCTGTGTAATCGAAAATGTCTTCATTGACTTTATTCAAATAATAATAGCTATTATTATTATTAGTATTCTAACCCTTAAAACCACTTATTGTATTGTACAATAGGCGAAAAAGAGAGGAAGCTATGAAAAAAGGTGAGATGCTAGACTACTGAGGCAGCGCGAGATCCGACGATCGCGGCTGGAAGAAAATTACTTCTTTACATTTAATTCTATTTGTCCATTACCATTTGAGAAAAAAAAATCTTGCACCTATATATTCTAGATACTTAAGACACACTTTTTACAAGAATAAATTTTTTTGATTTGAGCCTTAATTTCGGAGAGAATGAGAGGTGAATACAAAAATGAATATATTTCAATCAGATTTTACCCAGGTTCGAAGGGAGATATTTCAATGTTTTGATTTATTTTGCCGTAAGGGCCAACGTAATCTGCATATTTCAAGCAGTGATAAAAAATATAATTCGAACAAAAATGTAGATAAATTTTATATGAAAACATACATAAATTAATATCCTACACGTTCATATAATAATCTCGCTTTTTACGTATACTGCGCTTTTGCCCGTTCTAATTTTTGACTACCTTCGGATTTTGAATTAATATAATAAAACCTTCATTCTGTAAAAATATCAGCTTGTAACCCCGAGGTGCTCACAAAAATCATTTATAGAAGGCTTTTACTGCGTTGGGCACTCTACTATTATGATATTTTGAAATTGACGCAAATCGATGTCAAAGATTCCAATTTGACGGACCAATTTAGTACATACGTTCATTGCATAAAGAAAGATGGAATGATATGACGTAACAGCGCAATAGACTTGAACGGACTTTTATCTGGTCATGACCGGCTCAGATGGTAATGAAACTCTGGGCAAATTCGCCTTGTAATCCTGCACTCTCAATGGGGCCTTTATGACTATTTTTTCACATTTGCTATTAGATCATCGGCCAACGGGAAAGAGGCACTATATTTTCTGCAACCCTATATAATCCGTGAGTTAGGCAAGCAACATGAATTAAATTTTCATAAAATATTTTTAAATTCTATTCTGCCTTTACCATATACGACGCAGCATTGGACAACAGAACAAAATTTTGATCTATAGGAATTGAATTGAGGAAAAAGAAATGTGTTAATGTTTCTTGAATAAAACGGATTACTGTAAGGCGGAGGAAGTCATAAGAAGTCGGTAACAAAATATGCAATATGCAGATATGCAATAGTTCTTAAAATATGCATTTCTCCTTCAAAAACTCAAAAATATGTAAAAATGCATATATATGCCAAATACATAAAATCCGGTCTTAACTACAACACATTATTACAACTCCAATTGCATTAACTTCGCAAAAAAAGGACCTTGAAAGAAATTTTAATTCATCTCTCTTAATTTGGGTGTAAAGTTTTAAATTTTTTGGGCTATAAAAGATGTCTGTAGAAAGTGAGACATTTTAGGCTGATAGCACTATTATGTTTTATTAAGAAGACTGTTAAGATAGCTATAATCTTTGTTTTGTATTTTCATATCAATAAAATTGAATATGTGTTTGTTGTCTTTCTCGTGTTTATGTAATGCTATTAGAGAAATAGCACTGGATATAAAATTTAATATTTTCTCCATAACCTGTAGTATAATTATCAGATAAACCAGAATTTTGTTATACCTATTGATTTGTTTTCAAAAACGGACCTCGCATTTTTCTTATAGATAGTAAGACTACATAACATTCAGACAACACAAAATTAATGTAGGCGTATTTTATTAATTTAAAGGAAGGTACAATATCGTTTAGGAATGGTACCTGTATACCTTTTTGGTATGCAGATGTGATGGTATGATATGAAATTACAGTTGCTTCAGGGTCTCATTGTTAAATTTAGTATGAAAGTAAAAATTATTTAAAAAAATCTTTCTTATATGTTTATTACCAATGGCGGTCTCCAAGAAGATTATAATTCTTACTGCCCATATTTTTTTACACAGTTTTATAGACTCTGCCATTTGTCTTATGACTTTATAGCCGATGGCTCGAATTAAAATGGCCGGGTATAATATAAGAATAACTTGACCAATATCTCATAGGTTTAATTTGAATAACGTGGAAAACCTCGGAGCTTGTAAAGTAGGTACACCCAAATAGCTTTATTTTGGAGAATCAAATTTTAAGTAACATAAAACGAAAAAAGCGGCGAATTTTTTGACGCTTGTTTTGAGTGGGGTGTTTGAAATTTTAAATCTAAAGTTGATCGTTGATCTAAATTAAACCAAAAGTTTTATTATATTATTGAACGCACACCTGCTCTTCTGTTACAAGGAAGCTGTTAACAAGGAAAGACATCGTTTAATAATATGAAAGTATAACATACAGTGGCCAGCTTTTATCTATATCCTTAGGTTGACAATGTCTGTAAGTCAATGTCCTAACTACTAGCTCTAATCTTTTGAAAACAATTTCTTATGAGAATGATGAAAATCAGGTCCACTTATTATCACTTACCAAAACCGTGCTTGACTTTTAAAGCCATAATATGAAGGTTCGTTCTATTCGTCCATACACTTGTTTGTGATTGTCTTTATTTATTCTATATACAGGTAAAGGTGATAATTTAAGCGCTGGAATTCAGGTGTCGAGTCATACCAAGAACAGAGGCATCAATATTGACACACGCGAGAACGCTCCAAACATCGCAAATAGTAAGTATGTTTAAGTTGATATTAGGTGTGTACCAGAGAGGAAAAAACTTAAAAGGAGAGACGACAGCCTCTCAATCGATTGGCATGTCCAAGCACAAAGGGTATAATAGTCATAATCAAAACACCATCAGGTGATCAGATTTCATTGTCATTAGCTTAAAATATTTTTTCTGCTACCTTGCTAGAAAACATCCTTTTCGACCCCGAAACGAGGGAGGAAAATTTTTCTTTTCCAACAATTTCCTCCCTCTATGTTTCTTATGACTCTTACATAAGCAATAACACGTTTATTTGATTTCGTAGGAAGGAGATTTATGTAAATCTTTACGTATAGCGTATATTTCCATTGCTTTTTATTAAACAACAATAACATAGATGAAATGAAAAACTTAACGACTAAAATTAATTGTACAGTTCGTCAAATTACCAAAAGTAATCCAACCTGAAAAGTTATTTTTATTAAACAACAATATTATAGATGAAATGAAAAACTTTACGACTTAAGTTAATTTTATTGTACAGTTCGTCAAATTATTAAAAGTAATCCCTTCTGAAAAGCCAGTTTCTGCTGAAATACTAACTACTCCTTCTTGATGATTACTTATTGACGTAGTGTGGCTGCTTGCAAGGTTATTTTCCAATGAAGGAAGAGCTACCAGCACAAAGTTATCAACGTGATCCTTAGAAAAACTTGAGATTGAAGCGATTGGCCGACCAGTAATAATCTGACTTGCTACTTCCCTTTTTCTTGTCAATGATGCTGCGACATATCCCTCAGCAATCTTCCCAGACTCTCAACCTTCCTGCTGCTTAAGTGCCACCAAATCACCACCTGCATTGGCGAGCAGGGTAGCCGAAGTTCTTCGGACACAATGGCCCGTATAACTTTTTGGGCCATTTAATTTTAAAAATGTTGTAATTTTAATATTTTCGGTATAAAGTCAAGGCGGACACTCCGTTTATTATGTCATCAGAAACAATAAATGTGCGTTTTTTCTTGGTTTTTGTAACTGGAAGGATTACTATTAGCATATCGCTATGACCATCAAGGTGCTTAACGTCCATTTTAACTAGTTCTTCACATCTGCAAGCCCCGCAAATGCCAAACTTAGGGCCATGCACGAAGTGAAATATTAGTAGAATGATAAAAAAATTATCAACTGCAATGGGACAGTGGAGCTCTTTTGCTTAACCTTGTTACGCCACTGGAATATTTATAAAAGTAACATATATTTTTAACAAAATTCGTATTGGAAATTCAATATTTTCTATTTTTATACACTTTTTTACTCAGCCCCGCACAGCTATTCACTCCATTGTCCCGTAAGACAGTTGATTACTGTTAGGTTTTCGCAAATAAGAAACGTCTAAAAATGACGTAAAACACTATGCGTTTCTGGAGAAAAAAAGGAAAAATTGGTCTAACACGTCTTCTAAAAAATCACCAAAACTCTAGCGTAGCATTACTTATTGGCAAGCAACCTAATAATATTAACTTTTTTTTCACGTTTGGAAGTACATATATCGTCGCAATATTTTAATGCGTCTAATACATTGTCAGGGACATTTCTTTGTTAACAATCTCTTGCAGCCAGTATTTTTTCCAAATCTGATATTCGCCTAACAAAATATATATTAAAAGTTTCTCTTCAACAATATTAAATTAGAATAATAAACCTAAGCGCTTTCTTCCTTTCCTCGCCTCTCAAAATAAAGGGCAGGGGGGATCTCCCCCCACCGCCCCTCCCCAGAATCCACCTCTGACCTGTATTTATCTAATTTTAACTTTAATGTACTGGCCATAGTGATCAGAAAGGCAAGAATCAAAAATACCTGATGCAAACTTATCTCGTCTCACGTTAGGGTATATTGATGCAACCCCGAGAGGCACTAAAAACCCTTGTGTGTTTTGTTATTGTAGCATAAAGTTAGACCTCGATTGCATACATCAAATCAGAGAACATAACTGAACGACCCGTAAAATGTATGCTAAAGTTCCCCAGATTAAATATCCTACTCTCTTAATCAGCCAAATAATCTAAGAATTAGTCAAACAATAATTGCAAGAACAGCTCTCCATTACCAGGGAAGATCTGTAGACGGTGACTATTTAATTCTTTACTGGAAATCTATACAGCACAAATCTCTGCATCAACTTCCTTGCATTAGGACTTAACATCTACAGACTTACATTATATCATTTCTTACCCTCCTCTACAAAATAAGGAATTTATCTTTAAATTATCCACATCGATAAAACTTAACATGCCACTAGTAGGTACATCAGCGTTCACTACTACATACAAAATCAGATTTAAAGTTGTCCAAAAATAATGAGGGTTTACCAGCCCTGCTGGAGTTTTAGGCTGTCACTTTTTTTCTTTTTTTACGTGGAAAACCTTGTATATTTTAGCTCCTTCAGACCAAATAATTGGATTAATTGGGTCAAAGGAGCTCCTGATACTACCGTGAAAAGCACCTACCTATCTAAAATCGAGTTTCATCCACAATACCGAAACAGAATTATTGCACTAGACGCGTATTTCGCTAACCTTGTTAGCATCATCAGAAAATTATTAAAACAGTTTTAATCATCTCCTGATGATGCTAACATGGTTAGCGAAACGCGCGTCGAGTGCAATAATTCCGTTTCGGTATTGTGGTTAAAACTCCGTTTTAGTGCATTTTGCCGTAGGATCCAAACCCCAACAAACCTACCTATCTATCTGAGTATTTAGTGTCGAGTCTTTCATAGGTAGCTTCCACAAATTTAATTTTTAAATAACACACCATGTCATCTTGGGTAGTACTCTGATGCCACTTGATATATGTGATAATATAAATAACTCGGAACTACTTTTAAGCTTAAAGGCCCTCTATTTAGCGCTCGAGTTCCTACTAAGTACTAAGGTTTAAATATATCGCTTTTTGTTGCCATATTAGGCCTTATTACAACCACGATATTTTTTTTTCGTCCTGGACTAACTGTAGTATTTCATTCATTGTTTGTTGTATTTCTGTTGGATTATATCTCCAGCGATATTTTATTGTTTGCCGACGTAAATTATTGTTAGTAGTACATCCATTATTAAATCAACGTTTAGAAGCCTGAAAGGAAACGGTATGCCGATTAGGTCGCAACTGCTGCCTCCCATTACAATAGAGTTAATTGGAGTCAATATTAAGAGAGCTTGCAATTTTTGTATGATGTAAAATTAACTTTGTTTTGCATGTAGATAATATGAGTATAAATACTTCTTAGTATGCCGTGGTCTATGCAACCCAGGTTGGGCAAATCAAGAAGGTCGCCAAGATGGCCAAAATCAATGTGCTTTTGTTGGATCACCGCTATTAAATTCGAGTAGTTTTGCTTTCACCGGCGTTGAAAAAACTAGAGATACAGCTGAGAATAGGAAGACAACTAAAGCTTCGTCAACACCAAAGGTAAGTAATCAAAATGCTATATTTTTATAATAATCTCAATATACGAGGTTTTTCCTACCCAAGGTTATCACAATAAATTGACTAAGAGCTAGCTAAAATTGATAATAAGAGTTGCATAATGCGCACACTTTCAAAGCATAAAACTTGTTTTTACTGATTTTGGAGGAATAATTTTGGTTGGCATTTTAAGGTTTTTTAGTAATTGGCTTAAACTGTTTAACCATTATTTCATTTACTATTTCTAGGACGCCCATAAAAGGCATCAACATTCAATGCTTATTTAATTAGAAAATTATGTATTTCACATATTGTATGACAAATAACTTACGTTTCAAGTGAAAGTGTGTAATTATTTCACATGCTCAATAAGAATATCTATTCACTGACGAAGATGCGAAATGTTTTCACACTAAATTTACATTATTATCGATAAATGCAACTAGGCAACCCAGATATATTTCCTGTTCAAACACAGCAGGTGAAGAATCCTAATGCAGCACTTGTTTAAAATATCCCACATGTCGCTTTTGAATTTCATCCAATAATCCGTTCATTGATGATAAAAGCATGTTTTGAAAATAAATCACAGCTATTGCATATGAAACTGGAGGTAACATACTAATTTTATAGCGCTACGATACTGTGCCGTCTTGAAAATAAAATTAAGGAAAAATGACAAGATATATTTAATAAAAGACCTTGATAGTCAATTCAAGCACCCAAAACTATACTTTAAGTGAACCTACTGGATTAAGAAAATGCACTGATCAAGCACTATAAAATATGGTGACCTGTATATTACATCAAAGGGGGTGTCAGAAAAAGACATGATTTCAATTCTAATTTTAAATTTTTTGCAATAAAGGGGTTGTGATTGCCCGTGATTTCATTGATGATCTGATAGAATACGAGTTTCCTCGAAACATCCAGCATTGTAAAATATTTTCCCTCTGCAGTTGCATATCCAAAAAAAAAAAATCCAATCGGAACAGAAACAGAGAATAGCTACATAATTACACGGCGAGGCGAATTTTTCTTCCAGTCCGTCCACAATTAAATCCAAGCATCGGATTTTACTTTCATTTCTTCCACGTCGGCGTGGTCCACAATGAACCCGCCTACCTTTCTCTGGAAGAATCGATCGTTGAACGGGACAGGGTTTAGAATATAGCATGTTGCACCATTTGTGTCAGCGATTTGCATAAAATAAAAAAGTATGTTATGTTCTAACATTTGTGTAGCGAATTTAAATAAAATAAAAATAATATTTTTTTGTATGAAATTCGTGATATACCTGATACACTGTGCAGGCCTGCAGGGTATTCTCCATTTCTGTTTTGTGCGGATAAAGCTTCCCTTCTGGTGTGTAATCAAAGAGCACACTGATTTTTTTTTAAACGGAATTTATGTCTACCAAAAGAATAAAACATAAAAATTGTTATTGTCATTTTTTAGAATAGTTTTAAAGCAAAATAATTCTGCATTTTCTCTAAATTTACTTTTCTGGACATGTGGGATTCAAATAGATCATTTTTATTTAAATTACTGTAGATGAAATTACATTACACTTGCGATATGACCCGTGAGGCTACTGCGACCCGGTTTAAGACCTCGTCGCGGCAATATTTCCCACTCAGAACTGGAATAACGTTCATACCGCAATTATAATGTAAATAACTATTAAATGAAAATTAATTTATTTTGACACATATGTTAATAATAAAATAATATTAAAAGGTTCCATGTGATTGCAATACGCCTCAAGGACCTAAAAATATTTGCAAAACCAGCGTTTTTTCTCTGACTTCTAATGACATAGTAGAGATGCAAAATATTGCAGAACTCGCGAAAAGAGAGAAAGAAATAAAGTCTCAGATCGAGGACTTGCAGAAGAGAGAAAAGCAATATCAAGAGGTATAAACAGCATATTTATATAAATCTAAATATTTTTATTTTGATTAATATTATTATGTGTTATATTCTTATTCCGATATTTTCCTATTACTGTAGGCTACAAAAAACGTGGAAAATCTAGTAAACAAGAGCAACAATCCGTGTTGCTGCTACCAAAGAAACAACACGCCAAACACAAACTATGAAATTGAGAAAATTAGTCGAGAATTACGATTGGAGAATCAAGTGTTAAAAGATGAGCTATTGGATATGAAGCTGGAACTGAAGCATTGCCTTGAGAAAATTGAAGGTCCCATGAAACAAAAGCTTCAAACTGAAAAACAAAAGTGCGAAAATTTACAAAAGGAACTGCAGCAAACTTCTAAAAGCATGTTAACTAATCAGGTACTTTTAAATTGGCAATAGAATAATAATTTTGTATAGAACAGGAAGGAAGTAGCTATTTTAATTTAGATAAAAAATGCAAGGTTGTTTCTGGTTTTACGAGACCGCCTACGAGGGGATCTCAAGAACTATGCCAGCCAAGTGGGAACGTAGTGTATTCAATGAAGTATATTATTTTAGTTTGTGGTCATTAGGTATGAACTGGGTCTCTCATTTAAAGTTTGCCCATATATCAACTAGTTCAGTACTTACTAATCCATAATCCTATAACCGTAGCCGATGTGATTTAACTAGAAATAGGGTAGTGAGACATTTACTTTCAATCCCTTCAGTACAACTCCGGTTATTATGTTCACCTTTCCAATCGAGTAGCACAAGATTCGATACTTGAAAGACTCCAAGACGTTTGATAAATTAAACTACATATACCGTTTCATATTTTAAAGTAGTTATATTGATAATAATTATAATAATATTAACAATCATATTAGTAATAATATCCCAAATACATCATCGATGATGTCAGAGAAACAGTGGGCCTTATGCTTGATCAGTTAGCAAGTATACATGTAGCATAAGTTCTCAGATATCAAAATTGTCATACTCCAGAATAATATTAATATGGCAAAATAACCTATCTTGCTGCCAATGCCTCTTGCTCATTTACTAATGCATTATATATATTCTTAGAAGGCTGTTATTTTTTCAGGATGCTACCGCACGAGAGATGAACCAGCTAAAGCTTCAACTTTGTTGTGCCTGTACCAATATAACCGAATTAAACCAGATGAATCAGAGGCTAAAGGACGAAATGTCTCAACTGGATTGTTTATGTCAGAAACTGGAGGATGACCTCATCAAGCAGAAAGTTAATGAAGCTGAAACTATTAAACGACTAACAAGTCGAAAATATTCTGGAGATGCTCCGCCTCTGCAACAGTCAGAGGAATTTAAGTACGTGTATATAAATCCTCACTATAATAATTGGATAAGAAATTAGTACTATATTTAAAAAAAAAATTCATATTTTATTCATGGTAGTGACCGTCGAATAGTACTGGTACTGCTTTTTTATAGATACAATGCAAGGAAGCATTTGATATTTAATATTAATAAAACACATATTACACAATGTACATAGTCTAAAAAATTGCTTTTGTTAGTAGATATTTGTCCAGTCAACCTTCCGAGGTTCCATGAAAAGTTCGTCTGGAAATTTGACAACGGTGTTTTTATTTGCTGTAAAGATTTAGAATCCATTACTTTCAATTCCTGCTTTTATACAAATTTAATGCTTTTTCGATATCAGTAGCGTGAAATACGCATAAAGCGTGTTTCATCTTTGTTGTTAAATTAGCCGTTTTTTATTAAATATAAAAAACATGTTTTATTGCACACAAGTTGCTAAACTGTTCGGCCAAGGAGACAGTCATTTTAACACCCTTGGTATTACCTTCGATTGACCCTCTTATTTTGGCAAGAAGTAAACCACCTATTCTTGATTTGATAGCTTAATAATTATGTTGGATATTCGTCGAAGGATCTTTGCAGTAAGTGTGCCAACCAACTTTCCATCTCCATAATTGCATATTCCACAAACTCCAAAGTAGATTATAATACACCGGCATAGCTGGTCATTGGGACGACAGATGTACCGTAACTGAATTGGGCTTTCTGTAAGTAGGTAACCACAACAACCACTAGCTACAATTCCCAACTGTGTTCTGGCATATCATGTTTGTAGACCTCGGGCCTGTTAATTCCATTTTAACTATTTAAAAATGTTTGTATATTTCTTTAATCCACATATGCCTGAATTCTTGTTCTCATTGTTTCAGCATTTTTACAATTTCATAAAAAAAGAAATAACGGTTATCAGGGTGTAATTATTAAAACATTTATTTTTTTCTTTGAAAGCAGTTTATTTAACGCGTTTTTTAAGGGCAATAGGAAAATATGCAAAATATATTTTGAAGTGATATAATTGAAACAGTCTACATTTTGTAGCTGAGAGTAATTTATAAACGTAAAACAAATCCTTATAACAGTTAATATGCAGCGTTATTTTGCTTTTGAAGCATATTATTTTCACCTTGTTATGACACTCTGCACCTTGTTTGCTTCCCTTGTCAGCCTAGTCAACCATCTAGTCGATCATAAGGAGGGTACGTATTTTCAAGAGAAGAATGTGTTCTTCTTATTCTACTCTGTGATCTTTCAATATCGAGAGGGCAACTCTTCGGCGGCAAGACAGATAATCCAAATGCGATATGTAAGGCAAACATCATTTTTGCCGTGTATTCCTGTTTTGATCACAGCTCACAACCCAAACTAGCCCATCCATAAATTTGTTATATACACATATGTTATACGTTTGGTTCATGGCCCGCCTTTTCTATTGGTATATATTGATACATTTGGAGTGGGTTCACCGGAACATTGTTGCAATTAATACTGACAACATTGTTATCATACTATCTTGCAGGGACAATTTGCTTATTTTCTAAGAAGCGATATTTATAGAAACCTCTCTCATCTTTCTTCATTTTTGCTTTACCCTATTAGACTGATACTATGATTCTGTCTGATAGTTCCTGTGCCACACAAACCTTTTTGTGACAATGCTTCTAGCAATGGTATTGTGGTGAAAAGTTTTGGAAAACTAATGATTTGGCCAAACTGCGATGGAATTTTTCATAACTACAAAACGACAGCTAGTTGAAAGCAAATTTTATATGCAATTTACCAGGGCGGATTTGAGTCCTTGGCATGGTTCGATCCATTTTACATAAACACAACTACTACAGTCCATAACCAAATATCACTGGTTTGTTTAATATAAATTACTTGCATCCATATATTCCTCTATGCAGTGGTTCAAAGCTGGGAAATTCAATAAAGTTTTATTTATTGCACAAAAGATTGGCCAGGCCTTAGCAACTTTATCGCCCGGTCTTTAACCTTTCACAACTGGCGCGCTAATCGAGGTAAAGATTTTAAATTAAATTTTGTGTACCATTCTCTTAAAATGTGACGTACAATAATTTGTCAAATTTACATGTGACCGTTGTCGATTTGTGTTGATTGTTCATCTTCATGGATATGTCTTTTTCCATTGACAAGTGAAAGAACTTCCACCATTTTCATTTCTTTCTACACATTAAAAAATCACAAAAAATCATCATTCTTAATTTACACTTTTAATTAACCCCATTCAAATTCTAACAAATTTTGCATCTAAACATAACAATGTCAATTTTACCATTTTCTTTACCTAAAAATTCTGCAGTAGACTCTGACTCTCCACTAATGGGTGTTTTTTACATACTTTTCAGGTAACACTGATGATGGCTTAGGCCGAAAGCGCTCTGTATCGCCACTTTTGTGCACACAGCCTTAACTTTTCATTTAATTGCCTTGATTAACCTAATACACATATATGCTTCAATATCACATAAAGAGCAAAACAGTAAAATACAAAATAAAATACTTCATTCTTCCAAGTATGAAATATTTTAAGACGCCGTTATCCTAGTTTTAGTTTTTATCCAAAATATATTTTTGTAGTATTTTGAACATAATCTATTCGGTTATGACATGCAATATCTCTACTTTTGTAGTTTTACCTGCATCTATACTATGCGGACGTGCAATCTCAGCCTCACTTCTCTCTTAAGATGGTCATCATGTAATTATATTACGGAAGTCTATTGTCACAATATATATTTCTTGAAAACACAGCTACCACGTTGAGTAAAATTTTAAAAATTAATTTCTCATTTTATTTACTTTGGTGATGTTATCAGAAAATAGTCCCACAGTTCTGTTTAAAGAGAGATGTCCTGAATTTGAATTCCAACATTGGCTTTAAAAAAATAAATTTACAGGTGTGAGTCAAATTTGGACGTTATAGCGCGAAAATTAAGCAAGACTCTCAAAGACCTCGCTCCCTGTGAAGAATGCTCTAAACTACCTGCCGAATTGGCAGGTGCTGCGAAATGTATAAAAGATTTGACCGACATGGTTAGGAAGAGAAAGGCGAAAAGTTCAACCACAAATGGATGCAACTGTCAATCCGGCCCGCCTTCCAAACCACCTTCTAGAACATTCGCGGAAGAAGAAGAGTGTTGCACTTGTTGTGGTCCAAGAAATGGCGGTATGTTTATACGCATAATATTAGTGAAATTATTTAAAGCTGTACAGGGTGGCTCGAATTCGTGTCTATGTATGGGGAACTCGAAAACCGTAAGAGATACAGTGTCGGTCAAATTAAGGCAAAATTGTGCATTTAGGTGCCTAACAATATGCCATTTAGAAAGATTCAAAATCCCGAGTATTTCCGGAGATATCTGGAAAAAATCGAAATTTTTAAAAATCGTTTTATTTTTTTCCTGTGCTTATTTAAAAACGGATTTCAAATTGAATTGCACTTTTGCATTGCCACTTGTTCTGCTCTATTCAATGATGATATTCAGTTTGAAATCCGACGTTTTGTCTTCAAGGGATCATCATCCACTTTCTTTTTTTAAATACGAACTTTAATTTTTTTATCGTTTTTCGGATGGTATTGACGTTATTAATATGAGTATGTGTTTTCTTTTATTTGTTTTTTTTTTAATTTTTTGTATTATTTTTTTTAATTTAGGTAGGTACTTTTGAAATTTTTATATTCTTTAAAAACATATTATTTCGGTTTTTGCATTAAGTGGAAAATTGGAGCTCGTATTAAAAATAAAATATAGTAAAATTATTTTTTACGAGAATATGGCCATGAACTACTACTCAAACAAGTTGCTTAGTGCAAAGATGAAATATTTTAAACTTTTAACCAATTAAACTTTTTTTAGTAGAGAACATATACAATTTATATTCATACTGCGTGATACTATAGGTACTTTGATGGAAAAGCACACCTATTGGAATTTTGCATATAAATAATAAAAAAATTAATAATTTATAGGCAAAATTCTAATAGGTGTGTTTTCCGTCAAAGTACCTATAGTATCACGTAGTATAATTTTAAGTTGTTCATGTTCTCTATTAAATAAATAAAATTGGTTAAAAGTTGAAAATATTTTATCTTTGCTCTAAGCAACTTGTTTGAGTAATAGTTCATGGCCATATTCTCGTAAAAAATAATTTTACTATTTTTTATTTTTAATACGGGCTCCAATTTTCCACTTAATACAAAAACAAAATAAAATATTTTTATAGAATATAAAAATTTCAAAAGTACCTACCTTAAATTATTTAAAATTACGCCAAAGCAAAATACTCAATTTAAAAAAAAAGATAAATAAAAAAAAAATAATAAAAAACATATACTCATATTAATAACCCCAATACCATCTGAAAAACGATAAAATAAGTAAGGTTCGTATTTAAAAAAAGAAAGCTGATGATGATCCCTTGAAGACGAAACGTCGGATTTCAAACTGGATACCATAATTGGATAGAGCGGAGAAAGTGGCAACGCAAAAGTGCAATTCAATTTGAGAATAAGCCCAGGAAAAAACAAAACGATTTTTAAAAATTTTGGTTTTTTCCGGATATCTCCGGAAATACTCGGAATTTTGAAACTTTCTAAACGGCATATTGTTAAGCACCTAAATGCGCAATTTTGCCTTAATTTGACCGACACTGTATCTCTTAAGGTTTTCGAGTTCCCCATACATAGACACGAAAGCGAGCCATCCTGTACATTAAGGTGGTATGCAAAAAGTTACAGGTCTTAATGTGAGACGCATTTTTTTAGAAATATCATCGTGAGCTACTAGTTTAACTTAACAAAAAATAATTTGCACTTATTTAACACTGAAACTAAATCCTGGATTCGCCACCGCCTAGAGCATTAATTATTAATAATTTAGTTAATTAATATTTTAGCTTGGTTAAAAATATAATGTTAAACTGTTAGGTGGTGAATCAACAAGAACGAGAAAAGTCAAATCAACGGAGGAGAAAACTGTCAAAACATATTTTCCTGTCCCAGAATCATTTGTAAGGGGCGAAGAAAGCAGCAAATTTGAGGTTGAAGGAATTCAATCTAGTTACTACAGCGCTAAAGGTATTTATAGTTAGTTTGGGTATTACTGTTAAAATGGTAATCCATGATGGAACTGATAATATGTCTGAGAGAATATCTTTAGAACAACAATACAAATATCCACAATGAAGTTATTAACAAAGCATATGGAAATCTTCCTTAAAATTTGCTAATTTATATTGTAATTAATATGATATCCTGATTGTCCATCAGCTTTGCAAGGTTCATGGCTAATGATCATAGAAAATGCTGAGGAACCTGATTCAATTCATATAATTGTAAATTGAAAAATTTTGGTGAATAATAAAGAGGTATATCGTATAAGAATATATTCATATTCACTCAAGATTCCTGAACATCAAGTATCACTATTGCAAATAACTACATCATGGATAATTTTTGGAAGAAAAAAAAAATGTATTGGTAATGTGAGGCGTTTCGATTTCTTCTGCTTGCATCGGTATCGGACGGTTAATTTTAACCATTGGGTCCATCATACAATGGTTGGTTCTTGGGCGCCACCACTTTGGATTATTTTGGTAAAGGGTACACGGCAGCTTTTATATAGTGGAGAAACGGCAAACCAGGGGTTTATTGCGCATATCACTACTGGTTGCCTGCTGCTTCTAGAAACTTTCTTAAAACTAGCAGGAAGTGAATTTGAAAGAAAACACAATTTCATCTCTATTGCCAACTTCAGTTAAAAATGATGGTTTTATTGAATGCCCTAATGAAATATGCTATCCGGCCTAATGTATTGACTAAAGAATAACCAAAGTATTATCATAAATGGCCTTATAAAATTGATGCTAACTTAAGGTATCAAAAAGCGTTAACCATATTAAACTTAAACTAACCTAAAGCCTCGATTAAAAAATACCCAAACAAAGTATTGCAAGAGGGGGGGGGGGGGTTATGGTATGCGAAACGTAACGGTAAGACATAAGTTTAGAGAATAGAATCAGCGCCGTGGTATCAAATGGCAAGAGACGGTACTGCAATGAGGACCTCACTTTGATCACGGTTTACGCGAGCCCAAGCTCCAGCAGCTCGCTTTCCAATGGTCCAACAATGGTACAAAATCATCTTGACATGATACTGACGGTTATGGATCCACGCGGCCTGATGCGTAAAATATTTGCGGAAACATGAAGGAATGGCGGTAAGGGTCGGATAATAATTATATAAATAATCCGATCATGCGATTCTCCTTACAATTGACTAAATCGTCAATGATGCTCTGATAAATGTCGATCCATGTCCATGCCTATATTTTATGTGATGTTGTTTTCTCTGCATCTTCTAGCACATAATAAGACACGCGCGGTGGAGTCAAATCTTCTAACAATTTCATCAGCTAAACATTAAAATTTAAAATCAGTATTTTGGAATTATGGTCTGCATGGTCTGAAACGATAATTCACAAAATTTTACTCAAATCGGTATTATACAGAGCTAGTTATAACGAGTTTGGAAAAAATCAGCACTAATGAAGTAGTTTTAATTTGGCAGTTAGAGCAAAATGTATTAAGATGCATTGTTCCGAATTAAGAATTTATAACATAATCTAGGGTTATGCCTGGTTAATTTAAACTATGGCATTGGAAAAAATTATCCCTTTCGACAATAAAACTTACCACACACCTTAAAGCACACGCCAAGCACACCTGTACCTCAATAGCCTGACACAGCCTTTCTAAGAGCTATTTTGACGTTCCCAAAGCCAGACTTATCTACAAAAGTATTTGCCACTACATGAAAAAAATCTATCTCGTACAGTGACTAGGAGAAAATTCAATTCCATATGTGATGAATCTGTTTAATTGAAAATACCACGTAAAATTGTTGACGGTAACAACTACCAAAAGAATAATTAAAACATTTTTACCTCCAGATCATGACATATATTTTAATTCTCAACAATGTATCTGAAGAACATTTTGCTATAATTTCCATATTAGAGATACTTCATTAGTGGCTTTTTTCAACTCCGTTATAACTGATCCTGTATAATACCGATTTGAGTAAAATTTGGTGAATGGTTTCAGACCATGCAGATTATAATCCCAAAATACTGATTTTAAATTTAAAAAATTTTGGTCCATTTGTTCTATTCGGCCACCTATCTTGGAATATTAATAAAATTATAAATTCGAATGTGGCAGATAATTTCTGAAAATAAGTGT
>MU182643.1:44774-75032 GCA_016904865.1 Pissodes strobi | reverse complement strand
AAAAAAATGGGAAATTAAAAATTGATGTACTTAACTCAAATTTCATATTTAGATTACTTTTTTAATTTGGAAGAACTTTTCCTTATAAGATTTTGCTGTATCTTTATAAATTAAGTTACTTTACTCTTGACGCGATTTCGGAAAAATGACATTTGCGTCCGCACTAAAAGCAGTACGTAAAATTTTAAATACTCGTTTACTGTTTTAGGGCAAGCACCAACTTTTATGAAGAATAAAATTTTCTGAGAATCCAATAATAAAGAAGTTTCCCATATGTTGCATACTTTTTTGGACACACTGTATATATCCCTTCTTTAGTCTTCATTCTAAAACAAAGATTTCAGGTTAATTTAACATCGAGGGTGACCCCGAGGTACTTGACCTCAAACGCAAACTTTGGTTGTATGTTAAAGAGACGGTAGTTGCTCCATTCTCCTTTTCCTGGGGCTTACAGACAGCGAGTGCTCCCTGCACTACTCTTCGACTAATCGAAAGGCATTCTGCATTTGATTACACAGAATTTTTTTAATCTGCATACGTATTTCTTTCTCGTAATCAGTTTTTAAAAAATTATTTCTAAGAATCGAATAGTTTCCAGGAGCCAACATTGAGTGGCTCTAACATCAATGAAGATTGGGGCCCCTTAAGATACGTATCAAAAAAGCAAGAGCAGCTTTCAATAAAAATAAATGTACTGTTTTCAATAACTATGATTTGACTTTGGGCACTGGAATCCGACTCTTACAGTGCTATGTATTCCCAGACTATTCTACAGCGTGTGAATTGTGGCTTAATCGTATAATTTTGAGAGTATCATGGAAAGAAAAATCTGGAACATAAAAATATGGCGTAGAATGAGAAAGGAGAAGGAAGTGTTAAATATCGTTAAGATCCGAAAATTGCAATAACTTGGACATATCATGCGTAACGATATCTCTTACATCACTACATCCTACAGGGGAGAGAACATGGAAAAAGCGGCTCAAAAACTTTAGGACATGTTTCAAACAATCAACATCCCACCTCTTCCGCGCGAGCGTCAAAAAATTGTAAATTGCTATGAAAATAGCCAACATTCTGATAAGCACCCGAAGAAGCACAAGAATATTGTTAAAACAACATTAGGTTGTTTCTGAGTTTAACTAATAAAATTTATATTTTCAATCAAAGTTACCAGTTTCAGTGAAAAACTTTCCTGCACTGCGGATTTTGATTTTATACTAATTCCTTAATCTATTTTTGGGGTTGTTTGTCGGATCTCAAATGGCAACTTTCCATTCAAAACCGAATACCCCAAATAATTTAAATTGGAGGTGAAATAAAACAACAGTCATTTTAAGAGTGCCAAACTTTTATTATGCTAGTTTAAAGGAGATATTTAATTTTTCTTAGTCGAAAGTTTCCTCCATCTTTAACAAGCCGGTATTTTGAAATTTATTCAAGCATTGATTTTTTAACACGCAGTATCGAAGCAGTATAGATTACAACCAAAACACAAAAATCGAATTAGTCTGTGAAAGAAACGGTATAGTAATGTAAGTTCCATTTACAGTTATAGAAAGAAAACTTGAGTACTTACTTTTTGTTTTCAGCAATAAAAAATTTTGCTGTTCTCAGCAATACATTTTTTTTAAATAAGAATGCTTGGTTGAGCATGATACACATGAAACTCATTATTTTGATAGTTGTTTGATAGTGACAAAAATCAAGACATTTCAGACCCTGAGAGCAATGATGAAGGTTCAACATTCATGGTAAAATGTAACACAACTATATGAGCCAAACCTCCAATATCCAGTCATGTTGGGACTAGAAGAGAAAACTTAAAAAAATATTTTCCGTATGTGAAACCAGCAGTAAAAATATTGTAGAATAATTCAGAACTTTGGGCACATTGTTTTTATAATACAAAAAGTAAATATAGTTGTGAAATACTCGAGTCAGTATATACAAGTGAATCCTGTTCATTATGCTAAAATGAGATGCTAAAAATATCCTTCCTTTCTTCTCGTGGCGTCACAAACCCTATCCAACACAACCTCCTTCCAGTCCCGTACTCCTAAGATTTTTACATCCTCTCCGATATTGTCCCTCCATCTGAGCCTTGGCCTTCCTAAAGGTCTCTTCCACACTGGATTTTCCTCCCATATCCTCTTGATAAGACGTTCATTCGGCAATGTCTGTACGTGTCCGGCCCATCTGAGCCTTTGTGCTTTTATTTTGTTTACTAAACTCGGTCTTTTGTACATGTTTTTGAGCTCCTCATTGTTCTTATTCGATATTGATCCATTCTCTCATCTACTGAAGACCCAACGATTTTCCGCAATTATTTCGTTCAAAGCGTTCTGTTTCGTCATTGCCCATGTTTCCGAACCGTACATAATAATTTGCTTGATTACTGCCGAATATATCCATATTTTAGAGTTCCTAGATATCGGTCGGGACCTAACTAACAAGGCGAAAAAACATTTATTGCCCTTTTGTATCCTTGGTTTTATTTTGCTACTGATATCGTTATCCGAGGTTTTAACTGCTCCTATGCACTAAGTTAATGAGCAATGGTGACAGGCCATCGCCCTGTTTTAGGCCATTGTTGATGGAGAATGTTTCAGTGTTATTCTTTCCTATCCTAGCTTTGGCTTTAGAGTTTTCTACGCATATCTTGGTTAACTTTATGACCTTTTCTGGTACCCTTGCCAGATACTTTCCCTGGTGATGCTATCATCGTATGCCTGGCGGAAATCTACAAACAGTTGGTGGACCAATCTGTTTCTCTAGGAGCTGTCTTATGGTGAATATTTGATCTGTTGTTGATCTCTTAGGTCGGAACCTGCATTGGTAGTCCCCTAAGTTGTCTTCTGCATATGGGCATATGCGTCTACTGAGTACATTTGATAGCACTTTATATGTTATATTTAGCAGGGTTATTCCCCTATAGTTTTTACAGGCCAACCGTTCTCCTTTCTTATGAATGGGGATGATGATACCATCATTACATTCCTTTGGTAGGGTTTCCGTTTTCCATATGTTTTTCAGTAGCTCTAGTATGGAGTATATTATAGATGTTCTCCTCCATATTTTATACACTCCGCCGTTATGGAGTCCTCACCTGGGGCCTTGTTATTTTTTAATTGGTTTATTGCCCTTTTAATCTCCTCTAGCGTGAGTTCTGGTACATACTCTTCCGGTCTTTGGTATACCTTCTTCATGTTCCTAGTTACTGCATCTATGCTTAACATGTTTTCGAAGAAATGTTTTCAGGCTTGCATTACTTCTTTTATGTCAGTTGTGAGCTCGTTGTTTTCATTTCCTAAGATGTTGGTCTTTGGTATGTAACCTTTCCTTATATTTTTTACTTGTTTAAAAAGTTTCGGCTGATCGTTGATCCTGCCTCCCTTTTTACATTCTCTATTGTTTTATTGTAAGCTTCTCTTTTTTTCTTTCTTATCATCTTTCTTGTCTCCGCTCTGAGGTTGTTACATTTTTTTTAAATAAGAACGCTTGGTTGAGCATGATACACATGAAACTCTTTATTTTGATACTTGTTTGATAGTGGCACAAACCAAGACATATCAGACCCTGAGGACAATGATGAAGTTCCAACATTCATGGTAAAATGTAACACAACTATATGAGCCAAACATCCAATATCCAGTCATGTTGGGACTAGAAGAGAAAACTTAAAAAAACATTTTCCGTATATGAAACCAGCAGTAAAAATATTGTAGAATAATTCAGAACTTATGGCACAATGTTTTTATAATACGAAAAATAAATATAGTTGTGATATACTCGAGTCAGTATATACAAGTGAATCCTGTTCATTATGCTAAAATGAGATGCTGAAAATATCCTTCCTTTCTTCTCGTGGCGTCACAAACCCTTCGTGGGTCTTAGCTGCATCTACGACACGTCTCCACCTATCCCTGTCCAACACAACCTCCTTCCGGTCTCGCACTCCCAAGATTTTTACATCCTCTCCGATATTGTCCCTCCATCTGAGCCTTGGTCTTCCTAAAGGTCTCTTTCACACTGGGTTTTCCTCCCATATCCTCTTGATAAGACGTTCATTCGGCGATGTCTGTACGTGTCGGGCCCATGAGCTTTTGTGCTTTTATTTTGCTTACTAAACTCGGTCTTTTGTACATGTTTTTGAGCTCCTCATTGTTCTTATTCGATATTGATCCGTTCTCTCATCTACTGTAGGCCCAACGATTTTCCGCAACATCTTTCGTTCAAAGCGTTCTGTTTCGTCATTGCCCATGTTTCCGAACCGTACATAATAATTGGCTTGATTACTGCCGAATATATCCATATTTTAGAGTTCCTAGATATCGGTCGGCGAAAAAACATTTATTGGCCTTTTGTATATTTTGCTACTGATATCGTTATTCGAGGTTTTAACTGCTCCTATGCACTATGTTAATGAGCAATGGTGACAGGCCATCGCCCTGTTTTAGGCCATTGATGATGGAGAATGTTTCAGTGTTGTTTTTTCCTATCCTAGCTTTGGCTTTAGAGTTTTCTACGCATATCTTGGTTAACTTTATGATCTTTTCTAGTACCCTTGCCAGATACTTTCCCTGGTGATGCTATCGTATGCCTGGCGGAAATCTACAAACAGTTGGTGGACCAATCTGTTTCTCTAGGAGCTGTCTTATGGTGAATATTTGATCTGTTGTTGATCTCTTAAGTCGGAACCTGCATTGGTAGTCCCCTAACTTGTCTTCTGCATATGGGGATATGCGTCTACTAAGTACATTTGATAACACTTTATATGTTAAATTTAGGAGGGTTATTTCCCTATAGTTTTTACAGGCCAACCGTTCTCCTTTCTTATAAATGGGGATGATGATACCATCATTCCATTCCTTTGGTAGGGTTTCCGTTTTCCATATGTTTTTCAGTAGCTCTAGTATGGCAGTATATTATAGATGTTCTCCTCCATATTCTATGCACTCCGCCGTTATGGAGTCCTCACCTGGGGCCTTGTTATTCTTTAATTGGTTTATTGCCATTTTATTCTCCTCTAGCGTCGGTTCTGGTACATACTCCTCCGGTCTTTGGTATACCTTCTTCGTGTTCCTAGTTACTGCATCTATGTTTAACATGTTTTGAAAGAAATGTTTCCATGCTTGCATTACTTCTTTTATGTCAGTTATGAGCTCGTTGTTTTCATTTCTTAAGATGTTGGTCTTTGGTATGTAATCTTTCCTTATATTTTTTACTTATTTGAAAAAGTTTCGGCTTTTTGTTGATCCTGCCTCCCTTTCTACATTCTCTATTGTTTTATTGTAATCTTCTCTTTTTTATCATCTTTCTTGTCTCTGCTCTGAGGTCGTTGAATCTTTGGATAATTCTATCACCTGGACACTGCAGCATTTGTATTCTGGACTTGTTTTTGGTGTTTAGGGCCTTTTGGCTTTCTTCATTATACCAGTGTTTTCTTCTTCTGTTGTTTGTGTTTTCGCCTAGGACTTTCGCCTAGGACTCTTTCTGCAGCCTTGATTAATGATGTTCTGATCTGTTTCCTGTGCTACTCTATATCCGACGCCTCTTGTGTGACATTCTTCTCTAGTTGTGTGTCTAGTTCTTTTTGATGTTCGTGTCTGCATGTTTCATACTGGTTTAGTTTATCTGCGTTCCACCTTTTTGGTGCTGACATTTCTTGTCTTGTTATGGTTCTTTTAATCCTTGATCGTACCTTTATCCGCACCAGAAAATGATCCGTTCCTGCATCCACCCCTCTTTGGCTCTTTACATCTATAACTTTTCTAATGTGTCTCGTGTTTGCTTTTACATGATCTATTTGGTTTCGTGTTTTCCCATCATTGGATATCCATGTCTCTTGCGGGAACATTGTCGAGGCAACCCTTAGGTTATTGGCCGCTGCTAACTTGGCCAATCATTGGCCGTTGTCATTTGATAGCTCATGGAGGCTATGTCTTCCAATATATGGTCTAAACGCTTCTTCTTTTTCAACCTTGGCGTTAAGGTCTCCCAGAATGATTAATATGTCCTGTTTAGGTACCGAACTTATGGTTTGTTCCAGTTGTTCGTAGTATTCGTCATTAACCTCTTCTTTTTTTATCTTCGGTTGGTGCATGCATTGAGATTAGTCTATAGTTGTACCCTCTCCCAGGTCTCCCAGAATGATTAATATGTCCTGTTTAGGTACCGAACTTATGGTTTGTTCCAGTTGTTCGTAGTATTCGTCATTAACCTCTTCTTATTTTATCTTAGGTTGGTGCATGCTTGAGATTAGTCTATAGTTGTACCATCTATCCCTGATATTAATGCTAGTTATCCTGTTATTTACGGCACGAAAGTTCTTCCTTCACCTGTCCCAGCATCTTTTCGCTTACTGCAAAGCCCGTTAGAATTCTAAAAATCAAGGAGGGGATTTCACTTCTGTATTTAACTAGAGTTATGGTGCGTACAGACCTGACGAGACGCGCGCGCGACACGCACGCGACGCGACGACCGCGCGCCTGCTGTGAGCCATGTAGAGAGACGCGCGCGCCACGCGACTAGGCTCTATTGCACTCCTTCACTGATTCTCGCGCGATTGCTAAGCTCCTACTACTACCCGTCCGCGATTTTACTAAATATACTTAACGCCAGCACAAGATACGCCCACCGTAATACGTCAGCTTTAAAAATCTCCGATATACTCGGCGCCAGCACAACGCACTAAATATACTGTACCAAATGAAACGCTTTGTATTCCATGCAAAATTTAATCCAAAAGGACTTCTTATAAAAGCATAACAGAGCGCTTTCGGCCTAAGCCATCATCAGTGTTACTTGTCATTGGACCCGAAGAACATATCGACGAAGAGTAAACAAACAACACCAACAAACAATGGTCACATCACAATCAAAAAGTCAAAAGTCACATTTTAAAAGGCAACATAATCTCTAAAAAGGACAATGCCCAACCACGCGTTACGTGGAACGACAAAATGTTGTCGTTCCACGTAACGCGTGGCAATGCAATGCAATGCTCTCCACTCGCTTCGCTGGCTGCGGGACGCAACCAACAAAAACTAACCCAAGCTAACCCAAGGCATGTCAAAAAACGAACTAACCCAAAAGAAAATAAATACCAAACACTTTCAAGGGACGAGCGTCGAAACCATTGCCTCGCATTCTCACTTGAGCCAAACTTCTACACATCTGCTTTCTGCTAGCCAAGATGACACCAAGTCCTGTGCTGGAGCGCAGTATATTTAGTGCGATGTGCTGGCGCCGAGTATATCGGAGATTTTTAAAGCTGACGTATTACGGTGGGCGTGTCTTGTGCTGGCGTTAAGTATGTTTAGTAAAATCGCTACCCGTCCACACTGCGCCTCGCTCTTTCTTTGATCTGCCGTTTAAAAACTGACAGCAGACGGGTAGCGACGCGGCTCGAAAAGGCGGCGCTAGCGCCGCGCGCGCGCCCCGTCCACACTTAGAATTTTGGTCTGTCGCGTGCGTGTGCGTTTGGTACAGGAGTAGACGCATTTGGTGTGACGATGTCTTGACGAAGATGTTTGGCAATATTATTATGTTCCCAGCAATCCCGCCCGGTATGGCATGAAGGTTTTTGCACTAGTTATTATTTGAAATACATTTTATAAGTACATGGTGTTTCATTTTCTTTGATAACATTTTGATCAGCTGTAACTTTTTGTTTTTAGAGATTTCGAAATGAAACAAAAACCATATTGCGCAGTTATATAGCAAGTTTTTTTTCCTGTATTAAAAATAAAACAAAAGACACGATTTTGCGAGATATTAACATACCTTATATTTTTTTAAATGGAACGCCCTATATATTATTGGATGTTTCGATTCTACTTAAAATTCTAAGTATATTTTATAAAGCATACCATATACCTATCTTCAACTGTTTCCGAGAAAATGGCATCAAAACACGCAACAAAGAGAAATTTGAAAGTTTCTTGCTGATTGCTGAGTTTCTACAGAAAGCTTCAAATTTTGATTTTTCTTTTCATTATTTTATTTGGTTTTGAATTCAACAATAAAACACTAAACAATTTAAATTACATTATTATTTATTACATTATTAATAAAAGGCAAAGAATAACCGAATTATTTATATCGAGAATGTTTGTATTAAATTAAACAAATACTTTAACAAACGTGTTAAATTATCATAAAAATTGCTCTACGTGTCTGCCATTTTTCTTAACACATTTTTCATATACTCTAATTGTATGATTTACTGCGTTTAGTAACATTTCTGGATTTTCATTAATTGCATTTGTAATTCTTTGTTTTAGCTCTTCAGTATTATAGCATGGTGTATTATATACTAGATTTTTAATGTGCCCCCCAAAAAAAAATCCATTACGGTTAGGTCAGGGCTGTTTGGTGGCCAAGCTATTGTTCATCATTTTCCAATCCAACCATTTGGATATTCTAAATTGAGTTAGTTTTTAACTTGGTTTACGGTGTGAGGCGAAGCACCATCTTGCTGCCACATTATCCTAGCTGAAATGTTTACCAGTAGATCATCAATCTCTCCTGCTATATCATTTTGTAACAAATACAAATAATATTCTCCAGTCAATTTTCGGTTAATAAATATGGGACCTAATATATAACGGTTTATCATACCACACCAAACATTAACCGACTGATATCCTTGACATTTTGTTTCATGAATCATCTGAGGATTATTCGTAGACCAGAATGGGGTATTTTGACGATTACAACCGTGTTTGGTTGTAAAATAACTTTCGTCAGACCAGGAAATGTATTTTAAAAAATCAGGGTTTTGTTGTAATCTGTTTAAGAAGCCCTCACAAAACAGAAGTCTTCTCTGGCACTCTTCGTCGCTTAATTTCTGGGTTTTAGGTGGCGAAAATTATCCGTTCTCCTGTTTTTAAGATTTTGAGTTTTATTTATTTGATGCTTAAATTTAAATTATTAATTAAGTGAACTATATTATTCCTTGCTTCATAAATCTGGCTAATTACTGTTGCGGACTTCAATTCTATTAGTGACATTTCGACTTTCGAAAGATTAAAATACTCACCACGTTTTCATACAGTTTTGAAATCATTTTTAATCCCCATATTCTTTCCTCATACAGAGCCAAAAATTATATTAAAAACAAATTGAAAATGATTTGAACGGACAGCATGACGATTACCATTAATTAATTGACATATTTCTTCTATGTGAAATATTTCGAGTGAACATAACAACATACATGTTGAAAGTGTTAAGGGTGGGGTTACAGAAGTTTTTCCACTTTTAAAATGCACATGACTTTCATTTTCCAATTAGATTCTGATCCAGTCACCGGTTTCATGCAAGTCGAGTTAATTTAAATTCGGATATGATCATAAAAATAGGTGAATCGACCCTGAGAATGAGAACGATTTAAATACTTCTTTTCATAGGGGTTTCAATAGAAGAACCGTATTCAAAATGAGTACAAAACCCCATGAATCGCACCAAATATTTTCTAAATGATGTCCGTATTTTTTTCAAATGTCAAATCATATGTTGTTCAGTTTTAGATACAGGGAAACCCGTGCCAAAAGACAGGCTTATACAAGTACCTTCAAGAATAGATAAAGGTTGTAAGGCTCCATGTTCAGGTATGATGCAACCGGTAAAAGACGAAGCAGTACAAGAAACTTTGACACCTGAAAAAGACGAAGGTATGTATCTTTCTCTGGAATACTATAAAGTGTTTAAAAACGCTATTTGTAGAAAAATTTAGTTTTTCTTGGATATTCTTCGTTAACCGTCAATTCTAGCGTCCGCTTGCTATTACTATCATCATTTTTTCTTATTAATGCCATCTTCATTAATAGAAGAACAATTTCGTCTCGCAATGTATTCCAGTGCATCTCTGGAAAGTTCATCTTTGTGACTGGTACCAGCATGGATTTTGGACGATTCGCCAATCAGCCAAGCCTTAGCATTTCAAGAAACAAAATTGTCTCTTCCACATTCTCTTAATGACTATTCGAGTTCTGATCTACCGAAAAAATATAAAATACTCCCTTGTGATATGCCTATTCTCATTAATTATTTGACGAAAATAATTAAAAAAGTGAACTTTATTTTGCCGATATGTTTTGATCTCGACAATTGAATATTGGCCTTATCTTTCCATCGCTTTTGGAGACTGCGTACATTGGTGAAAGAAAACCAGGAAGAAATCTTTAACATTTTTGAATGTCTTCCGAGAACATTCTTTGGATCTCTAGTTCTATTCCGTGAAATACAAAACAAGCAATTTTGCTGGGAAAAAAAGCTCTTAGGAGAAATTTTATCGCAAAGGGAATTGAATAACCTGAAACTTCATTTATGATTTTCAACCATGGATGCTAACTGCTGACACCATTTTATTTCTTGATCAGATTGTTTCCCCAGGCGCCGGTTCTAAAAACCACGAGCTTCCGAATTGATTATTTTGTAAACAGTTTCAAATAACTATTTGTTAAAGGATCTTGGCTGGTTTCAAAAAGTTCTTTTCCATTCGGTGCTGTTTGAGTGTTTCTGCAAGATATGTTTAAGCTCTTAATTTAGATCCTCTTCTAACGATAATGCCATCCTCTTAATAACCATCTACCTGAAAAAATTATATTATTTTTTTAAATCCAACCAGTAGAACGTCATTCAAGAGTTATAACCTACTAGCCTAACTAGCCGGTAAGATCATTCGTCTAATTCATATATAAGCAGAAATTAGGTCACATAGCCCACGTCATTCACCATACATTTTTGGCCTCTATGTCACCTGTAATTTTTAACAAGTGTAAACTGCTCCATTTTAAAAGCTTCGGCATTTTATTACAATCCTGAAAAAGTTAGTTTATCTGGAAATTTATCGTCAATGGACCTATGTACATTTTCAAATGCAAGTAACTGTCACGAGATATTTATTTTTTAAAACATTAATTTCAATGGCTTGCGTTCGAAATCTCGAATAAATGAATAAGCCGTCAGTATATTAGAACCATCGCTCTACTTTTGATAAGAAGATATTTCGATAAATTCTATTAAAAGCAGTTCATTATTACCGGAGACAAGCAGTAGAATATTAAATACTTCAAGATGACAGCGCCATCCCTGAAATGTTTTGATAAAACTATATTAATTCGGTAAAACGAGATATTAGTACATAATAATAAACTTGAAGGTATGAGAAATACAGAATATAAATATGCGTGTTTTTTATGTTTGGCACACACACAAAAGGAAAGTCGTATATCGCTCAATGAGCGGTGCTTGTGCGGAGAAGACGATAGACGTTGGAGTTGAAGCACTGTAGGTTGCAGTTTTCAGAAAAGACGTTACTCGGAAGTCCATTCCTCCAGATAAAGGAGTCCCGTAACAGCGACGTTCTAGGTGTTCACAACTGAATCGTATGTCGATGAAAAGCTTCTATCTGACAGCTGTTTCTGTTTGGCACAACTCTGGACGGAATCATAAGTTCCAGCTCGTTCGAACACCTTCCGTAGTAGTATCGTAGCAAAGAGATAGGTTCGCCACTTTTCTTCGAGGCTACCTTTAGTCAACTCTGGGTTATCCACAAGAGGAACTGCTCTCCTCTGTATGGAGTCTAATATCTTAAGCAAGTGTTTCGGTGCCAAGCCCTACACATGGGAACAGTATTCCAGAGATGGTCTTATCTGAGCGTTATACAGCAGTAAGAGCTGAGTAGGCGAATACAACTTTTTTGCTCCATAGAGAGCTCCTAGATTTTGTGCCGCTGCCTTGGCGATTTTGGTGACGTCATTACGCCAAGACATGTTGTTTTCTACGTCGATGCCTAGCAAGCTTATGGATGAGGCTAGATTCAGTGTTTGTCCTGTCATTGATAAGTCAGGTCCTACGGTGTTTGCTTGCCACATTAAACGATGACGATCATATCCTCATTGATGGCAGCAATCTGATTTTCTCGCTCGCGTTAGGCGAGCAGCGGTCATTGGAGTCCGCGACATGAATGTGAATATAACAGTGCTGTCGTCTGCAAAGTTGTAAATAGAACTGTTTGTCCTGTCTAAGAGATCGTTGATATAGAGCAGGAACAGTGTGAGAGATGTGAGCGATAATATACACCCTTGCGCAACTCCGGCATAGGTTTTAATTTCCTCCGAGAGATGTCCGTAAATACCAACTCAGATGCTTCGATCCCTTGAGAAATTAAAAAGCCATAGAAGCATGGTGGTAGTCTGTTTGCTGTCAATTTGCTGAACAATCCATCATGTCACACCGTATCAAATCCTTTGAACAGCTCTCGATGAGTTTGGTCCACAGGTAGGTCACGTAAGTCATGAGATCTCGCTTTGATTTGTGCTTCCGGAAGCCATACTCGCGATCGCTTATGATGCCTGCCCATTAGAGATATTTTAAGAACTGCTCGGTGATCAGTTTCTCCATGATTTTTGATATGATGGGAACTAAGGCAATTGGACGGTAGTTATTTGGAATCGTTTTTACCTTTCTTTGGAATTGACTGTACCTGAGCTTATTTACAGCTGGAAGGAAAGCATGCAGTTCTGTATGATAGTCAGAAAAGCCAGCATAGTTCAGCACCACATTTCTTATACCCTATTGCGGAAAGCCATTCGATCGTGTGGCCTTGTTCGTGTCTAAGCTTTTAATATTCGGTTTACTTCACGTTAGCGAAGTACCAGACCTGGCATTGAGGAATCGCATTCTCGAGATAGTTATGGGAGTCTTTCCTTGAAGATCTAAGGTAGAATTTGATGCAAACATTTAGGCAAAAATGTTCGCTTTTTCTCTGGCTGTTTGCGCTGTTGAGCAATCATCTTTGGTCAGTGATGGGAGTGACGTCTTTGAGAAACCATGCTGAACAGCTTTGGCAAGCGACCAAAGGATTTTGATCCCTTAGGATAGTTAAGAAGCTTGTTCTTGATCTGCTCGTTATATCCTTCCTTGCTCTCGTCAATGGTCCACTTACACTTTTCTAGTCGTGATGAATATGTTTCGATTTTCGGTTGTCAGAACTCTGCGACATTTGTGTAAGAGAAAAATAGCTATAACACCAATATACCAAATGAATAATAAATATGTTACAAAATATATAAACTAATTGTGAAACACCATGCGTTGGCATGAAAATCAACAAAATGCCAAAAATTCGATTATGTATTTACATTTAGAGAGCACATGTACTTTTATCGCAACTTATTAAAATCTTCACTTAATTTATATAATAAAACGTGTCAGCAGTAGATGTAGATTTTATTTATATAGCTTGTTGCAACACGTTTTTCTTCTTGAAGTTAAAAGTAAAGATTTTTAATTAAAAGGAAACCTAGCCCCGGAGAGTCGTATTGCAAATGACCGGCCCCGGTAGTGGGTTCCTTAGAGCGCCACCAGTTCTTTCCAACTAAACTGAAATAGCTCCGCGAGTGTTGTGCAGGGTGGCTAGGCCCGCTTATTAAATTAAAAGGTACTCAATCTCAACTTAACAAGAAAACACAATTTAAAGAATAATCTATTTGCTTTTAAGGTTTTTTTTTAAACACAGCAACAATACGTAGAATGACACGTTAAAGATAAAAGGAGGTCAAATGACTATTAAATTTAACTAATAATTGGTACAACATGGTGATTGTACGGAGACCAATTCTGTTGTTAACGCTCGGTACGTATGCCTTACAACTAAATGCGCTAAATACTACAAACCGAAGTGATCACTTTGATGTTAACTAGGCTAATTACATATATGTATGCGTGCGGTAGTAGCTGCACACAATAATTAATTCAAATGACTCGATAAATTAATAAAAAGAATAAAATTAGAATAAAACTACTAAAAGCTTAACTGTCATTGCTTGATTTATATTCAAATATTAGAAACTATTATTAATCGGCAAGAAAAAATAAATGATTTAATGAAACCTTAGCTCTTTTGAGGCTCAATCTATATTGCAACATTCATTATGACAAATCACAAAAAAATATAATAATAATAATAATAATACAGATAAATGCTTCTATACGATACCCTTTACATCCGTCAAACTCTGGTGGTGACGCCGGGCACCTGTTGGTACTACTATGGCACTGGCCCCGAGGTTAAAACCCGCAGAGGTCTCTGCAATTCAATTGGCTCTAGTGTAGCCGGGAACTAGAAGTAGCCTAGAAATTGAACTGTGGCCCGCTAATTAAAGTTGTGGCCCTGTAATTGGAATGTGGCCCGCTAATTGAAGTAGTAGCCTGGTAGTAAAAGTGGTAGCCTGATATTTGAATCCTGACATAACCCGATACGCATTAGACAAAGCCCCCTTACTTTAATAAAAAAAAACTACAGCCCCCCCTCCCCCCTTGCATAAATATGTTCTCTTTATAAAACAAATTCCCCCAAAAATTATCAATGAATTTTCAATGACCATCAGCAAATAAAAAAGTACTGAGGTATAGACAACTTGAATATAAAAAAGATAGGTATGAGTCACCCCTAAAAGAAAATATCAACTTTACCATATGATCAAAACTCAAGTTACATTAAAATAATAATTCAGATTTGATAAAATGGAGTAGATAAGATAACACAAGCAATGCAAAACAAATGGCGTTTAACACAGATAAAGCAATTAAATTGCTAAGTTGGACAAAAATACTATAGCAATAATTACCTTGTTAGTATGTGAGGGTTACGGGAGATTCAACGTTATCGGTCTTATTCGACAAACTTGGAAAGTCTCTGGAAATATGGAAAAAAACCATTAGCGTCATGGCGTCGTCCGCGTGCTGCACAAGCAATAGGGAAAAAAATAATGCCAGAGAAAATGCTTACCTAGTACAGTATTTAGATCCCGATAAATCGGTCGTGTCAAAACACAAAGAGAAACCACAATATATCCCCAATGAATGGGTAGAATTAAATCACAACATTAAAGGTTGAATCTCTAAGACTGCACTCACAGCAAACCTTCTTCTCGCCTCGAAAGGTACTTTTAGAAGGGTTCTCTTTTCGTTTCTGTCAATATGCCTTTCTCCTTTCCCGAGATTAAAGAACTACGTCAGATCAAGGAGTACTAATGGGCTGGAACATGCAGACTGATTCGATACAAGGAATAATTTTGAAATAATAAACGACTTAGTTCTCGTTTATTAGGATGGCAAAACGACGGCCGGAGCCACAATTAGTGCACTGAAATTAAATGGTTCAAGAAAGACCAGAGAATATTCCTCAATAAAACGATAAACTTTTAAAAATTTAAATCGACAGCTGCTGCAACTATGAGAAATAGCCCATTCCTATTACTCGGAACCAACAACCAAATGTTACAAAAAGTGCAGCATGCCGGGTGGAAAGATAAATGTGAAGTAGAGGTCCCAAACGATCCCAGAAATGATCGGCCGGTGATTGGAGTCCAGCAACTAGGGGTTCCCAAAAGTTATGAAATATTCAAACCGAAAATAAAATATGAATTTGGCTAGTCTAATGAATCGTAAAAGCGGGTTTTACCAACAAAATTCTTAAAAATATAAATCGGTTCGCTGGCCGTTCTACGGTAATAAAATATAAATTAAGAAAAGCTATCATAATAACAATAATATCCTATTTTAGTGATTGGATCAAACCTAAACGATTTGTGCTTCGCTTATAAATATAGTCACAAAGTCTTATAAAAGCTAATACAAATATATCGCTAGCCTATATTTAGAATAGAGTTAATTTACATTATGGAATACGGCAATTTTATGCTTATTGTTAGCAAATCGAATCAATAAATTTAGAATTAATAAACCGAGGAATGCAAAATACAGTTTTTTTTGCTAAATGCAGCGTATAAAACGAAATTTAAAAATATTTGACACTAGCCAAATCGGACTGTTACTGTTATATATTGATAATTTACAGTACCTGAAGAAAAGCCAGTCCAAGTTTCAGACGAATATCCAAAAGCAGATGAAAGCTATAAACCATCTTCTTTTGAACAGGTGGGAGAAGCAAGAAGTCACGAAGACAGAGAAAAACTACCAGATCAAGAAGTTGTAGGTTAGTAACGTTTTTATCATATTATGCAAAAGCTGAATGAACGTAAGGAACATCCACGTTCTACCCATACCAAAAATAGTTAAAATTCCTAGGTGCGCTTGAAAAGGTTCCGAGAACTGGTTTTCGATATTCAATCCCCGGCAACATACGGCGCTTTTATTGAAAATCCGCAAAGATGTTACTTGTTCTCTTATTTAATTGACAGCTTCACAACCTAAAATAGTATCCTAGTTTTAAAAGAGCATATTTTTTTCGCACGAGCACGAAGTTAGGAAACAACCCGCTTGCGGGGAGTTTCCTAACGTGCAAGTGTGCCAAATGTCTTTTAAAACGTGTATTTTATAATATTTTTTCCATTTTGTGAGTTTTTTTAAATGAAATACATTAATTTATTCTAGTCCCGATCAGCAATTGCGTGACCATCTTATCATTTTTGACGTCTCTGTTAGTAGGAAATACCATTCAAAGCGGAGTCGCAATTTTTGCTACTTGGCTTTCACATTGAACAACTTTGTTAATATCATAGCGACCTGTCAACAAAAACAGTGCCGAAAAGACGTTCTTTTCGACATTATTTTTGTGGCTAGGGTATTTATTGAAGTTGGGTAGGATTTGTCGTTTTAAATGCTTGGGTAAAGTTTATATTTTGTATTCTCAGATGCAAGTTATAGTAAGTAGCAATACTTTTATCAAATCTTGTGTCTTCAGTTAATTCATAATTTTTTCTTGCTTCATGATAGCAATCAGCCGTAAATAGTGGGTACGATTGGAATTACGATATGTTTTATTCTTAATTTAGCATTTACTCGGTAACAGTATTATTATTTTAAGCTTCCGTTATCTATTTGGTAGGTTATTTCATTTCTATCAACAGATAAAATACAGAAAAGCATTATGATATAATGATTATATTTAATAAAATACCATCTTAAAGTATTTATTACATAACCTAAACTAAATATATTTTTTAACACTGACGAATTTTCTGTTATTCGTATAAGTAATATAACAACTTGCAAGTACTTGCAATAGGATTCTCGGTACTATGGAACTACACCTACCTACTAAAGTCAGAATTATACCAATTTGAAATTACGTAATTTTTCTTTATCTTTGTTTAGCATATTTCAAACGGCGCGCGGCGGTAAAAACAAACTTTTGAAAACTTTAGGCATTTACGATAATTATTGGAGCGGTATCTATCGTTATGTATCTGAGCGTTCGTTAATTTGTGTTCCATTAACCAACTACGTTCTGTAATTCAATTGAATCTACCGATACATGTACCGCGCTCCAACTTTATGGATTTGCTATTTGTGTCGGTTCATGCCGGTTTGTTTACACCTTATATTGACATAACCTAGAAATTTAGCCTGCGAGCCTGTTTGTTACTTATATGCTTGCGAACATCTAAAAGTAATTTTACTATTATATTCATTTTGGAGAGAAATAATTAAAATACCATCATCATCATTGCAAAAAGAAACATGTTCAATATATTTTTCAATAGACACACGTTCGATTTTCATCTTTTATGTTTCTGCACTGAACTCTTTTATAATGCCTTCAGTCTCCGAATCACTACTATCTAATGTCTGAAAAGTAGCCAAGATTGCGATAGATTGACGTTTTTTATTCTTCATTATAATCCATTTTTTTTAGGTTATTCGCGGCCCACATCGCGTTATAACATTATGACCCTGAATCTAGCGCTAGCCTGTCGGTCGCGACAGATGTTTTGTTTATTGTTGTTTTACCTTTTTTTCTTAATTTTTGGGTTAGCTTGTGATAGCATTGGGTTAATTTTAGTTAGCACTTGGTTAGTTCTTGTCGATTGAGCCCCCGTAGCGAGCGAAGCGAGCAGAGGGCCATGCAAAGTCATAATAATACCCCAGCTGACAGATCGCATGGGGCTAGATTTAGGGTTATAATGTTTTAATGCTTACCGGAACGATTGACGTTTATCAGCTGATTACCGCTGTAGGTATACCGGTAGATGCCGCTACAGTTATCGTAAATACCCATTGGTGTCCGATGGTTAATAATTTTTCATATACTTGGTTATGTGAAGTATCCGTCACTGTCAATCAAAAATATTGGTTTGTCAACTTGTTGTCGAATGTTTTCGAAAAGTTTTAAATAATGCCGAGAAGAAGATAGGGTCTGGTGTCATATAAGCACAGTCGCCTTTAAAGATTTTCTTGTGTTCAATGGAAGGAACACATTAATGCAAAACAATGCGGATGAAGCAGGTTTGATGCCAAAAAAAATAGAAATGAGGCTCTTTTAACGCGAATACTCTCCCTATCACGGCACAAGGAGAAACGGTATAGTATTGCGCACCGCTGCCGAGCTGTGACGTAGTTTGCGTAAAGTCTCAGATATAGCGCGCATTTAAAATACATTGGTTTCACGACAAGAATTGCATAGATTTAAAATCTATGAAATTTAGAAATAACTTTTGATTTGACAAGTGGTAAACGATATTATTGATTCAGATTTGTAAATTTCTGCATTTTCTTGTCCATCTTCTTTTATAATTCTGAAAACTGCTTTGTCTGTTTAACAGTCTTAATCTTATATAAGTCCTCGTCCGAGATAAACAATGAATAACTTCATCAGGTATATATCTTCTAATTTTAAACTTGTTTCATTCGCTACACGATCAAAAAAAAATTTTCTTTGCAGAGGGAATTGCCATGAATTTTATAAAATTCCGCATCAAGGATTTTTGCAAGCTTTAATAAGGGATTCGCAGGGTTCTAAAAGACCGCCTCTAGAAATAAAATGCATCCATTCATTATTTTTCGATAAACTTAAGTCTGCTTTAATTGTTGGAGAACCTAAGTTATATTTATGTTTTAACTTGTACGCCTCATAGCCAGCTATGTAGTTTAAAGATTGCTGGGTGATGTTCTCTTTACTTTCAAAGTCTTCTAGTAGCTGTAGGTGGTCTTCTGGCATATTAATTTCTGGATTTTCCGCTTGTAGAAAGTCTTCATCCACAAAATTATCTTCGGCTGCTTTTGAAGTTTCAATATTTTTGCACAAACCCTTAAGCATTTGCTCTGTTAAACAATCATCTTTAGATAAGACTACAGATTTGTTAGAGCTTAGTGGCGACAACAAACATTGTTCTTCACATTTTTCGGTGTTAGTGGATTGCGTAAACACTGATGATGAATTTTTGCCCAAAATAAACCATTTTAGGCGATATACAAAATCTAAAGGTGGTCGTTAGAAGCGCCCATTCCTCTAATATAGGAGAAAAAATTTTCAAAAACATCCTGGTTCAATATTGATGTTAATATATAGTTGACATTATAATTAGCATGCAGATAGTTATATAATTCTTTTAGTGACAAGTTGGATAAAAGAATTCACTTTTGAAATGGGATTAAAGATTTATGTTTTCCCACTTTTAAATTAACAGTTAAGTTTGACATTTTTTGCAATAATTTATTTTGTGACTCTAAATTTGTTCCAAAAGCGTTCTTAGTTGGGCAGTTACTCATAAATTTTAATTTAGAATTAAATAAAGCAAACCAATCGTTTATAAGATGAGTGATTTCTGCAGCTCCTTTCCAAGGTACATTTGCGGGCATCATGTTATTTTGGCCACAATATTCTATAGCTTTCGATACAGTATATGAAAATAATTGCACTGCAGGTCTAACTTTTTGTCGGTTTGAACCTTGCAAATCAAAATGGAATTGTGTTATTTTGTGAGCTAATGTCAACTCAGTGGAGGATATATCAAGCAATTTTTCAAAACATGTTTTGTCAATAAAAGTATTCTGTAACCAAAAACCATTATCCAACAAATGATTCCTCAAAAGCTTTATCAAATGTGGTATATCTGCAAATACGAACACTTTTAATAACCCATTGCTAGGATGATTAAAATAACAATTGTTATTGTGAGCAATGTTCATTTTCTTCCAAAGACCAATATTACTAGAACCCATATCGCTAACAGTAGCAACTAGTATAAATCCTGCTTCGTACAATTTGGAAATTAAAGAATAAATTATATCTGTGGTCACAGGTTGGTCAAAATTATAAAAAACAGGTTGCTTCCAGTTACCACAGATGCCGCGTACTATAGCTGTTTGACAAGTTTTATGGGGACCAACAACCTGTTGCGCTTTCTTCTCTATATCTATGCGATTTGAAATAAACATCTCATCAAAAGACAAAATGCATAGTTTTTCAATTTCCTTCATTTGCATCACTTAATACTCCCCGATTAATTGAAAATTTCCCGGCCCATTTTTGCACAGTGGAAAATGCTGGAAGAGGGTAGTTATTTAATCTTAGATAGCGGTAGGTCTTTGGACTTATGCTTCGTAAAGATATATGGCTGAGGTGATATCTTTTGGTGACCAATTCACACGTTTCTTTCCGGAAGAAAATATTTTTTTTATTTGTCCAGGTGTAAATATGCTTCCTATCATATCTTCCATATGTTTTATTCTTTCCTCTAAAGAACTTATTTTTTGTTGTAGCTTCGTATTATGATGTTCAAGATCTTTCACTTTTTCTTTTCGCTCCAAAATTTCCTTTTGCTCCGTCCTAAAAACCATTGTATTATAGCACAACTACAAATATTCACAGAATACTCGTACTTACTAAATCTAATATTGTTTACCCTTTACACCTATAATATAAACATTTAATTCTGTAACGATACTAAATAATTGTCATTGTATTTGTTGATAACGAAGCAACACAAAAATATTTCACAGATATTATCTAAGTAGCTAATAAATTAAGAATCACCAACTCTATATTAGACCTAATATCATCGCCCCAAATTCAATATTCATTTGGTTTAGCCACGGCTCAACGAGATTTCTCCTTGTGCCGTGGGTTTAGCAACATTCCATCACTCAATTCCATTTTCTCTTAATATATTTTTTTCTACAGCCGCGCGCAAAATAACTAATTACTAAATTCAAATGAAATCGCAAAATCGACGAATGCCGTGGATCCTTATTTTGCGCTCTAGCGCAAACATGGATAAGAAAATTCTCACTTTTTCCGTCGAGTGTGCTATGAATGGTCATGGAAACCGAAGATAAATAAATGACAGTCGTGCGTTTGTTGCTGGCACACACGATACACATATAACGGTATGCTCTTGCGCAGGCGGAACCTCCCACACAGAAACGTGTGACGTCACACGGGAACGACGCTTTCGATTCTGCTATGTAAGCGTGTATAGAACATATGTTTTGAAATGCAATATTCGCAGTTTTGGGGGATTTTAAAGGACATTTTCGATAATAGGTTCGTTCCTAATTATACGTGTACGTGTGTTAACTAAAGAATAAAAGCATTTTCATTCCATATTTATATTACTAATTATAATTGATATAATATACATGGTTTTACTCTAGAAAATAATTTAAATGTATAAATGGTTATTTAAGTATTATTTCAACATTTGAGAACTAAGTAAAAAAGTCGAGATGAGATTGGTTAATGTGATGTTTATACTTGATGCGTAGAATCGAGGGGCACGCTGTGATGATAGTATTGTTTTATAGTTCATTCCTTCATAAATTATTTTTTTCTTAATTTAAACAAATTACGTAAATTCAAATATTCTGTACGCCACTGAAGTAGATCAGCTGAGCAAAGTTCTTTTTGGATCTAATATCTTAGCCCATAACATATCCAGAAATAATAAAAAAATCCCTTGCATATAAAAAGTCATTAAGCATTAAAAAAATATTCAATTTAATTTAGCCCACAAGATATAGTTTTACCAAACTTAAAGTACAATTTTAATTTTCTTTGTATTGACCTCATTATTTAATAGTCAATATTCTGAACCTTTTCAAATATTTTTTGCCCATTTTTACATATTTATTTAATATCCACTGAAGTAGACTCGGTTTGCAAAGTACTTTTTGATTCCAATACCTTAAGCCATAACATATCCAAAAATCTTTGAAAATAAAAACTTATTTTTTATATAATAATTTTTTTATCATTCCATTAAAAATGTTTCAGTGCTTTGTTTTTTTTTTCAATAAACTAGCAAAACAAATGAGTTTTTTTATTATTTTATATTTTCAAGAAATTTCAAGATTTTGTTGGTTTCTTTCCAAGAAATCTTGGACTTGAGAACTAATTTCTTGTCTTGTCTTGAAAAACAAGGATCATTTCTTGTGAATGATCTTGTCTTGAAATCAAGACAAAATCAAGACAAAATCAAGAAGTTGTCAAGGAAATGACGACCCCTACATATCGTACCGAATTTGGTTAAAAAGTAGTTTTTTTTTAAATATACCATTTTTTAAATATAATACTAATTAACAAAAAGGGAAGGCCTAAATGAAAAAAAAAATTCTTCATAAAAGTTTCGCTTATGTCTTGACAAGGTAATAGAGCAAATCCCATATTTTTTGCTTGTAAGCTAACAAACATATCACAATAAAATCATATACATATCTTAACGGATTTCGTTAAAAAGTAGTTTTTCAAAATATATCACTCAATTAGCAAAAAGAAAAGGCCCAAATGAAAAAAATATTCTTCATAAAACTGTATAGAAACTTAACCTTAAAAAAAAAATAAAAAAGCAACGGGGTTCGAACTCAGGCCGCGCCGCTCCGCCTATACAGCCACCGAATCGAGACCTAACCACCTAGACCACTCGGCCACGAGAGCTGAACAGAACGATTGAATCGCGAAGACGTGGCGCGATTAGGTGCGCAAATTAATGAGCTTTTGTAGCGCTACAGAACCTAATCGATCTTAGCACCCTGGTACCATCGTATGTGAGCAAGTGTAAATATTCCTCCCGGCGCGCGTTAAGAAGTTTCACTTCAATCACACTTCAATAATACATGTTGTGTTATTTTTATTACTTATTTAAATTTTGGCAAATATTTTTTAACCACACAGTGTCTGGCTGGACCGTGAACCGTGACTTGATCGTGGTATATCTAAAAAGAATGTTTAAAGAACGGAACTAAGGCACAGCAGCACCGAATGTCGAATTAACGGCAGCTAAAATCACGGTACGGTACGTGAAATTAGGATCCATTTCTAGCCATAGGATCTCCCTTTAGAGTGTGTGCCATTGCCATAAAAAATGATGTAAATCGTGGAAATATGTAATAAAAATAATAAATAATAAAGTAAAACTTTAATAATTAAAGATACTCACCATCTTTTATGTTAATTCTATCTTCTCTTCGACAAGCACGAATCCACTGATTTGCTAACTCATGTTTAGGAAAACGAAAATATTTAATATTACTCCCTTTGGTGGTCCTATTATTGTTCTTACAAGTAGCCACAGCACAGTTCGGCATAATTATATACTATAAGTTTTTAATTTAAATAATCCTATAAAATATATAAACACAAAACAAATCTAAAAATTCACTTAACTAAATAAACTATGACAGCGTCAAAAGAAACATTTTTTCCCGGGTGACGTAGATGCGCGGGTGAGTCAAAAACGAGTCTAGAAATCAGCATACCGTTATATGTGTATCGTGCTGGCACACCTATTCTCAATATGCGCGAAACAGCCATTTGCAAAATTCCGAATAAGTATAGAGAAAAATGTACAGGGTGATCCCCTATAATGTCGCCCCCCTATATCTTTTTTATTTTAAGTGTCCCAAAAAAAATAAAATTATGGTTATGTAGGTACTGAAAAATACTTTTTTCTGCGTATAAAAAATATTGGAAAAATGATCAATATACAGGGAAAACCAAAAAGTAAAATTTTTTTCAATGGAACACCCTATATATGAGTGTATTTTTCGATTCCTTGTAAAATTTTAAGCATATTTTATGTATGATGTTATACCTCTAAAGTTAGTAGTTTCACAGCTATAAACAGTTGAAAATGGGTACTTTGGCTACTTTTCACCTTGGTAGCAAGAAGATCATTAGAGATGGAGTAAAATAAATTTCACATTCCTATCTTAACTTTTCAAGAGCTATCTGATGGTACTAACTAGCAGGCGGTACCATGGGTACCAAAGCTGGTACCTCGGTAGGTACCATAAGTTAGCACCATCAGATAGCTCTTGGAAAGTTAAGATAGGAATGTGAAATTCATTTTACTCCATTTCTAATGATCTCCTTGCTACCAAGGTGAAAAGTAGCCAAAGTACCGATTTTCAACTGTTTATAGCTGTGAAACTACTAACTCTAGAGGTATAACATCATACATAAAATATGCTTAGAATTTTACGAGGAATCGAAAAATAAATTCATATATAGGGTGTTCCATTGAAAAAAAAATAACTTTTTGTTTTTCCCTGTATACTGAGCATTTTTCCAAAATTTTTTATAGGCAGAAAAATAGTATTTTTCAGTACCTACATAACCATACTTTTAATTTTTTTGAGACACTTAAAATAAAAAAGTTAAAGGGGGGCGACATTATAGGGGATCACTCTGTACATTTAATTTGAAAAAGTTCTGTGTGTTTTTCGAGCGCAAAGATGGCCGTTTTCGAAAGATTACTGCGCTCCGTTACGCGTCGCGCAGTAACATTCTTTCTCAAGCGGCAATGCGCTCTAAATACACAAATAACTTATAGTTAATTTTTTCACAGGTAATAAAATTCAAGCGCAACCAAGAATAATTTGTTAACGTAAAAACTTACGTAATTGTAATTATTATCAAGTAATTTTCTAGACTTTTTTCCAATAGGTCACTGCTTCTTTTCACACCGTTTTCGGTTGGCACGTCCAAACTATAACTGTCCATGTCCAAATCCATCATAGCTCTACTTGAAACTATTGTTTCACTAATTTTTCTTCGTTTTACCATACGAGAAGACCTATCTGAATTATCCTTATTTTCCTCTTCAGATATATTTAGCGTAGGTACGGCATCCTGTTTAAGACCTCTCTTAGTTTTGATATATAGTTTAATAACTTCTCTTTAAGTGTAGGCTCAGCAAAATAAATGCTCTCAAAATGAACAGAACATATGTAAGCTAAAAGTTAGATATATTAGTTTTTTTTACAAATTAATTACAACCTATCACATAATAGAGCACCTAGTTACTTAAATACATACCATTCTTTACGTTTATCTGATCTTCCCGTCTACACGCAATGATCCACTTTTACACAGCTCTTTATTTTTTGGGAAACGAAAATATCTAATATTACTGCCTTGTGTAACCCATCCAGGCATTTTGAAAATCAAATAAAACATTCACAGTTAGAAAACCACGATGTCAACTTGTTCAATGTAAATCAAATGCAGCGTCTTTATTTTCTTACGCAACCTACGTCAATGCGCGAACTCGACGAGTTTTGGCGGCCGGAATACTATACCGTTTCTCCTTGTGCCGTGCTCCCAATATGACGTTAATGATGACAACTTAATTGCACTGTTGTCAGACTTGGTTAACCTTCTGGATTTTCAAGTAAATAAATGGCCGAGACCAGGAGCATGTTTCATAAAGTAAAATAACAACTTGTGAAAGTAACTGCACGCTTGTTCCTTATATGCCTCAGACTAACCAAATAAGCTTATATTTGTCTCTTAACTAACCCAAACTAACCAAAACCAATCCAGACTGATGCAAACTAACCCAAACTAACCAAAACTAGCCCAGACTAACGTAAACTAACCCAGATTGGCCAAAAGGAACCCATACTTAGCAAATCTAATTCTGGCTGTTTAACTATACATCTATATATAAGTAATAAAAGTTTACTTACGGTACACAGTCGACTCAGTTTGTTCATTTCCAGTAAACGTCCTAGATTAAGTATATTTGACATAAAATTAAATAATTTTACAAGACAATCTAATTCTAGTAAATCATATATTCGAATTATTGTTATTACTTTTACTAAACAAAGCCATTAAGGATCATTATTATTTATAAGAAGTTTTCGTCCCATAGTACTTTTGAAACATATTCAACACGAGGCTGTTATTATTTAGAACCAAATAGAAATTACACTTGACAACATCCACCCATACAACAGCCAGCTGAGCCGTGCTAAGCCAACCTATAATCATGTTTTAAGAAATAGATAGAGTCATGTTAATGTTTACCTCATAAATATTATATTATGGTTTTAAAGTACAAAAAAACAGTTTTGTTTGCAATTTTTAAGAAAACACGCTTTATATTATGTTATTATTAACCTTCTATGATCATACCTTAGGACAAAGTGTACTGGAATTGTGCTTATTAGAAAAATCTATGTTAAATTTTATTTTAAATTTTTTTTTGTGAAAATGTGCTTCATCCGCCATTTTTTTTTTGCGTTAATGTGTCCCATTTGAAGTAATCTTTCCATAGAACCCAACAAAGCTTCAAAATCGACAGTGCTTACATGACATCAGAACCAATAGGTATAATGAACAATTGCAGCTGATAATTTTAAATATATTGGCTTTTTTCAACTGGACAAGTAAGGTACAAGTCCGAAACGGAATCGTGCTGCAAATTGAGAATGTGATACAGAGAGCCACAGATGCAACAAAATTGAACCCAACAACGGTCGTGAATATAAAGAAGAATGGGATAAAATCAGACCAGGATTCTTCCAGTATGTCTTCCAAGCGAAAGACCGCAAAAACAAAATTACAAAATGTTTAAAAAATATAATTCGGACAGCGGCCCGCCTTGCAGTTTGGCTGCCTGTGTGCGAAATATTTCTTGGCCGCCCCTCGGCCGACTTTAAAAATTAAAAATAAGAAACAAACAAAGTTTACTTTGTTAAAAGGTTATTTTAGTACTAACATTTTATAATAGAAGTTATAAAATGGTACTAACATACAAAAAATAAGTCACTTACAAAAAAACTTATTTGCCTAAGCAGGTTTAACTAAGCATATAAACAATCTAAACAAAATATATGGGAACATTGTTCTAAATAAGAGGGGCTACGTGTACCTTTGCTTCTGCAAATTCGGAAACCAAACTATTTAGATCCAATTGGTCCAATATTTCGGATTCAATAGAGACAATGGATAAATTCGAGTCTTTCTTGACCCATATTCGCTCTTAAATAATTTTTAATAATTTTTAACTTAGCAAACGAGCGTTCACCCTGTAGCCACTGACACCGGAAGGGTTAACAAACATCGCAATGCTATTGAAATATTTGGAAAGGAATAAGTGAGTTTTCAAACATAAATTGCAAAGTGGATTGTGGGTCCATATTGTTTAAAAATTGAGTTTGAAATAATAGTTTAAAAAGTTTCAAAACATTTCAAAAACAAAAAAGATGTCTTTATTCTCTCTTGTCAATATAGTAAAATACTGTCTTTTTTGCTCATGATAAAGAAATCATTGGCAGTAGAATAGCATATCTAGCCTTATTTACTAAAACGAAATTAACCCTTTTTTGAAGCAGCTTAGGAATTATATTATTATACGTTAGGAACCAAGGTTTTCGAAATACTGTGGGAGCATGCTTGTCCCAGATGTTTGATTTAAAAAAAAAAATTGTTCATTTGGCCGCCCCAAATTTTTGGCCGCCTGTGTGCGTTACACACATCGCACATATGGTAGGCGGCCCCCTGAATTCTAGAGACAATTTATCCTATGAACGCCAAAAAAGAAAATGTAACATTGGCAACAAAAAGACGAACCTTCAGTAAAAAAATTTAATATATTGAGTTTTCCATGGACTCCTTAAGAAGATGGATCAAAAGTATAGGCTTAAAGTGGAAAAATCAAATAATAGAAAATATTTGATGGACTTGCCAGATTGTTCATAAAAGGATCAATTTTTCAAGGTATATCAAAAACAGAAATTTGGTTCCGGAAGGTTTGACTTCAGTTTTCATTGACAAGACGTGGATCTTTAGCAAGGGATCATTTCGTAGTAGCTGGTAAGGTCACACCAAGCACAAAAAAAACAGAGATGGTAAAAATATGTTCTATCTACGTAATTCCGCCTGTTTCATATTGTTATCAACTTATAAAAGTACAAAAAATAATTAAAAAGTAGGTCTAATGGTAGCTATGGTCCTTCAAAGTTTTCTTGCGGATCTCTCAAAAAATCGCAGCAAAGCAATATATAGCCTAGGAATGCAAAATATTCATTTGACGTATTTAAGTATTATTACGGATTATGAAGCTCATAATATTGTTGCGCCGTGAATTTCTGGGAGATCTTATGAATGGCTGTACCTTCCAAACAATCCAAATAATTTTTAGTTTTTCTTTTCGTTAAAAAATTCACAAGTAGGTCAATATGAGGAAATTTGAATCTCTGTGCTATGTATATTACTTATCAGTTATATTAAATTTATGTTCTGGTAGAATGATTTCGAATATTTTTGAAGTTTAAGAGAAATTGAGTTACCGATTATTTTTTAAGGTCATCGTTATATTGTGGTCCACGCCGGAACCAAAGATGGCTTCACCAAGGGCGCCAATTTAATATTCAAAAGTGGATTAAAGACGGGGGATTATCATGACCATATGAACAGTGAAAATTTCGAAAACTGGATTCAAACTCAGCTGATTCCGAATCTTCCCCCAATGTCATTCATAATAATGGATTATTAGAAGAAATCCCGAGAAAATTTTGGAAAACGCAGAGACTGATCGAACGGTTGAAAAAAATGTTGACTTTCCAGAAAAGGCCATGAAAGATCAGATATGAAATATTGCACGCACAAACTGCCGATGCCGTAGTGAAAAATAATTTCTTGATAAATATGTTAAACCTTTAGGACACAAAATTGTGCGACTGCCACCATACCATTGCCAGTTTACTGCAATTGAAATGTTATGGTCGGAATGGAAACGAAAATACGATCAATATATTTCCAATTTTAAGGGGTCACCTTCAGAAGTTCTGGCTACATGGGAAATGGTAATAGATCTATAGATCATAGGCAAAAATATATTATTCATACAGAAATGATAATTCAAGAGGCTTGGGAGGCAATACGAGTGTGTGGTGCCTCTAACATTCCGCCACTTGTAATTACGACTGACGAGGACGACGATGACGAAGACAATATCTCGGACTTTACTTCTGACAGTGACAATACTGAAGAGACTGATTATGCCTTTTTGTTCTTGCAAATTTTGTTTTATGATCGTCATTTCAGTATTCAACCATATCGTTACTATTACATTAACTTGGCAATGCAATATGGTGTGATTTTTTTTTTGAGTTTGTATGTTTCAATTTTTGGTGGTGAAAATGACGATTTTCTTGTGTTGACGAATTCATCCAGGCAGAATTTTTATTTTTAAGTAAATTAAATTGTCAGTATTTTAAATTTTCCCTGCAAGTTAAAATAATTTTATACCATTCTCGTATTATTCACAATTTTTGTAAGCTCAGTTTTGTTGCATCTACTGCCCGTTGTATTACCTCAATTTCAAGTGCGATTCCGTTTCGAACTTGTTCCTTTTCCAGTTGATAAAAGCCCATATATTTAGAGTTATCATCTGCGTTTGTTCATTATTCATAATTAATCATAATAATTGGTAATTGTTATTAAGTTTGTTAATAAATAAATAAATATTACAAGATTATTTTTATTTTTTGAGGTTGAAAGCGAATGTAAAAATTTAATATAGTGCTAAATCATAATTTGCTAATTTCTGAATGTATGAAAAACAAAACAAAACAATACAGACTATTAATTTCTGAACGCGATGGTAAATTTTCCAACCAAATATTGATTGGCAGAAATATCTGCGCCATACGTTTTTTATCACCTGTATGACGTAATTACAAATGGGAATAATTCTGACATTATTGCCTATATGATTTATAATCTCTACAATATAATGAAATAATTATATTAATTTATTGTTTCGCAAACCGCTCCTTTATAACTCTACTCATAACTAGTAAAAAAATTGTGAAATATTCACACATTGAATTTAAGTAGATATACTTAAATCCAATGTGTGAATATTTTACAATTTTTTTTACTAGTTATGAGTAGAGTTATAAAGGAGCGGTTTGCGCGCCAATGCCGCAAACAGACCTGTCCTAGCCCTCTTAGTTTCATAGCTACAGATCAATTTTAAAAAGTTGTATTTTTGGTTACCCCTCGTATCTCAGCTCTCTAACAACTCATCGAAAATATGAAAACGGGCCCTAATAGAACTTTTTACGCAGAATAAAGTACGTCTTGGAGTTACTAACATAAATTTGTGTAAAAGTAATACGGTATATTTTGTGTAAATTTTCGCCAAAAGCCTTGGCCTAAAATATACCCGACATGGTGTGCGGTCTTACAGACCACTTTCAGTT